>BMAU01013825.1:702500-1084407 GCA_019973935.1 Trichonephila clavipes
CATTTCTCATCCAATTTCTTACTTATACCTCAAAACCAATACAACTTTTTTTTTCACTCCCAGAATTTAAGATTTTAGCTTTTAGATTTTTAGCTTTCTACAAATTTTTACGTACTGCTTGAAGACAATTCAAATAATAAAATTATTGTTTTTAATTAAATAATGAAATCAAATTATTAAAACTTTCAGATTTGATGTGGTAAAGCAACAGCATTTTCGAAATTTATACTCCGTTCCATTCTTGTTTTTGAACAGTTATTGCACATACAATTATTTCATAGTCAATGGGAAGTTAATATTACATGGCGAAAAACAATATATCTTTTATTATATTATAAACACTAAAATTTTTTTTAAGTCCTACATTTATCAACAAACAGCTTGAAATTTTATCATCAATTATTTAGTTCTTTATAGATTATTCTGTTAAATAATTAAAAATTAATGTACACAGAAAACAGTATACATTTCATAAAGGTCATATTTCTAGTCGATTAAAAAAGAAATTTGATATGTAACAGAAAATTTTATTTATTTATCACTCCTATGAAATTCTTATTTTTCTGACTTGTCGTTTACCTGCATTTTTATGACCCAATAAATTTCCCAGTGCCACATAATTTCTCAATCATTTTATCAGATTGTTTGAGTATATAGTAACCACAAGAACTTGAAGTAATATTAACTAAGACAATATTATATATGATGGTCATTCTTAGGCATCATTTTGGAACTTTACATTTGTGTAATGTAATCAATTTCATTCACAATAGATTTTTCAGTGATACATGTCGTCATTTTCTCAATTAACTGATTGCTTAAACATTTAGTAACCACAGGAAAATGAAGTAATATTAACTAGGACATTCCGTGGTAATTGTTTCTTATAGCAGATTTAAAAAAATATATGAATAGCATATATGGCTAATCACAGCATCATTTAGTTACGGTAACCGAATGAAGTTAAACATAAGCAAAATTGAATGAATAAGCTTATAACCATCACAAAGCGAAGGACACTTAAGGCAGTAAAAGTATCATCATATTAATTAAAAATTTAGATTAATTATTACTGATGGTTCTTAATTTGTAAAAAGAATTAATAAATAGCAAAAATGATTAAAGAAAAAAAAACTAAGGCGAGATTTTCACATTAGTGAGCGCCAGGCCCAACCAGTTTTATTTTGCTCCTTCCCTATTAAAAAACTTAATTTATAATACACGATTGAATATTGAAAATTTTATTTTTTATGAAATAATAAAATACAAAACTGAATGCCGAAATAGTGAAACATAGGTATTTCAGCATTTCCGATTGTGGTCTCTGACTCTTGCACCCATAGGCCATGGGCTTAGCTAGTCCCGTGAAGAATTCCTGTTTGTGGAAAAATGGTTAAAGAAAAGTCCCTAACATATATTAGAAAATAAAGATAGGGTTCAAAAAATATTTACAATTCTGAAAGGTTAAAAGAATAGCAAGAAGGAGAGACGATGAATTTTGTTTTATTAATTAAAGATCAAGGGTTTATTAATGTCTCTTTATAAAGCAACATTGGGGATGCTAGCGATAGACCTCGTTATTTTGAACCATGGCTAAGCGGCGAGGACGACATCTCAGCTGGCACTCTACACTCCAAGCTTCCACACCGCACCAGGACAACGAGATCCCCCGACTCGGCTACCCCTGTCACGAGTTTGTGACCATGACCACTTGGTTACCACGGCCACATCCCACTACGCAATAAAGGATGGGAGGGGGTTTGAAGCACGTTAACCTAAAAATTCATTTATATCAGTAGTAAAGAAATAAGTAGAGGGAGGTTCAAATTTCGTCTTCGATTATAGTATATAGACTACGATATTGCACAAATAGTAAATATATTACATTTGCGTATGTGGGGACCCCCATATTTAAAATCAGGACGTGGGAAGGGACAAAGATTAGGAGCATTTGCTCTTGTTCGATGTTAATATAATAACAAAACACAAGAAACCATTACAATATTCGTAATATTTTTCTTTTGAATGCCTTATTAGGAATTAGAATTTCTTTTGAATACTTTTTTCCGATTACTTTGTATCGTGTCATATACTACAGAAAATTTCAGAAAGCGGGAGAGATTTTTAAGCTCCTACTATACACACCACATTAAAAAGAGCAATTTTTTGTTCTTTTAGAGATAAAATACCGTGTAATTTCTCACTTGTTATAAGTCTTTGCAAATGTATGGTAGTATTTAACGTACACTCGTCTTTCATAAATGCATCGTTTCTTGGTTCTGGATAAAAAAAAACAACACAACCCTATCCAATATACTGTGCGAGAGCATTGTTTTTTTTTTTAAAAAAAAATCAACATAATTGAATAAGAAAAAGCTTAAAAATAATGATCATGTGAAATTTGGAATCCCTTTGAAAATATAAATTTCTTAATTTATCAAATGTTACTTATTTTTAATTATTCAGTTAACTTGTTGTTGTCTAGAACTGAAAAGTTATAAAATTAGAAATTAAAAAATTTATACTGAAGGTTGCGAAAATGTTAATTTTTTTACTTGTAAAGAATTTTGAGATACGAATAAAATTGAGCACAATAGATCAATTTTTGAGAACGACGTTTTTGGATAAACGATTTGTAGTATATAGTATAGTATTTGTAGTATATAGTATAGTACTGTAGTATGTAGTATATAATATAGTATTAGAATTCATTACTTATAGATATTTTATTTTTTATTTCTCTCACAAAGTATATATATATAAACATCATTAGACAGCGTACATGTCGTATGATTATGCGGCGTGTTAAAGTTCTCTAGAATGCATGTTTAGCTTAGGTTCTCTAGTCAAAATTGAATTCCTAGTACAATTTCGCATCGTCAGAACTCGGGTGCCTCCTTCTAGTGAGGAAACTTCCGTCAAAATTGCAATCCGGCAATTGGCCACGCTAATAAGTGATGCCAGCTCCCAGGAAATGTACTAGATCCGCAATGGTAATAACCAATTCGCAGCCTCATTTGAAAGAAAAAAAATATTGTACAACATTTGACCAATAATTTCTTTCTTCTGACATTTCTTAATAACAACATACCTTTTAAATTCTCTATACTTTTCTTATATCGTAATACCAAATTCTTTGTACACCTATTAACTCAGTCAAATATGGAAGACTATCAAGTCAAATATGGACAGAGGAAAAACATCCATAAATGAAAATCCTCAAAAAAGTTTTCGATGAAAATTCCATTGGAAGATACATGTCTGTTTACACGTTTTCAAATTTCAGAATGTCAGTATATTCCCAATAATTTGTTCTTTTTTTTTCAGATAATTAGCCACCCATATAAAATTCAAATTACTTTCAAAAATCTAGTTTTTCACAAAATAGAAATAATAACTATTAATATTTTTACTGTTAAATGGAGCTGCCCACCCGGTAGAGTAGTTATGAAGCTGACTGCTGTTTAAATCCCGCATAAGGCATGGATGGGTGTAAATGTGTAGTGCCTTCGTGGCAGGGAACTACTCTGAATAGCCGTCGAGCCGCACATTTTCTGCTGAGGTTAGTGGGAGTAAAAGGCCCTTGACCACCCCCAGGGTGTTTCTCCCTCAAAATTGTGGTGGAAGTGAGCTAAATCGTACTGCTGCCTGCATGGCGCTCAAAGCTACGACTAACGACAGGCGTACAATCTAGTCCTTTGCTATGATGAATTTCGTGGGACACCATCAGACAGGTGACATTAGAAACAACAACTGTTAAACTGTAGAATGTATAGTTGCCAAAAATGGGTGCCCTTAAAGGCTTTCAAAGTTATACAAGCAGATAGATAAAATTATTACCAAAGTTAACTGCTCCAAAAGAAATAAATCATGGGGTTAATGGAATATATAATTAACTAACTTAAAAATTGTATTTTTCAATAAGTAATCCAATTTTTTACAGCAATGGATAGAAAGAATAATGTTCAAAAAACATGTGTTTTCTAAGTTTTATTGAAATTAGTTTAGTAATTCAAAAAAGTAAGATTTCAAGTTAATTTAATTTATTAATTTACTTGAAAATTATATTAAGTTTTTTTTTTCTTTTTTAAAATGGAAGAAAATTTATAATATTCAAATTTTTTTTCCCCAAAACAAAATTTTTTTTCAAGTTAGTCTTTTATAAAGTAAACTTTATTTTTCCAATAAGTAAAGTGCATAAATTCATAGCTAAAAATAAATTTAGCAAACGCTTGAAGTTACTACGATATACTGATTTTAAATAAACACTTGGATACTAATTTTTAATCAGAAATACACTGCTGGACAATTGCTAAGGACGGATCACAAATTGCTATGTAGCATAACATTAAGCGAGACATGAGGCCTAGTAGGATAAAATATAGTTGCCACACTGTTCAGACATTAGAATAAAGAATATTTATTGTTCTGGAAAGTACAAAAGCTGTGAAACATTTGAAAGAAAAAAAAATGTTCATTTGATCTGCGTACGGAGAAATGGAACAATGCATCTAAAAGTCAGCAGGCACCTTAAAGAAAGGTATCAGTACGGGATATGTCCACCGTGCAGTGTGATGCAACATTCCACACGTCGTACCATACTGTGCACAACATTATCCAGCAGCTGTTGAGGCAATTTATCCCATTCCTCTGTGAGTGCATGGATGAGGGTGTTCTTGTTTGTCGGAGGATAGTTTCGACCAGCAACTTGCCTCTCCAAAGCATCCCACACATTTTCAATGGGGTTTAGATCTGGAGAATGCGCTGGCCATACGAGACGTTGAATACCCTCGCTGTCTAGACAATCCTAAACAGCGAGTGTTCGATGACATGTTGCATTGTCGTCCATAAAAACAAATTTTTCACCGACAGCACCACGGAAAAGACGAACATGAGGAAGTAGAACTTCATCAATGTATCGTTGGCCCGTCATAGTCCCATTCGCAACCACATGTAGGCGCGTGCGGCCATTGATCATGATGCCAGCCCACACCATGATACTGCATGTCGTATATCGGTCCTTTTCCTGGATATTTTCTGGACGATAAGCAGTACCATTCTCGCTCCAGATCAGTTGGCGTCTACAATCCGATGACAGACTGAACCTACTCTCATCTGAGAATAGTACGCATGCCCAGTCCTGTTCAGTCCAATTGTGATGCTCACAACACCATTGCAAACGGGCAGTACGGTGCTGTCTGGTCAATGGAACACACACAACAGGTCTGCGTGCGTATAGTCCTCCTCCCCTCAAACGTCTGGCAACAGTTTTTCGGGAGATCTGCTTTCCTGAGGCAGCAAGAAACTGATTTGCCACCTGCTGAGCTGTGGTGCGCCTGTTCCTTTTTGCTGATAGGACGATATATTTGTCTTCTGCAGGCGTCGTACTTCTAACACGACCTCCCCCGCGCCGTCTACTACACATTCCAGTAATTTTAAATGACTTCCACAGCCGTGAAACAACGCTGTGAGCGATGTCGAACTCCCTGGCAACATCTGTTATTTTTCGCCCTTCTTCGATCTTTCCAATAGTTCGGCCACGCATAAAATCATCTATGTGATGTCGGGAAGACATGCCAAAAATTTTAAGTTCGTCTATTAAATCTTTCCTGTAAAACTTTGACTTGAAACAACAACTGTCCACACGCGTCAAAACCTTTAAAGCTCTTATGAACGCTATCACGTGATGAACAGACGTGGAAAAAAAGTTTGCATACTCATACTTCTTACTAATATCCCGCACTTATTTTAATTTTCCACATTTTGCTTCCTTTCATTTTGTGGTTGCTATGGATGATAGTGTTATCCGTCCTTAGCAATTGTCCAGCAGTGTATAATGTTGTATTTGATGTGCAAATTTCGAAACATGAACCCATATTTAAAGAGTCTCCAGGAGCATATTTAAGCTCCTGGAGAATCATTACAGTAGCGCACACAGGAATGTTTCAAGGGGGTCCGGGGTCGAAAGTTCACCATTCGTGTATCATGCTCCTTTTGATTTTGTCGATTTTCGGGAACAAAACACAGTAAAAAACTATTTTTGAATAACTAATTAGCATTAATTAATAAAATTAATCATTAAAGTAATTAATTAAATTTCAGGTACTATATACTTAGAATTATAATCAATCGGAAAAAAAAATCAAGGGCTTGGGGGGTCCGGACCCTCCCTCCTTGTGTGCGCCACTGGTCCCCTATTATACTCACGAGTTCTGAAAGAACTCGTAAAATGGCAAAACTTTATATCAAACAAGATTTATGTGGTTCTCTTAGAAGGGGGCTTTGGACCCATGGGACAGATGGCAGATCATAGCTTAAGAATAATCGATCTGTATCAATTATCTCATACCCGTAGGGATCTCTTCCTCACACTATTTAATTCGAGCCTTTTGCGTAAGCCATTATCATCGGACATCATCCATCTGTCGGGAAGTGAAATCCAGTGATTTCGTCATTTTACGGAAGATGTCAGGATGGTGCAATGTCCATTGGTTTCACCCCTCATCGGTTGCGACATGATGACGAGGCTCCTGGAGAAATAACATCACGTGACCCTGCTCTTGAAAGCAAACCACCAAAGACTTTCACTGGATTCCTCTACCTTCCCCCTTCCTAGATAACCTTGGAGAGTTCAACGTCTTCCACAAAGGATGGCATACTTAGAACCGATTCTTTTATTTTTAAAGATAAACTTAGAGAAACGTAATTTTATTATATTTTCCAATTGTTTTATATTAGAATGATTTTCAACAGTGTCTTCCAACAAGCAGTTTGTTGAGATTTTAAAGTTCAACGTCTTCATTCTGTGCATTACAGACTATACTATTTAGAACGTGAATGGTTTCAGTTTTGCAACTCTTTTTAAGAGAAATACAATTTCATTCTCAGAATATTTTCTAGGTCAGGTAATGAAATGCCAGTTACTTGCAAACTCTTAAGTGTTTCGACTTAACGAGTAATAATAATGTAGTATGTCCAAAAAGTATTGAGAGATAACACAATTTAATGAAACATGTCTAAAAAGAGTGAAGTATATATATTGTACTTTGAGATAAATACCAATCTTGAAAAATTCAAACGTAATGCATGAGTCGCAACCTAATTACATTTATTATTTTTAGTAGAAGAAAGATAAAAAAAAGAATGCATTTAAAATTGCATTCGCGTAAATTATTCAAAATATTAAGAAAAAAGTTATGTAAAAAATAGTTAATATCCTGTCTGCAGGTCACCAATACATATCATGATCTCCAGAAGTCGATTTACGAACAGATTTTACCTATTTGGCCTAAATTAAAATATAAGTTTTGTACCCCACTCTTCGACTAGATCAGTGACTCTCAATTTTTTTTTAACAATTTCTAATTTTGGCGGCACACGAACAAAAAATAAGTTTAAAATAATTTTACTTATGTGTAATACACTATGTAAAATAGTTTATGATAATAATTTGTATTCTAAATAAAATAATACGTACGACAAAGACAACACAATGTTTATTGAGTAATTAATTACTAATTAGTTATAATAATACATTTATATACATACAATGCGATATTTGAGCTTCATGATTTTTGATAATTTTTTTACGTTGGGTCGTAAAAATGTTAATGCCATTCTCATTGCGTTATTTACATTTAAAAGTCTTTTTTTTGTTCATTTTTATATTTGTTGATGCTGAAAATCCAAATTCACGCAAATACGATGTCGGAAATTGTAACAATATTTTTAAACCTTTTTTGGCTATTATGAGATAATCGCCTCTTATATTAATCTAAAATGAATTAATTGATTCTTCTGAAAGTTTTGAAATTGAATGTCGATTATTACAGGGCGAAATAAGTTTTCCCTCTTCATTCAAAATTAATTCATATTCTACACAAATGGATCAATCAAATTTTTTTATATCCACGAAAGGATAAGTTAAGTATACCACGAATGCCCTTAGTTTATTTCTATAAAACAGCCGAAATTGATTTAGGTTCCGGATTTTATTTTTTTCCCCTCAGAGTATAATTAATAATTTTGAAAAAAATTTGCCTCACAGTGGTTGAGAATCATTGGACTGGATGCGTCTCTTTAGGTACTATTTGCTATAAAATTCTAGAGCCCATCGATAATATAAAATTCATGCGCTTGATTTCAAACATATTCTACGGGATTTTCAGAACTCTGAAAAATGGTCTTAACAAAATAAGGACAGAAAAAGAAAGACCAAAGCTTGCAATTATCAGTAGCAGGTTGTGAGTGTATTATGTTGAAAATATTTCGAGTCAAGAAATTTCCAAATGATTTTCATTTTGCTTTAAATTTTGCATAATATCAAGGTAGATATATTTAAGCACTACACTGTGACGTTAAGTTTTAAGTTCATCACACCAAAGTTCACCATACAACTCCGAACCATTTGGTTATCGCCTCCGAGTTTTACTACGAGCGTCATACATTTTTGATGTGCTGATTCAGTATATGCCAAAGTCTTTGCTTGTGGACCAATCATGAAATTTTATACTTAGAAAATTATCATTTTCTAAAAGTTATTTTTGCTGTCTTATATAAATTTTAACTACTATAATTTTTGGATTTATTTTGTTGACGTTGGTAATTTCTTTCAACTTCTGAATCTAATTTTATGATGCAAATTTGGGATAAAATCGAGTTTGCCGCAGATATTATCAAACGCACATACAAGTGTATATATCTATGTAGAATTATGAATAATGATTGTATGTCAATTTCTTGTTATCTGTAAAGAAAAAAAATTAACGGTGGAAAAATTTTAAATTTGTTTTCTCTTGTTAAAAATCATATGAAGTAAACCAGCTAAAACTAACAAACTAGTATTTATCTCGACTCATACTATGATCATAAAAGAAACATCAATTACTATTGGTCGTAATTTTGCACCATGGTCAAGTGATGAGGATGACATCTGAGCTAGCGCCTTACTCTTTCACAAGGAGCGACGCTGACTGCTGTGCCGTAGGGCCTGGGTTCAAATCCCGGATAAGGCATGAGTGTTTGTGAATGTATAGTGCATTCACATTTAGATAAATAAAAATTCCAGTTTCTTAAAACAAGAATTTAAAAATCTGCCACTCCCATTTTTAATTCAAAGGAATGAGAAAAGTATTCACTTTTGGAATTCTTTCAAAATAATAATTTCTCGTTTGCATTATTTCAGCCTGCGAAAGTCGATAATGAGACATTTAGAGTGAGAGTACTTCTTACATTGTTTTTGTTTTCTTTTGTTGTATTTGTAAATAGCTCCATAAATGGAACGAATTTATTGCTACTAACCTGTTTCCGATATTGATACCCCGTTAGTGGAATTTAATTACTCGCGGTTGTCAATTCTCCCTTACAATTAAGTGAGCATCCCGGAAGTGTTTTGCTTATTTTCACTAATGAGAGTTTCTCTCCAAAGCTGCGTCACTGCTGACCCGAAGGCTCTAAATCTACAGAAACGACTTTCTCATCTCCCGAGGCTACAATGACCAGGAAGGCACCGAATTGGGGGCATTCTCTGAGATGTTAAACACTTTTAAAACCGGCTTCTCTAAATGACACAGTAGATATTTTTTCACACTTAGAACGCGATAACATAGAAACAAATCTCCTCGCGAGCTAAGTTTGCTCTAGATAGAGTCTGTCCATATTTAATAGGTGGAAGAGGGAGAAAGAGAACTAACTCATTTTCATTTTCCTGCTAAGAGGATTATTCTAACAGTCAAGAGATAGCAGCATTTTTCGTTAGACTATCAAGTGCAGGAAAGAACAGAATCAGAAGAACAAAAAAGAATGGTGACACTTAGTATTGATTTCGAAAGAATGATTCATTTGAAATAATAGGAAATGACACCGTTTATGCAAACGAAAAGGCATCCGGAAGAATGGATTTTAAGTTATATGTGATATTATATCTTTTTTAAGTACTTGATAGAGAATTGAAGGTCACAGGAAATTCTTTCCGTTATCTGAATTTTTACGATGGTTCTTTTTTGAAAGAACTATTTCGAAAAGTTCTTATATAACGAGTTTCTATTCCAAAATAGCGCATTTTTTTAAGAAACTTTCTGATTAGAAAATATGCTCATTCACCGTAAAACGTGTAAGGGAAAGGGGAAAAAAGAGTTAAATTATAATGCGTAACCTTATATGTATAAAAAATAATCACATGCTGAACGTTTGTTTGTTACATATCCGAATAATTTAACAATCACACACAAATTTTAGCATCGAAGAGTTTATATATTGTTTGCTATATATGTTATGATGAGATACCATTTAGATGATGCAATTAAGAAACTAAAAAATATTATTTTTATAAATTCAATAAAATGTTATTGTGTAAAAATCTATTTATAAAAAGGCTAATCAAATTTAAAGTTTGGTTACATTAAAGTAACACTAAGTCTACGAGTCGATGATGATATCTAAGAGGAGGTATGTTACACTCCGGACTTTCCCATCATTTGCTGTTTTTGAGGCTTAGTTAGATTTCATCTCTAATAACTCCTGTTGCTCCGCTTCGAGGTTTTTGAGGCTCATAGGCCGACTAACTCGACATTTTTCTACCAATTCAATAGGATCTAAGCAAACAAGTAATATAAAAAAAATTTAAGTCAATTCCTACTTAGGTCAACAAAGAAAATTTTTATTTTAGTTACTTTTCATTGAATAGTTACAATTAATACAAATATGTCTATACATAGGACAGAATCACACTATTAAGTGGCAAAATAGAAAGCGATTTTCCATTTTCCTCTCTTACAGGGTGTTAGGCTACTTTTTTTGTTTGTTACTCTTTATTCATGAATTAAATTTAATTATTTTAATAAAATAGTATAGTAAAAAAGAAATCGAATTCTCAGAAATTAGGCCCTCCCAGGTTCGTTTCGAACCCATGACCTTGTCCAACTTGCCATCCATTGCGCTACAGGGATACAACGAACGATTTTGCTTTCTTTATATGCTGTTGGACTTTTATTTTTGTTTGTTACTATTTATTCATTAGTTAAATAGAATTAATGAATTTATATTTGAAAAAACTGTATTAACATCAAGTGTCATCCACTACAAGTTTTAAAAAATGTATTTGAACTTGAATGGAAACTATTTTATTAACGATTGAAAATTTGAACAAGATATATATATATATATATATATATATATATATATATATATATATTCATATGCATGATTTCAAAAATGTTGAACTGTCTATCATTAAAATTACTCCAATTACTAAGCACAGATTATGGTGGGAAAATAACTTTGTTAGGAGTTTTAATACAATCTATCCATATGGCCTTAATGTTTTGTATTTTGCTAAAAATACTTTGCAAATAATGTTACAGAATAATAATAAAGAATTTTTTTATAATGCCAATAAATTAAACAATACTTCTAAAAGAAAATCTAGAAGTAATAGAACTAAAAGGAAAAATAGAGATAAAAATTCATTAAATGACAATATTAGAGTTCTTATTGATGATTTTGAAAAAAACTTTAATATCAAGAAGATCAAATACTTCATGTTTGGTCTTAATAAACATGAAATTGCATTGTTATATGAATCCTTAAATAATGAGATTCCTTAAAGGTTTGTCATGCAGTACACATTATTAAAGACATTCTTAACTATCTAGTTAATAAATTCAATATTAATGTTGAGAAAATTAATGAACCTATTACAGAGTACTGCACTTTATTATTCATGAATAAAACTTTTGACAAAATTAACTTTTCTAATGTGTTTAATAGACATTTGTCACTTTTTCCGGTTAGAAAGGTGGTTGTATAGAAAGCTTTTAAATATAACAAAACGAGATGGGCAGATTTATCTTTAATTACAACAATAGTTCGTCCTCTATTAATATAGAAGATTGTATATGTAAAAACTATAATGATTTTATTGATGGTCATCATAAACATGTAGTTACTGGCAACTTAGACATAATCAATGATAATATTTTAAAAGATATAATGAGTAAAAGCACTAGTTTTAGATTAAATGTTTCTAATAACAACAATACTGTTAAAAAAACAAATTATTAAATATATAGATAATTTTATTACAAAATCTGCATTTAAATTTGGACTACTTATTGAGGCATTTGATGAGTATAAGTACAATATTTTAAAAGATCTTATGATTTTTTTAGTTACCATTCTCAATATGAAACTACTTTTATAGATATAAAACAGAAAATTTATGAATTACAAAAGAATTTTATCATAGTTTACATTGATAAAGTACCTGGTAACTATGCTGTGTGTGTGATTTGTAAGTATTTATATTATAATATTCTTTATGATCACTTTCTTAATAATGGTTCTTTTAAAAAATTAGATTTGTCACATAATGAAATTAGTAATCGTATTATTGCTATTTATAAAAAATTAGGTTATTGTATTCCTAAAATTAAGTATCCATATATTTTTTTAACTCCAAAATTCCATAAAAGTCCGGTTAAATTTAGAACTGTGACAAATGGTTTTAGAACATATATTACTACTGCAGGCAAATTACTTCATAATATTATAAAAAACTTTATTAATCAGCAATGTAATAAAGCTATAATTAAAAATAGTAAAGAGATTATAGATTTTTTAATAATAGAAATATTTATTCAGTTCATAGTTATGACTTTGAAGATCTTTTCAATTCCATTGATTTATATGATATTATTAAAGTAATTTTAGAAAACCACACAGTATGTATAACCTTAATATTAATTTTAACAAATTTAAAACTCTCATAGATTTTGTCTTAAAAGAAAATTACATCAATTTTTTTTAATGGTTCTTTATATAAACAAGAGAAAGGACTCCCACAAGGGGGCCCAGCTAGTAATAGTTTGGCTAATCTTTATTTACATTTTTATGAATATAATTATGTTATTAATAATGACTACTACATTTTTAGATGTATTGATGATTTAATTATTTTTGGTAAAAAGGATAATTTAAATCCCATTATTAATTTTTATCCGTTATTTATTAGTTAAAATTAATAATAATCCAATCAAAACAAATTACCTAGATGTATCACTGTATATTAAGGATTTGAAACTACATAGAAATATTTATGATAAAAAAGATGCCTTTAATTTTAATATCATCAAAGTGCCTTACTGGAATTCTAATTTATCAATATCTATATATAGAAATATTATTTTTAACTATATTTATCACAATAATGTATTAGTTAGCGAAAAAGCTAATATTTTTTTAAATCTTAAAAAAAATTTTAATCACTGTATTGAACATGAATACCCTGCTAACTTTCTTTGTAATTATATTTATAATGGTTTTTTATGATACAATTTGTATTACTGTAATTATTTACTGTTATTATGTTTTGTAATGTTTTTTTAAATTTAGACAATATCTAATTTATTCTACAATTATTAAATAGATGGCGCCACATGCTTATTTAAAAAAATTAATAGTTGAGATTAAAAATTAATTTTTGAGTTTCTTTTATATTTTGCGCTAATTTTATATGATTATTATTTTTATGATTTTTTAAAAGTATATAGATATATTTCTTATTTTCGTATATCGTATCGCAATTAATCGTTTCTTATATCGTATCGCAATTAATTTTATGCGGTTCTGCTCTCACCCCTATTTGGCGGGAACACGTTACTGCACTCTTGGCCCTCGTTTTAACTCCGAATTAGTAGGTTATGTTTATGTTCCTATGTTATTTAGTTTAATGATATTTTAATATTTAAATTCTACATATATAACTCTTTCCTTTCCTCTTGGTACATAGTATGACAAATTACAGGTGAAGGTTCGCGCCGCAAAACTTGTTTAAACCTACAATCCTGGTTCCTAAGGCCAGGAATTTGTCTTTATACTATGTGCCTTCTTCCTATTTTTAGTTATCTTAGGTATATAACTATATGTTTATTTTTATATTTTTGTTTATATATTTGTATATGTATATGTATATGATTATACATTGAAAAATTTTATATTGGATTATATATATATATATATATATATATATATATATATATATATATGGGGAGAGAGTGAACTAATAGTAGGAATTGAGTAATAATACAAAAAATTGGCATACTAGACACTACATTTAAAGACATTTTTTTAAATCACAGAATTATTTTTAAGCTCCCGATGACTTGAATTTCAATTTGACGAAACATATAGAACAAATGATTTTTTACATTGCTTTTCTTCTACGAATGAATAAAGTTACAAACGCTCAAATATTAAAGTCCAAAAAAATGATCAACAGATGGATGAGCAAACAGACATTATGTTTGTATAGATCGTATATATGGTGGTATCTACACATCTAAAAGCTGTTGAATTAGAATTTATTTCTCTGCCGTTTCATTTAGGGTCATGATAGCCAAATATTCATGGCCGAGGTAGGTTCGAGTCTCCTTCGAAACTCCTATACTCCAATACGCAAGTCCAATCTGGGCCCACGCAGCCTATTCTAATATCAAGATGCTGGAATCAGCCCAAAATAAAATTATTAAAATAATCACCGACTCTCCATGGTATGTGAGAAATGAAAAAATTAGATTTGCGTTAAAACTTAAAACTCTAAAAGATTTTTTCAAAAAAATAGCTACCAAATTTTCCAATAATATTGACAATCATACTAACCGAGCAATTGCTCGTATCGAAAAATATAATATTAATCCTTTATTTAATAGACCTCGTAATATTTTAAATTAAATCCTAACTTTTCTCTTACTTCCTTAAAATTCAATCGACCAATTTCAAAATTAACCGGACTCACTCTCGAACTTTGGGAACAGAGTAGGCCGACCAATAGCGAAGCGAGCTCTGGGGGATCGCCTCGGCACCCAAACTCACTTCTATTCCGACACATTCCAGTTTAGTCACTCAAAGGAGTAAGACGCTATGGAAAATCTCTCTGAAGAGCAATCTATTGAAATGGAGGAAAATATTCCTCAAACTCCCTCTGATCAGCAGAAATGCAATCATTTGAAGAGTATTGACAGACAAATCGAACTTTTTAATATTCGAAAAGGTTATGTTGCTCAATTGCTTGACGTTGAGAAACGAAATCCCGGACCGACGCCTGAGACCACCCTGAAGCTGGAAGAAGAAGCCGCTGGACTAGACGAACAGATCAAAGCCCTTGAAGGTAATATGTCTGAATTATTACCGTGCCCAGTGTCCTTATGCGCGCATAATTTTAAATACAAAAACAATAAGAAAAGATCGGCTGAACCTATACTCAGGCCAGCCAAGTTAACTTTTAAAAATAATAATGATAACTCTAAAAATTTGGATGATGAGGATTTTAAAATACCGCGGAAAACAAGTAAAGGTACTAACGTTCCTAAGGAGGATAGCAAAATTATCGCGACCAAAAATAAATTTGCAGCTCTCAACTCTGCAGATAAGGATGTCGAGGATGTCACCCCTGCTGCCCCCCGAATTAAGCCGATCATGATGAAGCTTTTTCGGAATATAATCTTATCCTGCAAGAGATCCACAGAACTCACCCAACCGCCACCATCACTCATGTAGGTGGCTGGATTAAAATCCAAGCAGAAAGCTCGGATCATCACAGGGAAATAACTTCGTTTCTCTCTGACAAAAAATGTCAATACTACGTTACTGACCCACCAGCTAATAGACCACTCAAAGTGGTCATAAAAGGCCTCCTGGCCACCACCGACCCTGAGGAAATTAAAAAAGACCTCATTGATCAAGGAATTAATATTCTCAAAATCGCGCAACTACGCCAATTTAAAACTAAAAGCCCCCTCCCAATATTCACGATAGAAATCGCTCGAGATGAAAATGTCGACGATATCTTTAAAATTAAAAACTGCCTTTATATGCAAATCAAAATCGACCCCTTTAAGAAAAGCCCCAGACCTACGCAGTGCTACAACTGCAACTTTTTTCATCATGCAAGCCAGAACTGTAGCATGAAAACGCGCTGCCTGAAATGCGGCGAAGAGCACAGAACTGGCCAGTGTAGCATCAAAGAAAAAATCAATAACCCGACTTGCATTAATTGTAACGCGAAAGGCCATATGGCCTCCTCGACCGAATGTCCCCTCTTCCCTAAGCCCAGAAAGGGCAAAGGCCAACCCAAGGGGGTATTTATTGCTAGCGCAGCAATAAATACCCCCAGCTTGAGTTATGCTCAAGTTGTTCAAGGCAAAAAACCCCAACAGAGGGCAGCACGCGGAAATGACTCCCCGGCGTCCAACAACGATAATAATAATAAATTTCAAGGAATAAACCTAGAAGTAATTAATGCTTCCACCGGACAGGAAGGAGAATTCTCCTTCCTCCACGCCATCTTCGAAATGAAAAAGATTTTCGACTATTTTCCAAATTTAATTTCGGAGATGAAAAAATCTTCGCAGTGCTCAGATCCAACAGACAAACTCCATTGTCTGTTAAAGGGTATCTGTACCTCAATCTCCTCTCTAGATATCAACAATGAGTAATTCTTTTTTCGGTCTTACTATATTCTCCTGGAACGCAGACGGAGTGAGATCGCGTATTGTTGAGATGCGCGATTTCATCGATAAGCACGCCCCTGATTTATTACTTTTACAAGAAACACATCTGAGACCAGAGCATTCTTTTAGCATCCCTAACTACATCTGTTATAGGAACGACAGGCCCAACTCGGCCCATGGCTGGGGTGGTACTGCGATCCTCATTAAAAGAAATATTTCTCATTTTCATGTCCCCACCCCTCCTCTCCGTACTGGAGTGGAAGCAACTCTCGTTGCACTCACCCCTAATGATCAAGAACATTTTATGGTTGCGTCTATTTACATCCCACCTAACCCCAACTATCGAAACCTGAGTGCCGACCTCGACACTTTATTCAAAATTTTTAACACGGCCATTGTGGCCGGCGATTACAACGCTAAACATACCTCTTGGGGCTGCGGTAGCAGTGATCCAAGAGGTAACTACCTTTTAAGATATATCACCAATAATAATCTTGATTTAATTGCTCCCCCTACCCCAACCCGCTATGGAATTGATTCCGCTTCTACTATTGACTACGCCCTGATTAAAAATTTAAACTGGCCCTGCACTGCAGATTCCCTCGCGGAACTCAGTTCGGACCACAATCCCATTAGATTTTATTTTCCAAGGACTCCTAAATTTGAAATTCCCCCGCCTCAATTAAATACTACTTGGAGTATTTTTACTAAAATTTTAACAAACCCCGAAAATTTCGATCTTCCAGTGGCCAACTCCACCCAAGAGATTGACGACCAAGTGAGCAATCTCACCACTGAAATTTTAAATGCGCACGCTAGTGCCTCTAGACCCTTCCACCAAACGGAGCGACCATACGTCCAGGGCGAGCTAAAAGGACTAATCAAAGAGCGTAATAAAGCCAGGAAAACCTGGCTACAAACTAGACACCCACAACACAAAACAGAACTCAACAGATTACAAAACATCATAAAAAGAAAAATCTATCACTACAGACAACAAGCATGGGAGGATAACCTTCTTACCCTGAATGCCGAAGACAACTCCCTGTGGGGATTTGCAAAAGCGTTCAGAAAGAAAGCCTCCCCCATCTCCGCCCTTAATGGCCCTACCGGTATTGCTCTCAGTGATACAAATAAAACAGAAGTAATTGCTCAATCACTTGAGAGTCAATTTCAACTTAATGACATACACAACCCACACAAAGACGAGGTCTTCACCAGCGTTGTGGATGCATATCTAGATTCCAATACTAACAATAACGATCTAATTCCCCCCACTCTCCCATCTGAAATAATTCAGATCATCAAAAAGATTAAAATTAAAAAATGTCCTGGGAGAGATGGGATAACAAATAAAATGATCAAAAAGCTTCCTAAACTAACCATTTTCAAGATTACTAACATTGTGAATAGCATGCTTACTCTCAGATATTTCCCTAAATCATGGAAGACTGCGGTCGTCGTACCGATTTTAAAACCTGGCAAAAATTCGGCCTTGGCCGAATCATACAGACCTATCAGTTTACTTCCTGTCCTTAGTAAACTGGCTGAAAAAATTATTTTAGCCAGACTCAACGACTACCTCGAAAGAGAAAAAATCCTGATTCCGGAGCAGCACGGGTTCCGCCCTCGTCTCTCCACTTCCCATCAACTTCTCAGAGTCGTTGAATTTATTAAGGAAGGAAACAACAATGATGAATGCACGGCCGCGGTCTTCCTTGATATTCAAAAAGCTTTTGACAGAGTATGGCATACTGGCCTACTCTTCAAACTAATTACCTATAAAATCCCGCCCCCTCTTATTTTTCTAATTAATTCTTATATTTCTGATCGTTCTTTTAGTGTCAAAATTAATCGAACATACTCTCAACTTAAAAAGATTCGCGCAGTAGTGGCCCAAGGGTCCATCCTCGCCCCCACCCTTTTCAATCTCTACGTAAATGATATTATTAAAAATACTAACACTCAACTTTGTCTATATGCAGATGATACAGCCATACTCAGCAGACACAGAAATCTCAACACTCTTGTTGAAAATATAAATGAACACTTAGCTCACCTGGAGATTTGGTTCTCCGTGTGGAAGATAGCCCTTAATTCGTCAAAAACGGAAGCGGTTTTCTTTTCCAAAAGGCAACCCCCCCCCTGAAATTACCTTGCAAAACCAAAGAATCCCATGGTCTCAGCACACCAAGTATCTTGGTGTCATTATTGATAAAACCCTCACTTTCAGACCACACATCACATATATTAGAGATAAATTTAAAAATACAACGCGTAAATTATACTCCCTAATTTGCAGAAAGTCTAAATTAAGTAGACATAACAAACTGCTTATCTACACTCTGATCCTAAAACCTTTACTTACCTACGCCTCCCCCGTGTGGGGACATGCAGCAAAAACGAATATTAATTTACTAGAAACCTCGCAAAATGTTTTAATCAGACAAATTTGTAATGCTCATTGGTACATGAGAAATAAAGATTTAAGAATAGCTTGTAACGTACCTACTCTAAGAAAAACTTTCAGAAAATTAGCCACTAATTTTTTCAAGAATATAGATGAATCTGACAATGCATCTATAAATAGCATTACCCCATATTTTTCCCACTTTTCTGTTAAACGGCCAAGAGACATCTTGGTCAATCCTGATTTTGATTAATTCCTTTTTATTCTTAATTTTTAAAATGTTTTATTTCGTAACTTTTAAATTTCTCTTCCCGGCCTACGGTCCAACTCTGTTGAACATAGGTACGCTCTGATTGGCTACCCCCTTCTTCTAAGTACTTATACTTCATTAGCCGAACTTTTTGCTCGGCCAACCAGATCGCTTCCTCTCTTCTACAAGTCTAAAATACATTGCCAAGATCTTCTTCCCACGCTCTCTGATCGACAGTTTTTGCTGCACTCGGATTGGCTAGGATAACTCCGCCTACTTTTTTCAACAAAAAAAAGTTACTCTGATTTTTTCTAAGTTCAATGTTTTTTCTATGTTTTTAAAGTTAAATTTTTAATAGTTTTTGAAACCTCACATCCAAGTAACTTATATTTTCATAATCTACAGAACTTATATTATTATAAAATGATCATTTTCCTAAAACTGGGCATTGGTAGAATTCATTAAAGGCATATAAAAACTACCTGATAGGAGATTAGGGGCCGACAGGCCTAGGTGCTCCAAATAAGTCTGTCAACGATCTATTCCGACACACCCACTTTCAAGAGTCTCTATAGGCTGCCCCTTTATTGGACTGCGCAAAATCGCGCTAAATCCCTCTTATAGTCGCCCTTTTTGGGCGAAATTCAGACGAGGCGAGATTTTCGGCGGTGCGGGTCACCCTGCTCCGGCGGAATTCCCGACTTACTATTATAAAGTCCGCTTCGGCGGGCAAGTTTTTATTTTTAAATTCACAACCAGATCACACAACTACAGTAATGCATTTTATTCACACCACACATTTAAATTCTCATTTCCCAACACCCAAAGTAAATTTTCTTAATAATTCATTTAATTTTTTCAATTTCAACACTTAATTTTTATAATTAAGCAGCAATGGGCTAAGTGAAAGCTGAACTCATGTAACTCATCCAGTCATTATGATAGGAGATTGAGCTTCCCTGTGGGAAGCAGGTACTCCAGTAATCCGTCAACTTATATTCGAAACTCCTTCGAGAGGTATTTAGAATCTCTGTAACGTGTTACACTGTACGAGACTTCGAAGTCCTTCTGGATATGCACTTATAGACAAAAAAATTAGCGCACCAAGAAATAATCGCGGGATCGTACCGAAACTTGACAGGAAGGTACATGTTGGAGAGATATGCAAATAATTAGAAATGCAGCCTGATTGCGCATTACGTATAGCCGGTATTGAGCATTTTACGTCTTTCTCCAAGGTAACCAAAGTTTGTTTGAGTGTGCTGAATCGCCTACAAAGCAAGAACTGAGGTAGATATGCCATTACTCCAGTGCTTCTCAAACTTTCAATACTGGCGCCCCCCTTTTCAATCACAATTTTTATCGCGCCCCCTTATACATTAATAATGCACTAAATGCAATAATAATTCACTTTGACGCTAAAGCTACAATACGAGATCTTAATTATAAACCATACACATTAATAACATAAGTATTAAATTTTGAATACTACTTTTAAGCAAAAAATAAATTAACTAAGTAATAGGACAATTATTACGTTATTTTTCCTTTCTCTAATTTTTAAATTGAACATATTGCAAAATGCGGTGACTGCTTAGAAGACAAAATATGGATATCTGCTAAATATAGAAAAATAACTCAGAGGGTCAATTTCTAATCATAAGCATTCCTTATAAAAACTTTGCTTTGTAGAACAAGCCCATGGAAGTCGTTAATACTTATTAAACTTGTTCTTAATTTAGTATTAATTAAATAGTTATAAAATACTCTGTGCAGCACTGATACATTAAAAGTATACCGGCCGAAGTACGCGCTCTTTGCATGAGTTCGTTTAAAAGAAAATAAAACATTCTTGCCAAACATTAAAGCCAAGTGCGCGACAATGTTTACAAAAATGTAAAATGTTTTTTTAAATGCTTGCTCAAATTATAATTAGTTTTAAGCGAATTTTAATTTTAATCCTCACAGAATTAGCATTTATAGTTTATGTTAAATAATGAACAACAATATAAAATTCCGATGAAGAATAATTGTATTATTTTTAATATTTTTAAAGCAAAAAGACTTCAACATGTTTTAACCTGGGAGCAGGCGCGCACTCGATACGATCTAGCAGGGTTATTGAGTCACCCCAATCCTTTTTTTTATAATTATTTTATTGTACACGATACAAATCGTTATTCCAGTGAATAATTTAACTAAGAGAAAGTTACTTACCTACTTTCAAGGACTCTTCAATTTTTCTTTGGTGACAAATAAACAGTTCTGCCAGAATCAACAATTTCGTGATCTGTGTGTCCCGCGCGACCACTTCCGGGTAAAAAGTGTATTCATTATGATAATATGTATGTTACTGCTAAAAACAATTGTTATGCTTTATGTTTGAAAATACTCCTCTTGGTCTCAGTCTTCGCATAGTAATCCATCAAAGAGTGTGTGTGTGTGCTTTCCGTGGTTTTCCAAATATCATAAAACTGTTTTACGTGGAAAAAAGCGCAATAGAGAAATACATTACTTACAACTTCCTTAAATGAGAAATAAACACATAAGAGATGGGTTATAACTAACTCTACTAATAACTTAGAAGGTCAAACAAATTACAGCTATAATGTGCAGTATTTCAAAAATAATGACAGTGATGAATTTTTTATGTTCCTGAATTTTTCGATTCTGGATCTGGGATCTGTTTTTTTTCTCTGAAAGAGTAGAATGTTATTTTTTAAAAAAAGAAAACGTAATAAAAACTCTCTCATCATGGGATTACAGCAAATTAAATAAAATATTTTTTATTTGGTTATAGAATCAAAGATAGCTAATTAAGTATTGAAGAAGTTTTTTTTTTGATGACTTGATATCGCCTATAACAGTGGTGGCGAACCTTTTGGGTCAACGTGCCATTTTTTCTAAAAAAACGTTTAATGAGTTATAGGCGTGCCATCAAATAATTTTGACTTGTGATTATTGAACAACTAATAAAACTAAATACGAACAAATCAAAATTCTTTATTTAATACGAAAAATACATTTTGCACTGTATAGTAGTAAATGTTTTAGTTATACTTGTAATTTTAATTAAAGTAACATTAGTGTGATTTCTGCTGTTGTAGATTAGATGAGAAATAACTTATATCAGGATTATAAGATGTTACTTTTAGTAGAATGCATGCTGAATTAGAGTCGTCTGTTAAACGGTTTCTAAGCGAGTCTTTGATGTTATTTATCTCTGAAAATAATGACTCGCAGGCATAGGTAGATGAAAATATGGTTAAAATAGCATACGCCAACTTCTTTAAACAGTTAAATGAGTCTGGAATCGAATTCCATGTTTCCAAAATTTCGTTACTGGTATTTTTACTTATATTGCTTGTCAATCTTTCTGCTTCAATCAATTCCAACTTTTTCCTTGTTTCAATAAACTTTTGAATCCATATTGAACTAGACTGGAAATCAATCAGTTGCATTTCAAGTTCTTCAATTTCCAACCAATCGAATTGAGACAAGTTCAGTTTATCAAACGAAATCACATCAGGGTACATAATAAATTTGAACGTTTCCGATAATTCCTTGAACTGAGAAAATCTCGCTGAAAATTCTTTGATTAAAGAATCCATTATGGAAATAAAGTCATCAATAACTTTTTCTTCGTTTCGTTTCTCTTGGGCATCTAAATCTGTGATATTTTTTTCAAGTTTGGGAAGTACTTGTAGTTTTTGTAATAATATCGTTTCTGAAAACATATAGTTTAGCTTCAAAAGCGGATCCATCATGACGATAACTGTTTTATGCGGGCCTTGAAGCTTTATGTTCAATTTGTTGAAATATTGGCATATGTCTGTAAAAAACATCAATTATAAAAGCCACATAATATCCATCAACTGTGGGTATTGTTCAATTTTGCTCTCATTTTGTAGAAACAGTTTGATTTCTTCCAAGCAATCAACAAATCTTTGAAGTACGTTCCCGCGGCTCAACCAGCAAACATTGTTATACATTATTAAGCCATTATACACCGAATTGACTTCATTCAACAAAGCATCAAACTTTCGTTTATTTAAAGCCTGTGACGATATGAGGTTGACTATTTTTGTGAATAAAGTTATTACATTATCAAGAAATCTTGAACCACTCTTTGCACATAAGGCTTGTTGGTGAATAATGCAGTGGTATTCAAGAATCGAGTGTCCTACGTCTGTTTTAAATAAAGAAATTAAGCCATTTTTTGCCTACCATATTTGGAGCACCATCAATGGTTACTGAAACAATTTTTTCAAATCAATTTCCTTCTCAGCAAGCGAATTTCTTACTGCCGTACAAATATCTGTGCCCTTTGTAGTTTAACAACGATGTTATCGCAATTAATTCTTCCTTAATGAAGTTTCCTACACAATATCGAGCAAAGACAGCTAAACGTGCCGATTTAGTAATGTCAATACTTTCGTCAAGACATAGCGATATAAAAGGAGAGTTTTAATGTCCTTTTTTTTTTGTTGATCTGTAACATTTTCTGCCAGTTTCAAGATTCTATCTTTTATTGTGTTTCTAGATAAAGGAATATCTTTGATGCGCTAAATTATCTTTATTATCAAAATCATCAAAAAGTGAGGGCGCACATGCCAACCAAGCTTCCTTCAAAACTCTCCTCTTAAAAGGTTTACCATGCCGAGCAATGGCATTTGCAGCTGTGTAACTTGCCGCACTTGTGTGACAATTTTTGCTTACATATTTAAATATAGACGTCGACTGTTTATTTCTGTCTTTTATTGCACTTGCAATTAATTCTTTTTTGCTCTGGTTCGCTTTTTTCACAAAAAGGATTTGTGATTTGTTTCAAAATGCCGTTTTACAGACGATATATGTTCTGCATACCACTGTTCCAGAACATAAAACACACACCGCTTTGTCACCTTTATTGATCATGCCATATTTATCAGCCCACCAAGTTTGAAATTCTCTGCTATACTTACTATCTTGCACTTTTTTTGTTGAACTAGCCATATTAAATACCAGTTAAAAATCGTAAATTTAACACAAAACTTTAAATGTACAGATGTGTCGATGAAATTAACTATTCTATGTGCTCTCGCTTGATTCCCCCCCGCCAAAAACACCCCTTTTTACTGACTGCGCACGACTGCGGTCTCATGGGCAGATTTATTTGTTTTTTAAGAAATTGAGTGCTTGCAGGAGATTTCTGTAGTGTCTGATCTTTCGCTTTTGTCTCAGATCATTAAAAATTTTAAAAATAAAGCAGTGAGAGCTATTTCACCAATTAGACTTACAAGACAAGAATTAGATCACATTAATAAATTAGATGTATATACAAGCTGAACTATTAATGTAAACGTTAGAATGTTTTTTAAACAACTTGAATATATTTAGAAATAGTTACGTACACTCACTATGCGTAGATAAACTTTGCATCATTAGCAATTTATAATATACGAAGTATTTACGCAAGACATAACAAACGAGTCTGCTCCCCACTTGTCGGCATCGCGACGGATCACTCGCGTTTGTTCATAATACTTAATAGTAAACTTAATTATTTTAAGCCAAAATGCAAATCGTTTTTGATCGATGGCGTGCCCAAAATATTCTGTCGCGTGCCATCATTGGCACGCGTGCCATTGGTTCGCCATCCCTGGCCTATAACTTACATCAGAGTAAAAGTGCATTTTTTATTATGTCTGAAAGTATTTTGTTTTAATTCATTCCAGTAAATTAATTATTTTTTAAATCTTTTATTTTCGATATGCTCGCGCCCCCCTCGTAAGGTTATCGCGCCCCCCCAGGGGGGCGC
Source organism: Trichonephila clavipes (assembly GCA_019973935.1). Lineage (NCBI taxonomy): Eukaryota > Metazoa > Arthropoda > Arachnida > Araneae > Nephilidae > Trichonephila > Trichonephila clavipes. The sequence continues at coordinate 727,466 of BMAU01013825.1, forward strand.
GCCCCACAGTTTGAGAAACACTGCATTACTCTGTTTTCGAAGACAATGTGAGCAGCTGTCGCAGTTTGAGAGGAGGAGAATCGTCGGTATGGTGGAAGCTGGGTGGTCAGCCAGGCGAGTAGCTCGTCAATTAGGCCACTCTGATTGTGTTGTGAGGAATTGTTGGGACCAGTTGATCCGAAAGATGTCATTTACATGAAGACCAGTCGTCAAGAAGACCGCCAACACGTAATAAAGACATGCGTACAGCCAACTGCTTCATAGGCCGCAATCCAGGCACAGATAGCAACTTAATTAGGGGCCCTTGTGTCTTCTCGAACCATACGAAGGCACCTAGCTGAAAGACATTTGGGATCACCGCGCCCATTACGTGGGTTGCCCTTGACGCCCACCCATCGACGCCTCCGTTTGGAGTGGTGCAGCGCACGAGGAAACTGGACTGCAGCAGTATGGAATCAGGTCGTCTTTAGCGACGAATCCAGATTCAATCTCAGCTGTGATGACAATCGTGTTCGTGTATGGAGACCCCGTAATGAACGCCCCAATCCCGCCTTTGCTTTACAGCGACACACCACTCCCACAGTTGGTGTGTTGGTATGGGGTGCCATTGCCTACAATAAACAGTCACCCCTGCTACTGATGCGTGACACCATGACAGCCCAGCGGTATGTCCATGACATCCTACAACAACATGTGTTGCCACTCATGCAACTGCTACCAGGAGCCATTTTTCAACAAGTCAATGCTCGGCCTCACACGACAAGAGTGTCACAATGCTGTCTCTGCACTGTTACTATCCTTCCTTGGTCTGCCCGATCCTCAGATTTGTCTCCAATCAAGCATATCTGAGATCATTTGGGACGACGAGTTGGGCATCCCACAAGTTTGAACGAAAGAGAGGCAAGGTTACAGCAAATATGGAACGAAATGTCTCAATACATCATACAGAACTTGTATGCTTCAATGACCGATCGTATCGCATCGTGCATTCAGATTTAGGGGGTCTAACAGGGTATTGAATCCTCCGCTCTTTTGCCTTTTTCTCTGAAATAAATGATCCTATTTTTTTCTTTGATTTTCTAATCATTTACTTATATCAAAGTAGTCATTACGTATGTAAAATTTCGTTACATTTTGACAACTCCTTCTTGGTGCGCTAATTGTTTTGTCCATGAGTGTAATGGTCGTGGAAGTTAAATGATCATGGGTGAGCATTCATTAGTTCAAGTCTTGGTGTTGTTAAAAGACCCAATGTGGCTAGGGGTTGATGTACGTTGGATCCATCAATATTGAAAATTCTCTCGCTGGTGTGGTGCTTAAGTTTGGATAGTAAGGGTGTCGGCTCTGGTGTTGTCCTCGTCACTTGACCGTGGCTGAAAATTATGAGGTCCCTGCCAATAGCCCTTGATTAGGTCCGTAGTGAGACGTTAATGAACAATCAATAAATCCTTGATGTAAAATGATGCGAGCATTAGTAAAGTGAAGCAAGTTTGAAGTGTTGCGTTAGTAACTAGACTGTAGTTCACAATTAGGAGGTCGGTCACTAGCAAATCATTAAGCTGTTCTTATACGACCCCAATTTAAATCTGAACATAATAATAATGATAGAATATTTTCCTCTATATCATGACTAAAATTTTGAATTTCTCCACAATGACTGCCTGACGCCTCCCCTCCCCGAAGTCTGACAATCTAACTCGGAGGATACCATACTCTAGAGGCGGCCATGGTAGCCTTGTGGTCAAGGTAACGAACTGATGGGTAACGTATCATGAGTTCGAGCCTTGTGCCGCTGAAGATCCGCCGTGTAGGGGAGCGATGTACGATAAATCTGTCAAACTTCCTCGTTGTTGTAGTGTGGTAGTTACGAGAGGAGTACCTGATCAGGTGTCGACCTCGTCACTTGACCATGGTTTAAAATAACGGGTCCATCGCCAATAGACCTCGTGAAGTTTTTTTATTGTAGCGTTAATCTAACTCTTATTCACTCCATACACTCGAGATTCAACCGATGTTGCAACAGAAGTAGTTGACGTGATACAAAACACTACAGGAAATAACCCCCAAAACAAATGATCAGTTTAATAAATTGTTCAGGATACTGTACTGACTCATGGGTTCCGAGAAAGATCAACTAATACTTATGGTTTATCAAAATAATGAAAACACACTCGATTGATAAAAAGAAATCATTCATTAGTGTGGTATAGGACCACCTTTGAGGTGTAATACAGCTTGGATTCACATAGGAATCGATTCATACAAGTGTTGAATAGTGTTTAAAGGAAAATTGTACTATTCTTCTCTCTCTCCTGGATATATATATATATATATATATATATATATATATATATATATATTGTAAAATTTCTGGGAGAGATGCTGATGGAGGATATCGATTTCGTACGGAATTCTCTAAAATAGATCAGAACGGTTCAATGACATTGTTGTCGGATGACTGTGCGGTCCAAAGTAGATGTTTAACTGCATCTCCTCGTGTTCGTCAAATGATGATTGGACAATCCCTGCTGCATGGATAGGTACATTATCATCCCCAAAAATTTCATCCCCTGCAGTAAACAAAATTTGCATCATAAGATGGACCTGGTCCGCTAAAATTTATCTGTACTTCTTCCCAATGAAACGTCCTTTCAGGGTTACGATTGGTCCAGTAGAGTACCACGACACAGCTGCCCATATCACAGCACACTCACCTCCATGATTGACAGTTGGAAGGAGACAATGACGATCAAATGCTTGTGAAAGTGTCCTGCAAACGTAAACCCACCCTGTTGTAGGGAAAAGTGTGTGTGTGAGAGAGATTGTTCTTAAGACTATATTACTTTCTTCCACTTATCAATCAAACAGGTTTTGTGAGTGTGACACCACTATAGAGATGATGTTTGGCCTTAACATCTGTGACACGCGGCTTGGGATTTGCTGCTCAGCCGTAAATGTTCTGCTTATGAAGGTGCCTTCTAACTATAACTATTGACACTGGAGAGTTCATATGCTGATTGAGCTCTGTGGTCACTTTTGCTACAGTTGTTCGCTCTTTTTAGACGTTACAATCCGCTTCAAAACCCTTTTTGGTCTCTTTCACTGAACTTCTCTTTCCATTCACTATTTTGCTTTGACGAGATTCTCTTGCCGCGCTGTGTGTATGCTGTCATGACATTAGATACCTTACCTCTAGAAACGCCTAAAAGTTGGGATGTTTCGGCCACACTTGCTCCAGCTAGATGGGTTGCTACAATTTGGCCTCTTTGAAAATCTGAAAGGCCTGACATTTTACGCTTTTGAAAAAAATCCAAGACTTACAAAACTCTAATAAAGCTACCACATACTACCAGAATATATACATTTCTATTTATAAAAAAAACTTGTATTATTATATTTTAATGCTTACGAAGCACATTCAAAGATGTCACTTTTATTCACAGGTGTTTCCACTATTTTGACAACCACCTGTACAAAATTAACTTAATTACACCTCAGAACTAATCTGAATGTCATGTTTCTACTGTAATGAGATGGTAGTTAAACAAGTAAAACCTTAATGAATATTAACAGAGATTAGTTTTGCAAGGGAACCCTCACGAGGTTAATCCGTTACAGCTGGATTTCAATTTTATAGAGCTTCTAAGAAATTCGCTTGAGCAGCAAGTTAAAAATTGATAGATTAACATCGCATTTTACTGCCACATCAGGTAAATGGGCGACGGGCTTTATAGTTTTATGGTTAAGTGATGAGAGCGGCAAAGTAAGAGATGTTACGTAAGAATTTGAGCAAATTATGTAACTGAAACATTTTAATAAATTTCTGACATTTAATGAGCCAAAATAACGCTTTGTACAGAATATGAAAATTGTTTTGTTTAATTTATATATTATTGGTTTATATCATATGTCTTTATTATATTCCAAGTTTAAGAATATTTGTGCGTTACACTTTTATGCATCATAAACTCATGACTGTCCTTTTAATGCATTAAAAAGGCAAATGAATGAAGGAATATTAAACGTCGCACTATTCAGCTACTTGAGAGCTTTTGGTGACGGACCTCGTCATTTTCAACCATGCTCAAGTGAAGAGGACGACACTTTAGTTGGCACCTCCTCTCCTAAATTCTAGACGTTTGAACCTGGAGAGATTAACCGTGCATCGGCCCCCTCTACAAGGCGGATCTTCAGCGGCCCAAGGCATGAACTCATAACCCTGACCTTGACTACTAGGTTACCCCGGCCGCCATTAAAAAGGCAAAAAATATGCTTGTTATTCTAAAGTTAAACAAAGTACTAGGTAAGCGAAGTACTTTTATTTAAAGGCATCCGACTACGTTCGGAACTGTTATTTTGCAAAAGTGAATCAATGGATAATATTTATGATATTTAGTGTCACTTAGATTATAAAATGTATATAAAATTGTTTTAAAAATAGTATTACAATAAAAAAATTATTTAAGTACAATATTTTGACAAAAAATGAACATAAAATGACCCATTTTCAAAATGTTCTCCTTTTGGGAAAAACGCTTCTATTATAATAATATTTTGCCTGTATATAGCTCAGACCTCTCTACAGAGGCTCAACTAGAATTTTTGAAATATATAACTTAGAAGTGGGTTTATCCATGTGTGTTTTACGATAACAGAGGGGAGAAATTTTAAGAAAAAAAAACGCTGACAATTATTTCAATGGATTGTAACTCTGAAAATAATTTGAATTTTTCAAAAATCATAGTTGAGCCTCTGTAAAGAGGTCTGAGCTATATACAGGCGAAATATTTTAATAATACAAGCATTTTTGACAAAAGGAGAACATTTTGAAAAAGGTTATTCTAATTTAATTTTTTGCCGAAATATTGTATTTAAATAATTCTTTTTGTCAAAATGTCCTTAAAACAATTTTATACATATATTCTAATCTAAGTGACACTAAATATCATGAAAATTATCCATTTATGCGCTTTTTTAAAATCATGGTTCGGAACGTAGTCGGATACCTTAAATACATTAAAGAGCTTTTCATTGAGAATAATAAAAATCACGCTTTTAATATATATTTCATCCTCCGCTTTGTTTCATGTACTATATATATGTTTCATGAATGAACTTTCACGCATCAAGATGTATTTAAATCTTAAAGAAGCATTAAAATTTATTTTTTAGTCTTAAAATCTAAATAACTTAGCGTTAAATTATTTTTGTTTTTGACCGACACACACTAAATTAAACTTTATTTTTCTTTAAAAGTATCGTTGCGTAAGGAAATGTACAAATGTCAGCCATTTTATGTTATTTAACAATATAGCATTTTTATAATTTTCAATCGTATTTTAAAGCGTACTCAAATATATATGCGTGTGGTGTTCTAACATTATTCATTAATTCTTACACAATACGGATTTCCTGTTGTAACGCCGAAGTAATATTCTTATTTCTCTATATTTGTGCTCATGTTTTCTTCACGTAACGTACATTTCATCATATATTTGGCAGCTGTCAAGGTCTTTGAAACTTTCAAAGGTTATGGACCTGTTTCAAAAGATTCCAAAAATGTGAGACAAATCACCTGACATATTATTTCTAGAGACTTCATTCCCTCAAGGAAGTTTCGTTCTTTCACCAACCTCTTGTTTTTCAGATGAGATCATCTGAATTAGGGCACCGCGTTTTAAAATTTTAGCGCATTTTAACTGCCGCACAACTATAAACGTTTTCCGTAGATTTATTGGATTAATATAAAATGAACAAAACCTGCGTTCTGTTGTCAAAGAAATATTTTGAGAAGAGTTTCCCGAATAACTTTTTACACATTTTTTCACACACATACAATTTCAGCATTCTTTGATCTAATTAACTAGAAATTTGAACTTTTTAGAATGACTAACTTTAATGAATTAATTAAAGAATTTATTGTGCTGAAACCAGGCTCACTATTTCTTCAAGCTTTAAATGACGTATAAGATTACTATGTTCATTATTTAAAAGTACACAACCTCACATTTCTACATTTTTTTTGTTAAAAGTTGTTATTTTTTCGTTAATTAAATGCAACATTCATAAAAAATTACCTATTTCTGATTTTTAATAATTCTAACGATTATAAAATTGCACTCATAACAAATACTTTTTCCTAAGTTGTAATTGATATATTTAATTGAAGACAATAAAAACAATACTTTGAAAAATTACATACACACATTAATGATTAATAGAAATCTTCCAAAAATTCAAATAAACTTAACTCCTAGAACAAAATTAGAAAAGGTTCCCCCCCCCCAATTTTTTCCAATTTTGTGTGTTCATGTTCTCTAAATTACTTTATAATCTATGTATTCGATGCTTTTCATTCATCATTCGTAAGTTGTAATGCATTCTTGTTAATATCTCTAAAACACCAAGCTGGCTTACAAAAGTAATCATCTGCTCCTTAAGTTATTTTTAAATTCCTACTATTAGTTCACTCTCTCCCTTCCCCCACCCATGGACAAAAAAATTAGCGCACCAAGAAGGAGTTATGAAAATAAAACGAAATTTTACATACGTAATGACTACTTTGATGTAAGTAAGTGATAAGAAACTCAATGAAAAAGAATAATTTATTTCAGAAAAAAAAAAAAAGGCAAAAGAACGAAGGATTTAATACCCTGTTGAACGATCGGGCATTGAGGCATACAAGTTCTGTATGATGTCTTGAGACATTTCGTTCCATATTTGCTGTAACCTTGCCTCTAGATCATTCAAACTCATGGGATGCCCAGCTCACCATCCTAAATGATACCAGATATGCTTGATTGGAGACAAATCTGGGGATCAGACAGGCCAAAGAAGGGTAGTAACTGTGTGGAAACAGTCTTGCGACACCCTTGCCGTGTGAGGCCGAGCATTGTCATGTAGAAAAATGGCTCCTGGGGTAGCAGTTGCATGAGTGGCAACACATGTGGTTGCAGGATATCATGGACATACCTCTGGGCTGTCATGGTGTCACGGATCAGTAGTAGGGGTGACTGTGTATTGTAGGCAATGACACCCCATACCAACACACCAACTGTCGGAGCGGTGTGTCGCTGTACAGCAAAGGCGGGATTGAGGCGTTCACCACGGGGTCTCCACACACGAACACAATTATCACCACTGCTGAGAATGAATCTGGATTCGTCGCTAAAGACGACCTGGTTCCATTCCGCTGCAGTGCAGTTTCCTCGTGCGCGTCACCACTCCAAACGGAGGCGTCGATGGGTGGGCGTCAAGGGCACCCCACGTAATGGGCATTGTGATCCCAAATGTCTTTCAGATAGGTGCCTTCGTATGGTTCGAGAAGACACAAGGGCCCCTAATTAAGTTGCTATCTGTGCCTGGATTGCGGCCTATGAAGCAGTTGGCTGTACGCGTGCCTTTCTTATGATGTAGTGGCCTTGTCGACGACTGGTCTTTCGAGGACGTCCTGAGCCTGGTCTTCAGGTAAATGACATCTCTCGGATTCACTGGTCCCAACATCTCCTCACAACAGAATCAGAGTGGCTTATTTGACGAGCTACTCACCTGGCTGACCACCCAGCTTCTTTCATACCGATGATTCTCCCCCTCTCAAACTGCGACAGCTGCTCATATTGTCTTCGAAAACGGCTTAATGGCAATGTTTTGGTTACACGTTTTATATTCCACGGAGAACGACGTTAAACGCCCTATACCATCTATACGTAATGCGCAATCTCGCTGCATTTCTAATCCTTTGAATATCTCCCCGACAAGTACCTTCATGCCAAGTTTCGTTACGATCCCGCAATTATGTCTTGGTGCGCTAATTTTTTTGTCCATGAGTGGTATACATATATATCTTGTTCAAATTTTCAATCGTGAATAAAATACTATCTATTCATCCATTTAAGTTCAAATACATTTTTTTAAACTTGTAGTGAATGACACTTGGTTTAATATAGTTTTTTCAAATATTAACTCATAAATAAATTTAAAAATGAATAAATAGTAACAAACAAAATAATAGTCAACAGCATATATAGAAAGGAAAATAGTTCGTTGTGTCCCTGTAGCGTAATGGATAGCATGTTGGACTTCTAATTCAAAGGTCGTGGGTTTGAATCCCACCAGGATTGGCCTAATTTCTGAGAATGTGATTTCTTTTCGACTATACTATTTTACTAGAATAATTTAATTTAATTAATGAATAAATAGTAACAAAAAAAAATAGTCCAACACCCTATATAGAAATGAAAATGTGGAAAATCGCTTTCTATTTTATCACTTAATATTGTAATTCTGTCATATGTATGTACATATTTATATGAATTGTAACAATTTTATAAAAAGTAACTATAATAAGATGTTTCCTAGTTGACCTAAGTAGGAGTTTACTTAATTTTTTTTATATTACTTGTTTTTATCTTTACCTCTTAGAGAAAAACTGGACGCCCTGCGTGTTTTTGCACTAAGACCTGTTTTACGGCCTTTAAGCTGTACACTTATTATGGAGTTCTTTGTCTACGAAACCTTTTCTCTTTGCGACAGAAAAAATTGCTTAGAAAACTTTAACCTTTCTCCACGTCTTAGGACTAAAATCGAGTGAAAAGTATTTCGAAAACAAACTAAAAAGTCACAAGGTGTAATGAAAATTTTCCTATTCAAGATCAAGATTTCAGAGAGATTATTTCATATTCCATACAAGATTATAGAACTTCAAATCCAATACAGGATTATTATACAATACAGGATTACTGTATCGGTAAAAAGGTGCATTTTTTAATGAATTGATCGAAGATCACTGAGGGAAGCTAGATGTAGATAGGAATTGAATTCTGTTAATCAACACACATTTCTGAAATGTTTAGAGTTGTTAAAGATTTATCGAATCAGACAATATGAATCCGTTCAACTGCATCAAAGGAAGAAAATACATTCTTTAAAAAAACAGCTAGAAGAAAAATTATTATTACTCTAAATAAAGCTTATAAAAAAGAGCCAGTTTTTATTTTTATTAAAATCTCATTAATAATTTTATTTTCACTAAATTATAGCATTTACTGTTATCCGAATTATGAATTCCCTTTCATTTTGTCATTATATGTTGATGGAAGCAATATGTGTTAAAACAATTCTTCTATAGACACACAAAACACTTTGTAATGTAAGCATTATGATAATTGATACCATTGAGGTAAAAACACATGTTTTACATTGAATAATTTAAAAATATTTTGTGCGAATAAAATGTCTTTTATAAAGTAGGATGCTTCATTTCAAAATATTTAATTAATGAAAAAAAAATTAAATGGGATTTAATCAAACTTTAATTGAATGCTTATTAAGTTTTTGATGACTATTTCTTATTTACAGAGAATCTTCGAAAACGTATGCAAAACATCGCACTTTTTGCTCCATCTTAATGTTCACAGCACTGGTCTTTTTTTCCAAGTATAAAATTAGTAAATTTTCATTAATATATATAATTGAAACATTATTTACGGACACCACCAAGCAAAAGGAGTAAACACAATTGTAATTTTCTCTTTTTAACCTAGTGTACTTTTAATTTTTCCACAATTACTTTATTTAATGATAAGTTTTTAAAAGGGCATTGCTCACTAAAGGGATCATACACGTGACTTTAATAATTATCTGTGTGTGTGAGAATCATTCTTGTCAATAATTACATTACTCAACAAACAAGCTGGTAAGCATGTACAATATTTGCATAGAGTAGTGTTGCAATGTTGCGAAGAATTACTGAGAGGATACAATCTCACAATAAAAGAAATTTATTTTTACTTCAAGCAATTCTTAACAAAAGTGAAAGCGCATAGCTGCTCATAACTTGCGGAACTCAGCATTTATGTTGCATGAAAATTTAAGAAAAATTTACACCGAATATTACTAAGAAATATCTAGAAGCTGCTAGAACAAAGTAAACAATAAACTACAATAAACGCTCCTCTCTGTAACAGGCCTGGCCAACACGCATCTCACGGGGTGAACTTATATTTTTGTTGAAACTCTTATTTCTTGTTGCATGCATACAGAAATATTAAATACAAACTTGCTCGTGTCGTGACAAGTAAATGCAAGTGACTATACAAACGCAGTATAATACGGAATGCGCACTTCAGTTCAATATTTGATATCCACGAATGCCCAATGTTACCGAAAGAATCGGTTCTCATTAGGCAACTATGAGGATGAGTTGTTAGACTTTAATTTCTTAATAGATATTAAAAATCCCTCTCCAGGTAAAAAGGACTTTAGGGGACAAAATAATTTTATAATAGATCCTTGTAATTTCATCAAAACTTTTAATAAAAATTGTTATTTGAATGTCAACTTGCTTAATTTAATTTTAAGCAAATAATAATGCTTAATATTTTCCTCTGTAAAATAATTTTTCCAATAGCCAACCTAAGAACTTTTTGAAGTATGTTAATGAAATAAAACTGCACTTAGAATACCCATTTCTCAGAGTTAGCAAAGTAGGAAAACAAATGTTTGAAATTCTTTCATACCTATTTTAGGCTGACATGAATAGCGTTTCTGGAAATCTGAAAAGAGGATTGATTGAGTTCCAGTGCAAAAATGGGAGAAAAATACATTTCTTTTAGCATTCACATCAAAAATATACTCTGGAAGTACTCTCACATTATATTCAGGATATATAAGCATGCATATATATTTTAACTTAAGATACTTTGCATAATGACTTGTAAGTGCTTTTAAATTTTCATATGTTTGTGAAAAAAATTGTTTTTGAAGATGAAATTTACAAAGTGCTTATCGCGTGCCTCTTTTACTGATGCCATTTAAGAAAACTAAAGCATAAATATAGGTTCACAGTAATTAAGTGAAAGAAAAGACTGATATCTCATTAGTTTAAGATTCGAGTTTTAATTATATTTAATCATAGTACAGCAATAATGAAAGTTTACTCATTTTGTGGTAGTATTACATTATTTTAAAGACATTTTTATTATCTGAAGTGAGGCTTATATATATATATAATGTATTTTGTGTAACGTTACTCGTCATCAAAGTAGTCGGGGAAACTATTTCAGTTGGTCAGGTTTGCTCTATAACAAAAGATGCAACACACCAAGAAGTTATCCTAGTGGTACGAAACTACGTATGAGCGCACCATACCATATAACAGGGGTGGCGAATCTTTATGCACCAACCTGCCATTTTTTCTAAAGAAGTGTTTAATGGGGTATGGACGTACCGTCCAGTAATTTTTGACGTGTGATTATTGGGAAAATAATAAAAATAAATACTAACAAAAAAAACTCAGAATTCTCTATTTACTACTAAAAATACCTTTTTCTGTGTGTAGTTTTAATTGATTTAGTTATACGTGTAATTCAAATTAAAGTAACATTAGTTTGACTTCTGTTTCAGATTGTGGATGACAAATAAGTCATATTAGGATTGTAGGACGTTACTTTTAGTAGAATGGAAACTGAATTGGAGTCATTTGCCAAAACAGGATTTGTTTTAAAATGCCGTTTTACAGACGATGTTCCGCATACCACTCTTTCAGAATATAAAATACACAGCGCTTTGTCGTTTTTACTAATGATGCCATATTTCTGGATTCACGAAGTTTGAAACTCTCTGTTATACTTACTATCCTGCACTTTTCGTTCATTTGCTTTTTGTAGCCTAGTTAAAAAAAAATAACAGTTAAAAATCGTAAAAATAACACAAATAAACTTTAAAATACAGTTGTGTCAACGAAATTAACTACGATATGCCTAGACAAATTTTGAATCAAAATCAATTATAGTTCACGACGTAAATAAAGCAAGATAATAACAAACAAGTGGGCTCCCAGCCACCCCACGACCGATCACTAGCGTTTGTTCGTAATACTTCAAAACGAACTTAGTTATTTTGAAATCAAATGCAAACCACTTTTTGATCACTGGCTAGCCCAAAATATTGTGTCACGTGCCATTGATGGCACGCGAGCCACTGGTTCACCATCCCTGCCATATAATATGCAAATTAGGACCATTGATTGACTACTTGGAGCTCAAGCATATTGCAACGGAACATCTTAATGCTGGATAAAACACAGGACATTCCAGTGCTAAGGCAAAGCACTGCACCAATGACTCTCAGACAGATACGCGAATACATGTCACCATTTGAGAGGGGATGTACCATTGGAGTAAAGGAAGTAGGGTGGTCAAATCGCAGGATTGCTAAATATTTGGACTGGAGCAATGCTACCATTGAAGAATGACGGCAGGAACGGGTGAACTCTGGTTATATATAGAGAGAGTCAAGATCGATAGCGAGAGAAAACGAAATTAAAGTTCCAATCTCATTTATTAAATCACCATGGTTGCAATTCGAACCGTGGACTTTTAGATCGAAAGCCTATTCAGAACTGCGGCAATTACTGATAGAAAATTTCTTAGTGTGCAGCTGTTTTATTATTTTTTACACTTGTTGGGTTCTACAAGTAAATATATGTGCCATTTCAATTATAAAAAAGAGCGTATTTTAATAAAAATGAAAACTGAATGTTTATATCGTCAATTAAATCGATATTTTCAAAGTCGTAATTTTTGCTTTCCGTAGCATGCTTTTGTTGTAAAAATATATAACTAAACCTCATGATTCGGATATATATATATATATATATATATATATATATATATATATATATATATATGTATAAAACATCTTATAAAACACAACAAACTCATTGTCTGTATAACGAGATGAAAGATTTAAAATGCACTTTTGTAAATATCGCATTGTACACATTTTCCTGTTTGTTTTCATTAAAGAGCTAAGTATTTGCTATCATATACGTTGAGCCCAGTTGATATAATCATTTAATTTGATATTAAAGGAAAATGGAGTGAAAAAAATAACTAGAGCTGTAGAGCTCTGAGTCCTTTCAAGTTTCATAACAATTCGCTTCCTTTTTTCGAAAGAGAAAGTGCCTATTGTCCTAGATCTGTCTTCTGATTTCACAATTTTAGAAGGTCATTTAAGCTATCTTTCTTAGAATTGTTTTTAATTTGTTATTTCTGGTGAATTGCATTCTGGCAGCTCACCAAGGGCAGACCTAAAAGGTTGGGGGGTGATTTTTAGGCTCTCTTTGATTGGTTAGACCAAAGCAAATCCAAAATATAATGCCTATCCTTTTATAAATTATCTTATTTGTTTGAAACGTATCCTTTAAATTATGTTTAAGAAAATGCAGAACAATACTGAATTTCTGAAAAGATTTCAGTACTCAAAAATATTTTAAAACTTTATCCTTTGATTAAATTATTTTGAAATTGCTACAAAAATTACAATTTCTTTTCCCAAGGTTCTTACCTATATATTGGTTACTATTTTCAATTGTTTAAAATGATAGGCTCCATAAAAATATTTATGACTATTTAGTAAAGAAATATAAAAGACGTTGGATAGGCCTTGCACAAAGGATTTAACAACCGAATAAAAGTAATTGTTTCCAAATATAATATAATTTTTTTTAAACCTTGTATTTCTAAAATTTAAACTTTTACAAAACTATCAAGTATAATTTTCTGAATATAAGTTTAACTTTATATTATTAAGAATTAATATTGTTAAGTAATCTTGAACAACACTATAACTTGATTCAATAAAATATGAAAGATCTTGATTGTTATTTATTTTTCATTATGTGATTGTCATAAACGTTTTTTAAGGATCAACTACCCATTTTTTCATAATATTTGAGGCGAAAGTCAAACCTTTTGAGATACTTCAGAATTCGCTTATTGTAGGACTGTGGGTTGTAAATAAGAACTTGTTTTATGCTAAATTGCTATTAAAAACATTTCCTATGACTAATGAATACAATTAAACTTAAAACTCAATAGTTTCATATTCTAACGGTTCAATCGGACTTCATAAAATACCCTTCACGTAAAGAGGATAATGCACGTTAAATCTATGAGACCTCAACATCTAGGTGTCAACTCAACTAGTTGGTGTCGCCTCGTGTTACAGCAGCTCTTATTGCAAATAAGCATCTCATTCTAAAAACCTTTCTTTCTCTGTCTGTTTAGAAGACAGAAAAGCTGTTGAACTTCTGTTACTCTTTGCTATAATGGACCAATGTCGAACTTCGCTGTTCTTCGTGGTTTTTGACGATCTTGCCTATGCTATCAAATCCAGTCTCAAGAAGCTATCTTTATAATTTGTACACAATGCTGTTCATTACATTAATGTCTCTAACAATCTTCGCTCGAGACTGCACTACTTCACTCGACGATTCGCCATCTCAATCAATTATCCAAGCATTGGTGGTTATTCATTTTAACAGTTAAAGAGTTTCAAGCTTCACCAATCGTTACAGAAAACACTAGGAAAGTTGCCGAGATGTGCGAACGAACGAAGAGCTCCCGAAGCGTATTCCCCTAAATGTACAAATAACATACACTTGTAAGCTGACTTTATCGGCACTAAAGCTTAAGTCGCTGTTTGGAGAGAGAGAAGTTTTAGTTTTACAGTTCATTCAGTACTTTTCAAGAAATTTGATTAACTGTGTCAAGACTCTTTATAATGAACACCAGTGCAGATTATTATAGTGTTCTACAAAAGTTTATGAAACAGAAAAAAGACGTGATAGCTAAAACAACGCACAGACATAAATTTTGTTAACCATTCTCGATGTATTGATCTTAATGGCTTTATGTGTTGATTACAGATCTGGAAACTAAAAAATTATGTAAGTAACCGTTCCCCTGAAGAATAGAAAGGAAAATAAAAGATTGACAAGTGACGTGGAAATTCCATCTCATCAAAAGCTTTTACCATTTCATTTGGATGTTATTTTTGAAGTTATTGAAGCGACGCTAATTCTCTACCACCTCGAGTGACTGACACTTTTCAATCCCATCATGGAGATAATTACGCCCGTGTGATGACGTTAGATAAAATAAACTTCATATTCAAAAATAAACTTCTTTTTAAACTCGACTCTAAACTTCTTTTTAAACTCGACTCTAAACTTCTTTTTTAACTCGACTCTACGATGCCTTCGCTTTAAATCACGTTGCCATGTGTCATAAAAAAAGTATCGTCTTTATTATATATAAGGTCAATACACAACTCAGAAGGAGAAAAGAATTCATTCAGGGCATGAGTATGAAATAAATCAAGAAAACACAATTTCTCTATTGTTCAGTTGAGAATTGAAAATGTCTGATGTACATCGAAACATGTATGTTTAAATTCGTAGACTGCATGACAGGCAAACTAGTTTAGTTTCTGTAACATGCGAAGAGTTGAGAGATTTAATCAAACTTTTCTTCTTCAAACAGTTTTGGAGAAAATTCAGCTCATAAAAATATACCTATAACAAATATCTCTATTTCATATAAGTAATATATTATTTAAATTTTTCGTAACATCTTCAGTCTTTATATAGACAAACATCTAGGTTGATGAAAATAATTATGTTAAAAAAATTCTGAGTTATGAAATGAATTCTGTTGTGTGTCTGAATATACACATATAATTTTTTGAGCCATAAAAACAAAAAAGATTATAGTATTTTTTTTCAAAAAATGTTTTTTTTTATTTTTAAATAAAAATATCCTTTTTTCCTGATAAAAAAAGAAAATTTTCCATATTCTCTTTCAACTATTATTAAAATCATAGCATACGTTGCATGTATGTAAAGAATACTCTTTAAAGTTTTAGTTTAATCACAAATCAATAGATATAAGTATGGAGCTAAAAAAAGATGTAATATCTAGTCGTAATTGAGTATATTTTCTGCTTTTCAAGCAATATTTAGTACTATTTCAGAATTCTGGGGCCTTGAAAAGTGAAAAGAGTTTACTTGAAGTGAATTGTGTACCTTTTATTGAAATGGTTCTAAGTATTCGTATATTTTTATATTACTTTTCTTCTAGGAAACAAACGTTTTTTTCTTTTTGTTAATTTTGGTAAAATTTTTTATTATGCTCTTTGAAGTATCATAGGAATGAAAATATTTCTAAGCATATAGTAATATCTGTAACACAGACACTCAAAAGTCTGAACAAGATATGGAAACACCTTCATACAATTTCCTTGTAATATATATACTTTGTATCTACATCTGTTGTGTCTTGTGAACTCCAAATTCTTCCTTCTTTAGCATTGTAGGTACTAGAAATTTTTCACTTTTATATATTTTATTATACCATATATATATATATATATATATATATATATATATATATATATATATATACATGTATATACATATATATACATGTATATACATATATATATATATACATGTATATACATATATACACTGCTAGACAATTGCTAAGGACGGATAACACTATCATCCATAGCAACCACAAAATGAAAGGAAGCAAAATGTGGAAAATTAAAATAAGTGCGGGATATTAATAAGAAGAAGTATGAGTATATGCAAATTTTTTTTCCACGTCTGTTCATCACGTGATAGCGTTCATAAGAGCTTTAAAGGTTTTGACGCATGTGGACAGTTGTTGTTTCAAGTCAAAGTTTTAGAGGAAAGATTTAATAGACGAACTTAAAATTTTTAACATGTCTTCCCGACATCACATAGATGATTTTATGCATGGCCGAATTATTGGAAAGATCGAAGAAGGGCAAAAAATAACAGATGTTGCCAGGGAGTTCAACATCGCTCACAGCGTTGTTTCACGGCTGTGGAAGTCATTTAAAACTACTGGAATGTGTAGTAGACGGCGCGGGGGAGGTTGTATTAGAAGTACGACGCCTGCAAAAGACATATATCGTCCTATCAGCAAAAAGGAACAGGCGCACCACTGCTCAGCAGGTGGCAAATCAGTTTCTTGAGCATCACAATTGGACTGAACAGGACTGGGCATGCGTACTATTCTCAGATGAGAGTAGGTTCAGTCTGTCATCGGATTGTAGACGCCAACTGATCTGGCGCGAGTGGTACTGCTTATCGTCCAGAAAATATCCAGGAAAAGGACCGATATCCGACATGCCGTATCATGGTGTGGGCCGGCATCATGATCAATGGTCGCCCGCGCCTACATGTGGTTGCGAATGGGACTATGACGGGCCAACGATACATTGATGAAGTTCTACTTCCTCATGTTCGTCTTTTCCGTGGTGCTGTCGGTGATAAATTTGTTTTTATGGACGACAACGCAACATGTCATCGAACACTCGCTATTACGGATTGTCTAGGCAGCGAGGGTATTCAACGTCTTGTATGGTCAGCGCGTTCTCCAGATCTAAACCCCATTGAAAATGTATTGGATGCTTTGGAGAGGCAAGTTGCTGGTCGAAACTATCCTCCGACAAACAAGAACACCCTCATCCGTGCACTCACAGAGAGGAATGGGATAAATTGCCTCAACAGCTGCTGGATAATGTTGTGCAAAGTATGATACGACGTGTGGAATGTTGCATCACACTCCACGGTGGACATATCCCGTACTGATACCTTTCTTTAAGGTGCCTGCTGACTTTTAGATGCATTGTTCCATTTCTCCGTACGCAGATCAAATGAACATTTTTTTTTCTTTCAGATGTTTCACAGCTTTTGTACTTTCCAGAACAATAAATATTCTTTATTCTAATGTCTGAACAGTGTGGCAACTATATTTTATACTACTAGGCCTCATGTCTCGCTTAATGTTATGCTACATAGCAATTTGTGATCCGTCCTTAGCAATTGTCCAACAGTGTATATACATGTATATACATATATATATATATATACATGTATATATATATATATATATATATATATATATATATATATATATATATATATATATATATATATATATATATATATATATATATATATATATATATAGGGTGTCCCAAAACTACCGCATAAACTCTGCACAGCTAGATTCAACGTTAGGAGTACATAAAAACTGCCCAAAGAAACGCTCCTGTACAATCCATAGTTTACGAGAAAAATGCGAAAAACAAAGTATGACGTCACTGCCGGTGCAAGAACAAAACACTTTATTGGACCTACAACAACTGTATTTGCACATCTTTCCAGACGATAATGTTTAAAACGTTCTCCGCGTATATCGCGTCATGCATGCGCGCGCGCCGCAGAATGACGTTAAGCCGCCGTTGGTATTTAAAAGGCTGCATCCTGCAGCTACCGGTAGTCTTCGTATGGTTGCCATGTATTCCGTTCGTGACTACTGCGACATGTACTTGATGTACGGCCGATGTAATGGAAATACCTTACGAACTGCTAGGGAGTATGCCCGTCGATATCCTCCCAAAGTCAACATAGTAAGTAAGTAGGCTGGACGACAGACTGCGCAATACGGGAAGCGTCTGGCCAACAGCCAATCTTCTCGATACTGGAAGACCACGGAGTGGCCTGACGGTAGCACAGACGGATACAATACTGTACCCAGTAGAAGACACGTGCATTAGCCCGTGAAATGACTTCGGGTAAAAGTACTGGGCACAGGCTTTTATGGTCTGAGAGGCTATACCCATTTCGGTACACAACCGTGTAAGGTCTGAAACCAGATGATTGTCAGAAACGCGTGGCATTCTGTGAATGGCTGTTGCAGCAACAGAACACAGATAATGGTTTCATTGCACATATCCTGTGAACTGATGAAGCATGTTTCACTCGTGATGGGGTATTCATCCATCACAACAGCCATATGTGGTCCCAGGTCAATACGTATGCAATCCGGCCGGAGAAACATCAAGAACGTTGGTCTCTTAACGTTTGGGTTGGCACACTCGGGGATCGCCTGCTTGGACCATATCTATTGCCTGAACGGCTCTCAGGACAGTCATACTTGGTGTTTCTTAATGAGGTCTTAACCGAGTTCCTCGTTGACATACCATTAGCAGCAATACAGTAACTTTGGTTTCAGCATGATGGGGCTCCGGCGCATTTCTATGCTCCTGTACGTGATTGGCTGGATATCGCATTCCCCGGCCGTTGGATCAGACGTCAGGGTTCTGTTCTATGGCTGTCATGTTCGCCAGATTTTACACCGTTGGATTTCTTCCAATGGGGTCATCTCCAGGAACTGGTGTATCGAGACGTAGTGACAACACAAATGGACTTAGTTGCTGGTCTGAATCCTGCTTGTACTTCGGTGGATCCCGTGGTGATGCGACGTGTGAAGATAGCCATTCCACAGCATGCTCAAGTCTGCCTCGATATGCACGGTGGACACTTTGAAAATCTGCCTTAAATTGTGCATATACTGCTGTTGATATGTTCAATAAAGTGTTTTTTTCTCCGGCAGTGATATCATACTTTGTTGTTCGTATTTTTCTCGTAAATTATGAATCGTATAGAAACGCATCTTTGGGCAACAAAGAATCTAGCTGTTCAGAGTTTATGCGGTCGTTTTGGGACACCTTGTATATAAATATATATATATTATATATTATATATATATATATTATATAATATATATATATTAAATATATATTATATATAATATATATATTATATATAATTATATAATATATATATATATTATATAATATATATATATATATATATATATAATATATACACTGCCGGACAATTGCTAAGGACGGATCAGAAATTGCTATGTAGCATAACATTAAGCTCAGACATGAGGCCTAGTAGGATAAAATATACTTGCCACACTGTTCAGACATTAGAATAAAGAATATTTATTGTTCTGGAAAGTACAAAAACTGTGAAACATCTGAAAAAAAAAAATGTTCGTTTGATCTGCGTACGGAGAAATGGAACAATGCATCTAAAAGTCAGCAGGCACCTTAAAGAAAGGTATCAGTACGGGATATGTCCACCGTGGAGTGTGATGCAACATTCCACACGTCGTACCATACTTTGCACAACATTATTCAACAGCTGTTGAGGCAATTTATCCCATTCCTCTGTGAGTGCACGGATGAGGGTGTTCTTGTATGTCGGAGGAGAGTTTCGACCAGAAACTTGCCTCCCCAAAGCATCCCACACATTTTCAATGGGGTTTAGATCTGGAGAACGCGCTGGCCACACGAGACGTTGAATACCCTCGCTGTCTAGACAATCCTGAACAGCGAGTGTTCGATGACATGTTGCGTTGTCGTCCATAAAAACAAATTTATCACCGACAGCACCACGGAAAAGACGAACATGAGGAAGTAGAACTTCATCAATGTATCGTTGGCTCGTCATAGTCCCATTCGCAACCACATGTAGGCGCGTGCGGCCATTGATCATGATGCCGGCCCACACCATGATACTGCATGTCGGATATCGGTCCTTTTCCTGAATATTTTCTGGACGATAAGCAGTACCACTCTCGCGCCAGATCAGTTGGCGTCTACAATCCGATGACAGACTGAACCTATTCTCATCTGAGAATAGTACGCATGCCCAGTCCTGTTCAGTCCAATTGTGATGCTCACGACACCATTGCAAACGGGCAGTAAGGTGCTGTCTGGTCAATGGGACACACACAACAGGTCTGCGTGCGTATAGTCCTCCTCCCCTCAAACGTCTGGCAACAGTTTTTCGGGAGATCTGCTTTCCTGAGGCAGCAAGAAACTGATTTGCCACCTACTGAGCTGTGGTGCGCCTGTTCCGTTTTGCTGATAGAACGATATATCTGTCTTCTGCAGGCGTCGTACTTCTAACACGACCTCCCCCGCGCCGTCTACTACACATTCCAGTAGTTTTAAATGACTTCCACAGCCGCGAAACAACGCTGTGAGCGATGTCGAACTCCCTGGCAACATCTGTTATTTTTTGCCCTTCTTCGATCTTTCCAATAACTCGGCCACGCATAAAATCATTTATGTGATGTCGGGAAGACATGCCAAAAATTTTAAGTTCGTCTATTAAATCTTTCCTGTAAAACTTTGACTTGAAACAACAACTGTCCACACGCGTCAAAACCTTTAAAGCTCTTATGAACGCTATCACGTGATGAACAGACGTGGAAAAAAAATTGCATACCCATACTTCTTCTTACTAATATCCCGCACTTATTCTAATTTTCCACATTTTGCTTCCTTTCATTTTGTGGTTGCTATGGATGATAGTGTTATCCGTCCTTAGCAATTGTCCAGCAGTGTATATATAATATATATATTATATATAATATATATATATTATATAATATATGTATATGTATAATATATATATTATATATATATATATATATATATATTAGTACACTTTTAAAGGTTTAAAAACTCTCTCTTTCTGTTTAAACCATTCATAAAAACTGCAATTTTTGCTCCCTGGAGCATTCATTAACATTATTCCGCTCAGAAAGCAATGCTCTCAAAAATTCTGGTACTGCTGTAAGAGGTGATTTACGCGTTGCAACTCGTCTGCCAAGCATGTCCTATATATACTCTGTTGGGTTCAGGTGAGAATACTGTCCATACTTTACGGGTGATATCCTTAGGTGGAAAGCATTCATTGACGATATTTGCTCAGTAAAGACGAGTGTTTTTATCCATAAATACAAATTCTGTGCTCATTATATCTCTACACAAACGCGCATATTGTTTTAGAATAAAGTCTGGATAAATTTAGGCTATCACATTTCCGATTTGAACATTCGCATCTGCTCTCTCTCTCTCTCTGGAGCCCATTACAATTCCCCCTAAAACGAGAACTCCTGCACCACCGTAATGCTGCCGTAATGATGTCTTGGGGGGTAATGCGTATCTGGCATTATCCATATGAAAATCAGACTGCACGCTAAGCCTGGACTCGACAAAACATCACACACGCTCAATGTGACAATGTTCACACACACACACATTGCATGTTCCCTACTCCAGGCTAACTACTGGCGACAGTGAATTGTCATGAGTGAAACATATCTGACAGGCCTTCAAGCATATAGACTAATATGTCTCAAACATCTGTATATGGTCTGCCTTGAAACTGTCGTAACCGTGTCTACAGATAGCTGAATCGATAGGCCGGATTCTATGCTCCCTCTGCTTCCTTTGGCAGTTATTCACAAATACCGGTCTTCATTCGGTGTTGTAACCCAGGAGTGACCACTACTGTAACGTCTACTGACATTTCTGTCATCTTGGTATCATTACCAAAGCCTACACATGACAGTATGCGCAATGCCAAGTTTCTCGGACGCTTCCATCTGAGTACGCCCAGATTACAGACGTCCGATAATTCTACCATGTAAAAAAAAAAATCACCCACATGCGTTCTCTGTGTCATAATTATTCCGTTATGGTACTCAGTCGTTTACATAACGCTTGCGAACAGTTTTACTTCTTTGACACCTTTCCTTATATACCCCTCTCTTACACTCTGTCATTGTATCTAGCTATTGGAATCATCTGGTTTCTTCCTGGCGTGTTACTCATGAAGACGCGTGTGACTATTCTCTACAGGTGAAATTTTTATTACAGAATTTGATTTCAGTATAATTCTGAGTTATTCTTAATTTATATGTAATATGTACAATCCATTCCTAAAGTTTAAAAGAAAATATTTTTAAATATTTGAAAATATTCAGAATTAAAATAGCTTTAACTTGTAAATAATTTTTTACAAAATTCAATTGTCCTGCGCCTTTTGTAAGTTATATAAAATAAAATCGTTAAGCACAACAATTATAACAACAGAATATCTGAAAATTTTATAACTTTATGTCCCAAAAGTTTTGATAAAATCTCAAATTATGCAAATTTTGAACGTCATGGTATTCATAACGTATTTGTCTTAATATGCGCATGAAACCTTCGCATAATGTTAGTAGTATCAAATCTCTTTAAAATAGGATGCCTAAATCTGCTATGTAACCAATAGAGATGTTTCAATCTACAGATTAACTGGCAAAAGGGAAAAATGAAAGAAATTTAAGTTGTTCTCTAAATACGCTGATATGTAATATTTATCGGCTTTGAAAACAAAAATGATGTACGCGACGATACATTGATCACTTCGAGTCACTGGTCAGGTCACAGGTTCAAATAATTTGTTTTACGTCACAGGAAATCAGGGATCTCTTTTTCCCACAAAAAATATCAATTTGTGGAATAGAGCCCTTAACACTGAATATATTTTAAAGAATACACTAGATTAAAGATTCAGAGAAAGAGAAAACATTGTTCTTTTAAAAAGTTGTTATGAAAAAAAAGGTTTTCGGCAGGTTTCAAATCATACGTTTTACGTTTAGCAGAGGCCAAGAGCTTTAACAATTATGTGGAAAGATGCCCGTGACCCACGACAGAAGCTTGTGGCACAGAATGCAAAATACTTACAGGTAAGACTCATCGGAGTAAATGTGTTAAGTATAAGTCTTATTGGTGAGTCATTAGAACTAGAAAAGTAAAATGTTGGTTTAGCAATCACACACACAGTGTGATGTGGAAGAGACATTACTTTTTAATTCTCATCTGAAGATAATAGAAACATAATTCACTAAGTAATTAATTGATAATTGTAATATAAAGGGACTGAATGTATACACATTTTACTTCAAATTAAAAAAGTAAAATTTTTACTATTTTTTAACATACTAATAATTAAGTATTCATTACCATACACATAGTTTGAAATCAACAAATCACACTGATGCTTCTCATTTAAATAATCCATCCCGTCATGCTTTCTGGTTTTATCTACGTTTTCTTACTTTACGTGAGCTTTTATCGAGATGGTTTCGTTGTGGATCGATTGATTTATTATTTATTAACTTTGTACCTGTTGATGTGGCAGTTTAGAGAAAGGGTGCCATCTCTTGACCATAGTTCAAAATTACATAATTCGTACCCAATAGCCTCATGCTGCTTTATAGGGTGACGTTAATAAACGCTCACTGAACTTTTGTTTATTGAGCTCGTAATTTTGAATCTCAAATAAGTGACGAGAATGATACCTGTGAGCCGGCACTTCATTCTCCATACTTTCCCACCACGCTAGTAGCTGCAGTAGCCTGGAGGTCATGGTCATGGACTCGTGGATGGAGTGAAATTTGTTCGAACCTAGTGCCACTGAATACCCGCCGTGTAGAGGAGCTGTCGAGGTTCAAAGTACTCCCGTTGGCATGTTGTGGAAGATCGGAGAGGGAGGTGCTAGCTCAGGTGTCATCCTCTTTACTTGACCATAGTTCAAAATTACGAGATCCATCCCCAAAAATCCTCAGATTGTCGTATAGTGCAAAATCAATAAAAGTTCACTCAATCCACACTACGCCATTGCGAAGACTTTGTGAGCATCGGCTGTTTTAATGCCCATCTACTCCTGTACACGGTGGGCCTTTAGTGTTACAAAGGTTGGTATCTATGATTCAACAGAGGCAGAGCCGGTCTTCTTTATAAAGGACCCGGGTGCAAGAAACCATTTGGGGCTTTAATGGTTTTTTTAATAAAAAATTGTTAACACGGACATATATTGCTAATAAATGTTTGCTTAATGCGAGATTTTGTTTTTGCTTATACATTAGTTATTTCAGAAAAATTACAATTTTTCACAATTTCTTTTTTGTGCTTAATATAGCAAGTGCATTTAAATGTTATGCACATTTGCTTGACCAAAAATAATTCTTTTTTAATTTTAATTTGGTTAAAGAACGCTCAGCACTTACTATAGTAACTGGCAACATTAAAAAAAATTTTAACACAGTTATAATACATTTATATAAACTCATTATATATAATTATTATTTAGAATATATTGCAACATTATATACACTGCTCAAAACAATTAAAGAATATTGTAGGTTTTACATAAAATAAAGATGTAAGCGAAATTTTTTTTCCGAAAATGAAAGAAGAGAATCACAAATGCAAATTTTTCTGATTTTCAAATTGTGGAGTATGCTAATTTTGAGTTTGACGTCAAAAACGTTGCTTCAGCAGCAGCGAAGGAAATTTGACTTTCAACTGAAATGAAGACAAGAATGATCGGCATTCAGTGACTGCTTTGTTTCGATGAGTACGATGTCTCAGCGATGTCATTTAACCGATTCAGGAGCTTGGAGAGTTGTTGGTAGGTTAGAAGGAGGCCAAACTTAAGCCGAAGCAGTGCAAGCCATTGGAGTGTCACAAAGTGTGATTTCCAGGATCTGGAACTGTTTTTTGGAGACTGAAAGTGCAGGCCGAAGATCAGGACAAGGTCATAGATGGGCAACAACACCCAATCAAGATCGTTTTATAGTGTTAATGGCTCAGAGACAGCGAAATATGAACGCTACTCTTCTCCAACAACACCTTCGCTCGGCTACTGGCATCTCGGTTTCAACTCAGACTGTTCGAAACCGGCTCCATGGTATAGGTCTGTATGCTCGCCGACAGCTGGTATGTGTTAAACTAACATTAAGGCATCGTCGCGACCGCAGGGAGTGGGCAACAGAGCATGTGAACTGGAGGAGAAATGAATGGAGCAATGTTCTTTTTTCTGACGAGTCCCATTTTTCTGTTCATCCGGATAATAGGCGTATTTTCATCTGGAGGGACCGTGGCATTAGGAATAATCCTGCGTTCGTGCACGAAAGTGTCAGATTTTGCGGTGGAGGAGTGTTGGTGTATGGAGGCATCTCCATTGACGGGCGCACAGATCTCTACATCATTCGAGATGGACCTATGACTGCTCGCCGATATAGGGATGAGATCCTCAGACCTGTTTTAGTCCCTTACGCTGCAGCAATCGGAGATGACTTCATTTTAATGGACGATAACTGCAGGCCACATCGTGCTAACCTGGTGGGGGATTTCCTTTTCGAGGAAGGAATCGTACGAATGGAATGGCCAGCGTGTTCTTCAGACATGAATCCAATAGAGCACGTTTGGGACGCTTAAGGAAGACGAGTTGCTGGCCGCCAACCACCCCTACAAACTCTCCAAGAACTGGAAAGAACTCTTCTGGAAGAGTGGGACAGAATACCCCATTTCGGGATTAATAGCTTCATTGACTCCATGCCTCAAAGTTGCTCAACGTTACTGGCCGTTCGTGGAAACCATACCCCCTTCTGAAAATGATTTCCTTTGAAGAAAAAACCTTTTCTTATTCTTTTTTTCTCATATGCACAAATTGTGTTTTTTTCCTTTTGTACACAGATACTCAATAAAATGCATTTTTTTTCTGCCAAACATGTGTAATTTATTCTCAGGAAACCTACTTCGTCTGTTGACCATGTATCAATCAGCTAAAAAGTTTCCCAGCCACAAGATCCACCTAAAACCGCAATATCCTTTAATTATTTTGAGCAGTATATATATATATATATATATATATATATATATATATATATATATATATATATATATATATATATATATATATATATATATATATATATATATATATATAGTCTTGTGTGTTATTTGCATCTCTCATTCAAAGTGAAATTTGAAATCATAATTAAATGCTTGGTATATTTTTAAATCTCTATATTTTCCTCTATTTATACAATTACAGTATTAAAAAAATAACATCTAAATTCCTCACTACTGGGTTTTCTCTAACTTCACCTTCTCTATTTCGGAATATAATCTTTTTCTTTATCGAATTCCTTTTCCATAAAAATATTCTGAAATATACAAATTATGTTCTAGCACTTTTGCTTCACTTACAATTGGATTAAAATTTATTGTTAATTTTTTGGATTTCAGTTTTAATTTTTTATTAATCAAATAAAAAGCCGAGTCAAAAGCAATTGTTTTTAATTGAAATAGTTTAGTGACACTGTCAATTTTGTGGATAATATTTCAAACAATGCTATTAAAGAAAATTGTGACATTTCCTGTATTGAATCTTGTATTTGACTTTTAGTTTCGGATACTCTGATGCATAATCTCATTTATAACAATAAATTCTTCGAGGGTAGTAGAAGTTTGTTCAAACTGTGTATGACTACTTTAATCTAATCTATTTTAACTTCCCAACGAGTGTCACGTAATGGCTTAAGAGTAATGCTTAAATTTTTTTTGTAGAATTTCTCATCTTTTTGTAGAAGCAAAAAGTAAGCAATATAAGCATTTGAATATATTTTCTCAAAATTTTTACTATATATATATTCTGGAAAAGGCACATCACAAATTAAGAAACTAAAAGATTGTGATAAGTAAGGCACATAAGTTGCATGACAGTTTAGAACAATTATTCTAAATTTTGAACCTTCATATTTCCCTTTCATGAAGCTGCTATTTTTTGCTTGCCTGTCATCTACACACACACACAGTTCATATATCTAATTCAAACTCACTTAACCTTTTAGTCCTAGGGGCTGATGTAGCCCAGTGGTCAAGGTATCAGATCATGGCAGGCATGTCATGAGTTCGAGTCCAGTACCACTAAAGACCCTCCGTGTAGGGGAGCGATGCACATTAAATCTGTCGAGAGCTAAAAGGTTCTTCCGTTGGTGTGGTGTGGTAGTTAGGAGAGGGGGTGCCAGCTCAGGTGTCGTCCACGTCACTTGACCATGGTTCAAAATAACGTGGTCCGTTGCCAAAAGTGTAGCTGAGCAGTGCGACGTTAATATTCACTCACTCACTTTCCTAATACTAGTGGCCGCGGTAGCCTAGTGGTTACGTCCCGAACTCATGGCTAAAGAGTCGAGAAATCATGTCCTGTTGCCACCGAAGATCCGCCGTGTACATGGGGTCTACGCACGCTATATCTGATGAGGTTCAATATCCTCCCGTTGGTGTGGTGTTATAGTTAGGAAAGGTAGCGCTCAGTTGTTGTCCTTGTCACTCAACCGAGATTCAAAATGACGCAATCCATTGCCAATGGTCCTCGTGTTGCTTTATACCTAGTTCTTTTCTTTTGCTAGTTTAGCTCCAATCGAATAAGTTACTTCAGTGCTTCTCAAAGTTGCAATTTTCGCGACCCACTATTCAATCGTAATTTTCATCGTGCCCCCCTTATACAATAACAATGTATTGAATTCAATAATGCTATACTTTGACGCTAAAATTACGATACGACTTTAACATCTTAAGTACCCTGGCGTATATAAACGTCTCGCTAAGCCAAATCGTTTATTTTTTCGGTTTCCCGGACGTATACATACGTTTTTCCGAAGTACGACCTTTTTTGTGCACTGCCATCTATAAAATAATTATTCCATTATTGCGAAAGCTTTGGAATGCAATAAAAGGAACTTGATAGTGTTTGCGAAGTATTTACTTATTTCAGATAATTTGCTTCTTTTTATTCCTTCCCCACTCCCAATACATCCCATATGCACGCCTACCTGGAAAACAGTTGGCACTGGGAAGCGAATCGCGTAACTTTTAGTCGGCAGTGAAGGGATTCATTATAAACTGTACAAATGATCAAGATAAGTGTTAGTTTTTGTTTTTAATTCTATATATGACAAGCTCATGGGGGCACTGGTAATTAATAAACTTTTCTTACCTTAGTATTATTTAAACAATTATAAAATGAATTGTGTAGCATTGATACAATTATAAGTATCATATATCAGTGTAAATGTGTATTTTATTTTTTATTATGTCAGAATGTATTTTGTTTGTTTACTTTCAGTAACTTAACAATTTTTTTAAATAATCTTTTGTTTTTGACTTTTCAATAGGGTTGCGCCCCCTCGTAGAGTTGTCACAACCCCCAAGGGGGCGTGCTCCACAGTTTGAGAAACGCTGAGTTACTTTAATCAACTTTATAAATGATACATTTTTTAATCTTTTCTCTACAAAATGTACATATCTAATACTGATTGAAGTTCGTTCCTCACGGAAAATATCAAAAGAACTGTCCATTTGGATACTGTAGTACGTGATTGCTTTTATATCGTCTTTATTCGGTTTCCTATTGTAGAAATAATTTATTCTGGTGATCTCTGTGTACTAAATGATGCCCAATTATATTTTACGAATTTTTTATTCTGTTTATGATTCTTTAGCACAAAGTCATACTTACTTAATAAATTGATTAAACTTTAAAATTTTCCATTATGGATTTTCCTATAATTTCATACGAGGAAGAAATTGTTACAAACTGAAAATAAATGATATCTACAATTCTTTGAAATACTAGTTATTTCACGTTCGAGAGAGAGAAACAGTCATTTTACAAAGGAGTATAATGAATGTTTTTTATATTTAGTATCACATGAAAATTAGAATATACAGAGAAAATTGTTTTA
The DNA here is from genome assembly GCA_019973935.1 of Trichonephila clavipes. Taxonomy (NCBI): domain Eukaryota; kingdom Metazoa; phylum Arthropoda; class Arachnida; order Araneae; family Nephilidae; genus Trichonephila; species Trichonephila clavipes. The sequence goes on from BMAU01013825.1 coordinate 756,580, forward strand.
AGAATAGTATTACAATAAAAAACGACTTAATTGCGATTTTTTGAAAAAAAAATACACATTTTCGAAACATACTCCTTTTAAGGAAAATGCTTCCATATATATATATATATATATATATATATATATATATATATATATATATATATATATATATATATATATAGTTAAGACTGTATATATACACTCAGGAACATTGAAAATAGCGACCCAAGAAGGAAGCTAAGTACAATCGCGACACTTTGCAAATAAGTACAGCGTAATGTGATATGCAAATGATTCAAGTTTTTTGCCAATACGCATGCTCATACACGCCGAGGTGGCGCTACAATCAGGAAGAGGGTGCTATATAAGCCAGCGCAAATTCAAAGATTCATAAACGTGACGATTACCCGCCGATTGTAGGAAGACTTTGGTAAGCGAAACATGCCAGGTAAACGTGCTAGAAGACATTTCTCACAGTTAAGCGAGTTTGAGAGGGGCCTGATCATCGGGATGAAAACTGCAGGCTGGTCGACGTGCCGTGTTGCTGACCAGGTGGATCGTTCGGAGTGTGCCGTTAGAAATTGTTGGGAGCAGTGGACACGGTAATCTATCCACGCGCGGAAAACCGGGTCTGGAGCGAACAGGAAGACCACGAGGAGAGAGGATCGAAGGATCGTGCGACAAGCACTTGTGGACCCCACAGTGACTCGTTTAACGATACGAGGAGAGGTAGGCGTAACAATTGTTCCACAAATAATTTCCAGACAACTTTCAGAAGCAAATCTTAAATCCAAGCGCCCTTTCCGTGCACTCCCTTTAACATCGGCAACTGCGTCTACAGTGGTGCCAAGCCAGATCAATGTGGAATGTCACAGATTGGCAAAAGGTTGTGTTTAGTGATGAATCCCGGTTTGTTTTGGGGACAGATGAAAACCGTGTACGGGTGTGGAGGCGCCCTGGTGAGTGGTACATATCCCCCCACCACTGTTCTACGTTACACTGCCCGCACAGCTGGTGTAATGGGCGGGGGGGGCATAGCCTATGATAGCCGGTCCGCTTTAATTGTGATGCGTCGAACCTTAACGGGCCAACGTTACGTTGATGATATTCTTCGACCCCATGTAGGACCTTTCCTAAATGGTCTCCCAGGGGCAATTTTCCAGCAAGATAATGCTCGTCCGCATACAGCAAGAGTTGCTCAAGACTTCCTACGTCATTTTCAGACTCTTCCATGGCCGGCCCGCTCCCCGATTTGTCTCCTGTAGAGCACGTGTGGGATCAGCTAAAACGGCAGATGCCATCGTGTCACTCTGTACATGATTATATTTGGCTGTTTAAGATTTGTGGGCCCCTCTGCCTCAGGACAACATAAGGTGTCTAATCAACTCAATACCGAACCGTGTGGCGGCATGTATTGCAGCTGGAGGTGGTTCAACGCGCTGTTGAAGTTGCCCAGTATTTGCGTCGTTTCAAATCCTGTATTCGTTTAATTGTCTTGTTTTTGAGATCAAGTGAATCTCTTCATCTGTGTCATTATGTGTATTAAATTTCATTTCAATCCGATGCTTTCTTCTTGGGTCGCTATTTTCAATGTTCCTGTGTGTGTATGTGTGTATATATATATATATATATATATATATATATATATATATATATATATATATATATATAGTTAATACTGTATATATAGTTCCTAGAGAGAGAGAAATAGGATTTTTGTAACATTCACATTACTTTCAGAATTACTGCTAATTGAAATAATATCTAGTTATTTTTAAAATAATTATCTACGTTGAGAGAGAGATGCATTAAAATATACATAAGTCCGGATCTAAATTATATACTTCTAAATCCCATTTTAGATGGGGATCCTCTGAAGTTTCCTGAATCAAATTACAGAAATTAAACATTCACACCCTGAAGAGTTAGATTGAAGATTATGGAAATTCAGAGATTTATGTTATCGATAAATTGTACTTCTCGCGTCATACTCGCATATTAGAGAAATCTTGTCAAGTTTTCACGTGAAAGTGTACATTATTTTAGTTCATGATCCTGTTGGGGCTCCGGTGCATAGCATTCCCCGTATCCCCCAGATGGCCGGCTCTGAACAGAAGTATCGCCAGCTGTGAAAATGCAACTGTAAACATCCAGCTACCTCACCTTTCGTTTGGACTCATTGCACTACAAAGCAACTCGAGGACGAAAGACTTTGTCATTTCGAACCACGATCAAATGATGAAGACAAAACCGAAGTGGATCTCCAAGTTCTAAATTTTCACATCACGCTAATGTAAGGACTTTAAGTCTCTACAAATTAAATGTAATGAATTAATTTAAATTTTATTAATAAATTTTCAGCTCTTCTACAAGACGGGTTCTAAATAGCACCAGGACTCGAACTGACACAAGGTTTGGAAGAAACGACATCCACAAAGTTTTGAATTTTGTACGAGAGATGTTAATTTTTTTCTTATATTTATACATATGAGAAGTATGACTACCCTTTCAAATGTTAATTACGAAAAAAAAAAAAAACCTTGATTAAAAATATTTACTTGCGGTTTTTTTCTTTCCTTTTTTTGTTCGATAAATAAAACATTAAAGTTTTTTCTTTCAAAATTTATTGCACATTTTCATTGTATGCACCATTAGTTGCGAGCAAAACATCGAGTCTATGCGATATTTTTAGCCACTTTCTACGAAACGTTTCAGGATCAGCAATCTGAATGGCCATTGTAATTCAACTTTTCATGTCATCAGTGTCACTAATTGGAAAGCAATTTTTTCACGTAATCCTAGAAGAAGGCCAAAGGTGTTATATATAGAGATCTAGGTGGCCACGCTATTGAACTTCCTCTTTGCATCCATCGACCGGGGAACTTTTTCTCACTTCCAAACTCTAGTGTGATGGCTCCCCATTTACGCTGTACAAGTGTTGCACATTTAAATTCAATAAACCGTGCTGCCCTTATATATATGTATTTATATGTATAATCTCTTCTATACTATTAAAAAATCTGTTTAGCTTAAGGTATCCGACTACCCTAAAATCATGATTTTTTTTTCAAAAATTGACACATTTTTCTTATTTTATTTTATAGGCCATCTCATTAGCTTAGTAAAAATACCAAGTTTTTTCTTCTCCATTCTCTAGAACAAAAACTACTAGTGTTTTAGTAAAAGCAGATGCCATAGCTTTACACAAGATGTCAAACTTTAAAATGCGTTTTACTCTAAATGTGTTTTTTTCCGAAAAGCTCAAACGGGGACAGCGATTGCTCAAAAAGTCTTGAAAGTAATTTGCTGAAATTTTCTGTGTATATTCCGTATAACAGTAAAAGTGTTTTGACCTTCAGATTTATCAATCACTGTTTTATTTCAAAATTTTCAGTCCTTTATGTGATAATCACTATTATTTTAAGCAATTTCATTAAATCACTAAGATAAAGTGCTCCAGTTTTGGTAAAAATTAAAATATCTCTTATCCTGAATGTCATTTCAAACAGGAATAACAAAGTAACACATTAAAATTTAAAAATTTAGAATTTGTTCATAAAATTTGTGTACCGAGTGGGCCCCGTTTATGTATTTTTTTGTAAATTTTCATCAATATTTTCCCATTTTAATATTTTTTTTTCTGTTTTCAATTTTAGGTTTTTTTCCTTAAAATACACACAATATCCCCTTATCTCCATTTTATCAACAAAAAAAGCAGGTTGTCGCAGGTAGTCGGATACCTTAACAAATTGCAGTATTTTTTTAACATTTTATATGTGAAAGAATCACACATTCCAATGAAACTTGAAAAGTGTAATCGAAAAATAGTAAACCAACCAGTTTGAAACGTTATTAGAAGTTTTGTAAATCAACAATAGTAGTTGAACATTATTTCTTTGAAAATTTGTTTTTTTAATAAAGTGAAGCAATTTGAATAAATACAAATTTTTCAAAAAAATGCTTTTACTCAGTCTGTTATGTCCTAAATTTGATTTTAATGACTAGAAACATAAAAAAAGAATTTGTTTTATGTATTTTAATTGACCTCGGTCTTATTAAATTAATGGTATTCATCGAGGTCTTTAGAACATAAATATAAAGAAATTGTATTAGGTTTAATGGTTGCTCTAAAATTTAAATAATAGGCTTTACCTACATCTTCCTTGAGAATTGATTTTAAAAAAGGTTTAATTAGTTGTTTTCTATTGTTCCTCTCCAAGACGAGTGCAAGTTCCATTGCTGAATCAACACATTGACTTGATTCGTATATTATTCTTTTTCCACTGATCCTGCTTGAAATGATTAAATTCCTTACCAACAGCCCTAATTTAATTCTGATGTGACATAATTATAAAAAATAAGAATTTTTTTTCTAAAGAATGTTACTTATATATATTACTAAAATTTGGAAATAGTAAAAGAAAATAAGGGGGAAGGGAAGGTATTATTAAAAAAAGTCTGCTATTAAATAAATGTTTGATTTTTTTTATTCATTACTAAAATATCAATTTTGAGGTAAATAAAAGTATCAAAATATTGTTAAATTAATGAAGTGATGAAAAAGAGTACTGTGAAACTAAAAAAAAACTATCCTTTACTTATGAAAAGATAAAACACAGAGTAGTTATGTTTACTGGTACTTCCACCTTTATATGTTTCTTTTAATGTATCCCACTACGTTCGGAACCGTGATTTTAAAAAGGCACATAAATGGATAATTTTCACGATATTTATTGTCACTTAGATTAGAATATATGTATAAAATTGTTTTAAGGATATTTTGACAGAAAAAAGTTATATATATTTAAATACTATATTTCGGCAAAAAATTAACTTAGAATAACCTTTTTTCAAAATGTTCTTTTGTGAAAAATGCTTCTATTACAATAATATTTTGCCTGTATATAGCTCAGACCTCTATACAGAGGCTCAACTACGACTTTTGAAAAATTCACATTATTTTCAGATTTACGACCCTTTGAAATAATTATCGGTGTTTTTTTTCTTAAAATGTCTCCCCTCTTGTCGTAAAACATGGATAAACCTACTTTTAAGTTATATATTTCAAAAATTCTAGCTGAGCCTCAGTACAGAGATCTGAGCTATATACAGGCAAAATATTATTATAATAGAAGCATTTTTCACAAAAGGAGAATATTTTGAAAATGGGTCATTTTATGTTCATTTTTTGTCAAAATATTGGGCTTAAACTTTTTATTGTAATACTATTCTTAAAACAATTTTATATACATTTTCTAATCTAAATGACACTAAATATCATAAATATTATCCATTTATACGTTTTTGCAAAATCATGGTTCCGAACGTAGTCGGATACCTTAAATGCTGTTTATAAAATTTAAATGTTTAGGTGCTTATAAAGTTTCGTTCGTAACTTCTATTATCATGTATGAAATATATAGGGCTTAAAAATTGTTTCTGAAGAAATTTGTTAAGTTAGAAGTTAAAAAAATTTCTATATTATCCAATAAAATTTTAATTTATAACAATTGCATTCAAAATACGATAAATGCGTAGCATTTATGATACAGGTATTAATAAAATGTTTTACGCTAGAGTGGTTTGCACAAATTTGTGATTTGAAGATGACTGAAGATGACTTGCAAAATTAGTTAATGTTTTTTATCTCATATAACCTAAATAGTAGCTATAAAAATTCCCTAAATTCTTACGAAGTCACGAAATACTACTTCTTGAAATAATATAAACAACGCTTATATTTTAATTCCTTGACAACAGTGAAACCCGGAAACAGGAAAGGAATAACATTTAAAACGTGACTATCTAACCAGATAAAATAAAATAGTTTCGATTTCATGGTTGGGTGGGTTTTTCTTACACTTTGTGGTGAATGTGATGGTTGAGTTATAGAAAGTTTAAATAAATTTCATACAAAATGAATGAAGTCAAGTATTTTTTAGCAGATTAAGGAAGTTTGAAGATTACAGAGCCGAATATAAGAAAAACATCCGTGACAAATCAATTTTCTGTTTTTACGAGAAAGAAATATTCGAGTTTCATCTGAGCTATCAAGAAAACTCTAAATTATATAAAAATAACTTCAAGTGATTCAGTTACAAGGATTTTCCTACTTTAAAAATGTTTAAGCATATGGCGCCTTTAAGTGATTCATTCATTTTTTATTAAGGTTATTATAGAAGCATTGGGGGGTGGGGTTGCAGTAGCCTAGTGGTCATAATCCCGAACTGGTGACCACCGTGTCAAGAGTTTGAGCCTTAGCACCACTGAAGACCAGCTGTGTAGAAAGGCTGTTACATGTTACATCTATCGTGGCTCGAAATCCTGACGTTGGGTGGTTTAGTGTGAAAGTTAGGAGAGTGAGGTGCCAATTCAGTTGACTCTTAGCTTTGTATTATGTATGCATATTAAGGATTTATCTTTAATTTGCATAGTGTAAATTTACTGTGCACTTTTGTGCAAAAATATATGTATATATATATGTGTGTAAAACTAAGACTTTTGTTAAACAAAAGTTGAATGTGGGTGGCGGTTTTTTCCCCCGGGGGACTGGTTTGTAGCTCTAAGCGCTTTTCGGGTGAGCTCTCGGTTCTTTTGGATATTCCGGCAATACCTCTCGAGTTGTCTTACTGTGAGACGTATACAATACTCATTGAGAAGAATCAGGAGGCTACTGGCAACGGACCTCGTAAATCTGAACCACAGTCATTTGACTAAAACGGCATTTGAGATGGAATTCCACACTTCTAACTCCCACACAAATCACCAAAGTGACAGATCTTTGCTTTCAGATAGATTTAACGTGATCTTGCACTACACACACACACACAGCACGCGATGGGTCTTTACTGAAATCAGAACCCGAACATTTGACTGAACTGAAAATCACGGTCAAGATATCTTTTTCAACAGTTTTAAGCGAACGCTTTTTTTAAAAAACAATATTTCTGCAAAGAAAAACAAACAGATACTCATTGTTATTTCCTAAATATATAAATTAGAATTACATAACAAAAAACTGGAATAAAGTTTATTATTAATACTATTTTAAACAGAACCCCCCACACACAATTTTTTACAAAATATATATTTCTCATCTAACTTTAGAAGCTCGTGCTGGTAATATTTGAAAGTATACCATGTAGCCCTGAAAATGTGGCTTCAGTTTTCTCTCTCCCTTCAAAATAATTAATTCGTATATTAAAGTCACAGAAATGTAATAAGGGAATGCATGAGGGAAGTGGTCTACCCCCTTTCATCACCCAGACCCCTTTTGCTTTCATTTTTTTAAAAAAATAAATTTCACCATCTAGTTTAAAGTAATACCTACGACCCAGGTAGCTGGGTAATCATGGCTGCCGCGTGAGTGAGTGAGTGAATATATTAACGTCGCACTGTTCAGCTACACGAGGGCTTTGGGCGACTGACCACGTAATTTTGAACCATGGTCAAGTGACGTGGACGACACCTGAGCTGCATTCCCCCTCTCCTTACTACCACACCACACCAACGGGAGGACGTTTGAGCTCTCGACAGATTTAACGTGCATCGCTGCCCTACACGGTGGGTCTTTAGTGGTACTGGGCTCGAGCTTGTGACAACGCCAGCCGCGATCCGATACCTTGACCACTCGGCTACCGCGACTACAATCATGGCTGTCAGTTCGTGACCGGCGTTACTTATGTCAAAGTGGGAGCTCGTATTCTAAAATGCTACTAAAGACCCGTCATGTAGATCAGTATATAAATGCATATTAAAGCTGCCGAAGCTCAAAGTCGTCAAGTTGAAGTGTTGGGTAAGTTTGGAGAGTGCAGTGGCATTTAAGTTGATGATGTCATTTTCGTCACTTGACCGGGGCTCAAACTTATGAAATAAGTTGCCATTAGCTTTTACGAGGCGTGACGTTACTAGACATTTAATCCCTTTACGAGCCACCTAGTAGAGATCTTAATGCATGTTAAATCCACGAAATTCGATTCCTCATTTCACTATTGTATAAAAGTTTAGAGAAGGCTTGCTATATATATTGCTCAGTCATTGTTCTAGGCAATGGATAGAGGTTCAAAAGGACTAGGTCTTTCACTTAAAACTTCTGAATTGTTTCGAAGTGCAACGTTGACTGCGGTAACCAAGTGGTCATGGTCACGAACTCGTAACCGCTACATTGTCGAGTCGCGAAAGAATCCTAGTTCCACTGAAGACCCGCCGTGTAGAAAAGGTGATGTACGTCAGTTCCATTGAGGCTCAAAGTCTCCCGTTGACTAAGTGTAGAAGTTCGGAGAGGAAGGTGCCAGAGCTCCGATGTCGTCTGTTTCTCTTGACTGGGGTTCGCGTCACCGACAGCTTTCGTCTTTTCTCCCAGTGTGACGTCAAATCAAATCACAGAGTAACACGTTAAGAATCATTTATGTTAAAGCCAAAGGAATTCCACTGATTAGTGCTGTATTTTTCCAACCCCTTTCTTAATTAACTGATATTTAATACTGGATCATTGCAATTTAAACTTAGTTCTTATGAAGATTTAAATTTTTCTTAGTCCAATTCTTCTGTTTGTTTTTTCCTTTTTGTTACGAAAGAAAGAAATTTGGAGTGCTTTGCAAAATAAAATCCCTTTTCGTTTCTACAATCTTTTATGAGCATTTTCATCTTTATTCTTTCAATTTGAATCTATTTTTGACTGAAAAGTAGTCATTTATTTTTTCTTTCGTAATTTTCGAGCGAATCTGTATTCAATATAAACAGTTGATCAAAATGACTTCCATCAGTAAGTTTAATGAAAGTACGTAATTTTTCGAACGTAAATTGTTTTGATACTGTGTAAGAAGGGGCAGGAGGAAAAATAATTCTATTTTTTAATAATAAGAAAAAAAAATTTACATCATAGATTTATATTTGTTACGTGTTAAGTGTGGAAAAAAGATCAATATCTTTCGTAATATTTTTCGAAGTAAAAATGGTTTAAAATTAAAAAAAAATAATTCTCATGACTTTTTTTTCTCGATTACTTAACAATGAGAAAAAGGTGACGCATCTTTTTATCTTTTTTTCTATCTCTAAGTAGATAGAAAGACATTTTTATGCAGCATGGCTTTGTTCTAAATACAAAAGAAAACAGAGTGGCGCAAAACGTATGTGGTGATTATCTTGGATAACAGTGGCATAAATGTTTCATTTTCATCCTATTAATTTTCCGTGAAGAGAATGATAATATATTAATCTTCACACATCTTAGTATGCTAATTCCGCTTCAAAAATCTTTTCATCTTATGCTTGCAAAAAGTTTATGTCTCTCAATTTGAGGATGGTTTAATAATTCATTTTTATTTCGTTGATTAATAATTCCAAAAGCTTCTAAAACATTACGGAAGGACATTTCTACCATCATTTCTTTTATAATTAAAACAATGATCACTGATATTTACAATGACTGATACACCTGATATACGTAGTGATTGAGTAATATATATATATATAGCAAGCTTCTCTAAACTTTTATACAATAGTGAAATGAGGAATCGAATTTCGTGGATTTAACATGTATTAAGATCTCTACAAGGTGGCTCGTAAAGGGATTAAATGTCTAGAAACGTCACGCTTCGTAAAAGCTAATGACAACTTATTTCATAAGTTTGAGCCCCGGTCAAGTGACGAAAATGGCATCATCAACTTAAATGCCCCTCCACTCTCCAGACTTACCCAACTCTACAACTTGACGACTTTGAGCTTCGACAGCTTTAATATGCATTTATATACTGATCTTCCTTAAGGGGTTTTTGTAGCATTTTAGAATACGAGCTCCCGCTTTGACATAAGTAACGCCAGTCACGAACTGACAGCCATGATTGTAGTCGCGGTAGCCGAGTGGTCAAGGTATCGGATCGCGGCTGGCGTTGTCACAAGCTCGAGCTCAGTACCACTAAAGACCCACCGTGTAGGGCAGCGATGCACGTTAAATCTTTCGAGAGCTCAAACGTCCTCCCGTTGGTGTGGTGTGGTAGTTAGGAGAGGAGGGTGCCAGCTCAGGTGTCGTCCACGTCACTTGACTATGGTTCAAAATTACGTGGTCCGTCGCCCAAAGCTCTCGTGTAGCTAAACACACACAGTGCGACGTTACTATTCAACTATAATCAATCAATTCTCTCCACTTATTCGAGTCAGTCCGACTCTAGCTTTTATCTGCCTTCCGCTTTACCGTGCACCGTAGTTTCGACAGTAGTTTTTTTTTTTAAATCAATGCCAAAGTTGTTAAATATACCTGATGCATGCGTGATTTTTTCTTGCAACTATTTAATATATGCTCTCTCTTTGTAATAAATGTTAAAAAAGTACTAAGTGCCATCAAGAGTGTACCGTCGCGAAGAGCCGACGTCCGCTCTTACCAGACCCCACAGTCCTGTGTTTCTTTAGCAAAAATTCCTTCTATTTTTTACCATAAAAAAAAATCTCTCAAATGCTTAAACTTCATTGTGGCAGTACTTAAAAGAGTTACTTTTTTATTTAATTTCCCCCTTTTTCTGTATATACAAGAGATCAATCTCTCCATAGGTAGGCTTTTAAATTCTGAAAAAAACTCCCCCCATTGTATAATTAATCTCTATTAAGGGAAAAAGGAGGAACACACACAAAACAGTGTAACTCAATCAGATCTCTTGCACTGACATTTTTTAATCTATATATATAAAGGAGAAAAGCGACTCACTCACTCACTGACTAATCACGATATCTCCGGAACTATTAAACCTACAGACTTGAAATTTGGTAGGTAGGTTCCTTTCATGGAGTAGACGTCAGTTAAGAACGGATTTTGCAAAGCTCGAACCCCAAGGGGTGTTACGGGGGTTTAAGGGGCGTTATAGATAATTATTTCCATTAATAAACTATTAGATGTACAGTCGTGAAACTTAGTACACAGATTCTTTCATAAAGTAGAGATTCCCTACATAATGATTTTTACGAAAATCTACCTCCAAGGGGCATTGAGGGCGCTTAAGGGGCGTTATACATAATTATTTCCATTTTTAACCTATTAGACGTACAGTCTTGAAATTTGGTAAGCGGATTCCTTTCATAGAGTACAGATCCACTACAAAATGGGTTTTGTGAAAATCGACTCCCAAGTGGCGTTGTAGAGAATTAAGTGGCGTTATAGGCAATTTTTCTCCTTTTTTAAACTATTAGACGTAAAATCTCAAAATTTAGTAAGCTGATTCCATTCATTGAGTAGAGATCCGCTATAAGATGGGTTTTGTGAAAATCGTTTCCTGAGTGGCGTTGCGGGGGCTTAAGGGGCGTTATAGATAATTATTTCCATTTTTAACCTATTAGACGTACAGTCTTGAAATTTGGTAAGCGGATTCCCTTCTTAGAGTACAGATCCACTACAGAATGGGTTTTGTGAAAATCGACTCCCAAGTGGCGTTGTGGAGAATTAAGGGCATTATAGGCAATTAACTCCTTTTTTAAACTATTAGATGTAAAATCTTGAAATTGAGGAAGCAGATTCCATTCACTGAGTAAAGATCTGTCATAAAATGGGCTTTGTGAAAATCGTTTCCTAAGTGGCGTTGCGGGGGCTTAAGGGGCGTTATACATAATTATTTCCCTTTTTAAACTATTAGACGTACAGTCTTGAAATTTGGTAAGCGGATTCCTTTCATAGAGTACAGATCCGCTGCAAAATGGGTTTTGTCAAAATCGACTCCCAAGTGGCGTTGTAGAGAATTAAGTGGTGTTATATAGGCAATTACCTCCTTTTTTAAACTATTAGACATAAAATCTTGAAATTGAGTAAGCATTCACTGAGTAGAGATATGCCGTAAGATGGTTTTTGTGTATATCGTTTCCAAAGTGGCGTTGCGGGGGCTTAAGGGGCGTTATCGATAATTATTTCCATTTTTAAACTATTAGACGTACAGTCTTAAAATTTGGTAAGCGAATTCCTTTCATGGTGTAGAGATCCACTACAAAATAGTTTTGGGGAAAATTGATCCCCAATGGTCACTGAGGGGGATTAAGGGGCGTAATAGATAAATGTTTCCGCTTTTCAACTAATAGAAACACCTGCTTGAAAATTAGAAGGTATGTTCCGTTCATGGAATAAAGTTCCTTGTACAAAGATTTTTGCGAAAACGGACCCTTTAAGGAGTGGGGTTGCGAGGGATTAAGGCGTGTTATAGAAAAATTCCTGTTTTTGAATTTAACTCATTTACTTGAAATTTGTTGAGCACTTTTTTTTTTTTTTTCTTCAGTTGAATAGAGTTCCACTAAGAATGGATTTTACGGAAATCAACTCAGGGGGAAGCGGGGGAGAGTTATTGGGGCGTATTGATAGACAAAATTCCCGTTTTCGAACTGCTAAGACTACAATAATAAAATTTGGTTTGCATGCTTCTTTTGTTGAATTGGAATCCGCTAAGAATGCTGTCAACGAGGTATTGATGATAAAAATTCCGTTTTTTCTCTGTTAGATTTAGACTTGAAATTTAGCACGCATGTTTATTTTTTGGATTAGAGATCCACTGAAAGTTGCTTTGGTGGAAATCCACTTGATTATTAGGTTAAGTGAGCGAAAAAAATCTTTCTCCTTCTATTTTAGATATAAATAGAAATTAGATATTATAATTTATGTTCTTTTTATATCAAGGGGCGAGAGTGCAACAGCTATAAATATATATTTCAATACAATCGAATTCTTAATGCTAGATATCAATAATTAATATATATGTAAACAGTATACATAATACAACATCGTGAAATACCCAGAACTAAAAAGAACTTTCTAGAACTAGAATTGTATATTTATAAAAAAATATTTAATCGATCAGAAGGATAATCATTTATTTTTCTCTTTCTAGCAAAAAGTAATTTATTTTAAAAATGCGTTTATGGGGCTCAAAAAGTATCCTTTGATAATATTTTTGTCATAACAGCCGGAGGAGATATTGTAAACATGTTACTACAAAATGGCCACAGTAAGCGAATGGTTACGGTCGCGTAGACACGTTGCTAAATCCCCCCGTTTAAAGGAGCTGATGCCAGCTCATCACGTTGGTGTGGAAGTTGGAGAGTAATATGCCAGCTTTGGGGTCGTCCTCGTAACTTGATCGTAATTTGAAACTACGAGGTTCGTCTCCAGTAGCCCTAGTATTTCTTTAGAGTCGACATTAATAAACAATCAATCTTTCAACCTGGATTGCTAGTGAAATTCCTTTTTTCTTTCTGATTCAAATTTCAAACTAAACTAATGTCACACGCTTTGAGTGATTTCGTGCAATTGATATTTTTGATTTTTGCTTGGATAAACTTCTCTTATTCAGGCATTCCTGCCAAAATGTGTTTTCGAAGAAATGAGTGATTTGTAACGTCCATCCTATGATGTTAATTTTAAAAAAAATCAGTCATTCTAAACATATCCTTGTCAAGTCTAGGAATGATGATGTCATGCCTATAACTTCCTCTGTTTTGCATCATACTGCAAAGAATTATTGAAATGTAAATAAAGAGAGAGAAATTTAAAATTTACTTATATTAATAAATCAACAAATCAATCAAAATAATACGAAAATTAAACAATACTGACAGATAATGAAAATAAAAAACTTAAGAATGGAATAAAATATTTAAAACAAATTATAGAATCATTTCCCATTTATAAGGCACTACGCACAAGTTTTCGTTAAAAACTTTCTCCATGTACTCCAACTACAACAAGAAGCAAACATTTATGCTGAAGCTACGTTCTGTTATAGGACATCATAAGGAAATTAAAAAATTAGAAATTACACAATTATTTAAATAAGAATTTTTTTTATCGAAGCAGATAGCAAAGGAAATACATTTTGTAAACCCTATGTTATGAAGAATGATGTGTTAATGTCTAACTAAAGTAAAGGCATCTAATCTTTTTAGTGATGACACTCCCTTAAAATTTGTCCAAGTAGGGTGCATCGGGTGTCATTTTCGATGTAGTATTATTTTCTGCAGTTTAAAGAGAAACATATCGAAAGAAAAGTCAAATTAGCGACAAACAACAAATGAAACAAATAGAGTGAGTAATATGGGTATATATGTGACACATATTTATTTAGTTACAATTTATCTTTTAAACACTCCTAATCCACAGCATGACTGGAAATAAATAATTCATTTCTCTGTGAAACTTTTTATTTTATGAACACACAAAAAGAAGTACCAAAACAGAGGACGTTCACGAAGATAAAAGGCAAGTAACAATTGAGTGCATTCTAATACTTCGGGAGAGACACACACATTCCCGATCCCTTCTATCAATTTTGCGAATTCCCGTATCGCGCGCACGCGGGAAAGAACACAACTTTCCATGTCACTTTGTAGAGGATTCTCAACGTGTTTCCAACTACGCTCTAGTAAAATCTATTTTATGGATTGTTTGATTGATTTGAGAACCTCCTCTTGTAATGAACCGTGATACAAGAATACGACGCAGATATTAGGATTGCTATTTAAAGAGATCCAAAGTGAGAGCGATGAAGATGTTGAGATTGGAATTGTTTGCAAAGATTTTGTGGTTGTAAATGTCAAAAAGGACTTGAATTATTTGTTATTGGAACACTTGTGCGTGTGTTGGGTGAGTTTGAGATTAAAACTCGAGGGGAGGGGATGCGTGCGACTCTACTTATGCTCTGCTTGGAATCTACTTGGCGATATTTAAAAATTTACATGAGAGCTAAGGAAATCTTTAATATACGATTGGTTGAAATTCAAAACTTATGTTGCTCTCATTGTTTATTTTAATTAAGATATTGATGGACGAGGAATATATTAGATTAAATGAATTTGTTAAGTTTCACAATTTCTCTTAATTTATCCCCCAACCACACTAATACGGACTGGCTCGTTTTAACTTGATTTGTTGAAAGTTGGCATCATGTCATTCTGTGATTCTGAAAAAAGTTTAGACACGGCTTTAACAGTTACAACTTTTGTGAATGAAGATGTTCAAGATTTTTGAAATTACAAATGCAATGTCAGGTCCAAAAAATGTTTAAGGCAAACGAAAGTTTGATTATGAACTAAAAATTTATCCATATATATACGGTCGAATCTTCGTTTTACGAACATTTATTTTGCGAATTTCTTCATCTCACGAACTTTTTACTTGAACCAAGAACAGAAAAATATTGAAAGATGAGTCTCTGTTTAACGAATTTTCGACATAACGAAATTTCTTTCGGGATTTAGTGACTTCGTTAAAATAGAGGTCCGACTATATACACTGCTCACAAAACAATTAAAGGATATTGTAAGTTTTATATAAAATAAAGATATAAGCGAATTTTTTGGCCGAAAATGGAAGAAAAGAGTCACAAATGCAATTTTTTTTTTATTTTCAAACTGTGGAGTATGCTAATTTTGAGTTCGACGTCAAAAACGTCGCTTCAGCGGCAGCGAATGAAATTTGACTTTCAACTGAAATGAAGACAAGGATGATCGGCATTCAGTGACTGCTTTGTTTCGATCAGTACGATGTCTCAGCGAAGTCATTTAACCGATACAGAAGCTTGGAGAGTGGTTGGTAGGTTAGAAGGGGGCCAAACTCAAGCCGAAGTAGCGCAAGCCATTGGAGTGTCACAAAGAATGATTTCCAGGATCTGGAACCGTTTTTTCGAGACTGTAAGTGCAGGCCGAAGACAAGGACAAGGTTGTAGACGGGCAACAACGCCCAATGAAGATCATTATTTAGTGTTAACGGCTCTGAGACACCGAAATATGAACGCTACTCTTTTCCAACAACACCTTCGCTCGGC
The DNA here is from genome assembly GCA_019973935.1 of Trichonephila clavipes. Taxonomy (NCBI): domain Eukaryota; kingdom Metazoa; phylum Arthropoda; class Arachnida; order Araneae; family Nephilidae; genus Trichonephila; species Trichonephila clavipes. Next base: position 772,347 of record BMAU01013825.1, read on the forward strand.
TACTGGCACCACGGTTTCAACTCAGACAGTCCGAAACCGGCTCCATGGTGTAGGTATGTATGCTTGCCGACCGATGGTATGTGTTAGACTAACATCAAGGCATCGTCGTGACCGCAGGGAGTGGGCAACAGAGCGTGTGAACTGGAGGAGAAATGAATAGAGCAATGTTCTTTTTTCTGACGAGTCCCGTTTTTCTGTTCATCCGGATAATAGGCGTATTTTCATCTGGAGGGTCCGTGGCAGTAGGAATAATCCTACGTTCGTGCACGAAAGTGTCAGATTTGGCGGTGGGGGAGTGTTTGTGTATGGTGGCATCTCCATTGATGTGCGCACAGACCTCTACATCATTCGAGATGGACCTCTGACTGCTCGCCGATATAGGGATGAGATCCTCAGACCTGTTTTAGTCCCTTACGCTGCAGCAATCGAAGATGACTTCATTTTAATGGACGATAACTGCAGGCCACATCGTGCTAACCTGGTGGGGGATTTCCTTTTCGAGGAAGGAATCGTACGAATGAAATGGCCAGCGTGTTCTCCAGACATGAATCCAATAGAGCACGTTTGGGACGCTCTAGGAAGACGAATTGCTGGCCGCCAACCACCCCCACAAACTATCCAAGAACTGGAAAGAGCTCTTCTGGAAGAGTGGGACAGAATACCCCAACTCGTGATTAATAGCCTCATTGAATCCATGCCTCAAAGGTTTTCAACGTTGCTGGCCGTCCATGGAAACCATACCTCCTACTGAAAATGATTTCCTTTGAAGAAAACACCTTTTCTTAATCTTTTTTTTCTCATATGCACAAATTGTGTTTTTTCCCTTTTGTATACTAATGCGCAATAAAATGCATTTTTTTCTGCCAAACATGTGTAATTTATTCTCATATAACCTACTACGTCTGTCGACCATGTATCAATCAGCTAAAAGTTTCCTAGCCACAAGGTCCTCCTAAAACCGCAATATCCTTTAATTATTTTGAGCAGTGTATGTATAATTAGTGGCAGTGATGGTAATAATAGCAGAGTAGTAACACATAAAATGTTCAAACCAGATTATTTCTTACATGCATTAATCTCAAAAGAAATATTTTTCTCAATCCAATGACTTTTTGAATTTCGAGTTGTACTCTTAAGCACCAATATTTTAAATGACTCATTTTATTGTAAATTAAAAAGAATCATATTTGGGAATCTGAGTCAAATTTATTCAAAAAATTTTCAACAAAAGAGAATTTAGATTGCTGGTTTTTTTTATTTTTTTTAAACAGGACTACATAGTAAATAAGTAAACCCTTCATATTAACATGACTCCATAGTTGTTTGTTACATAGCATTACTTTTAAAAAAAACTAACAAATATAATTATCCACTAGATGGCACTGCTTCCCTCCTACTACTTAGTTGAGTCAGACTGAAACCATGATACATGATTCAAGGTCTGTGTAAGCCGATCAAAAATGTTTTGCTTTATTTAAAAAAAAATGTAAATAATTATATATATATATATATATATATATATATATATATATATATATATATATATATAATGAGCGCATTCATTAAAACTAAATTACTATCGTTCAAGAGAACCCATGTTTATATTCACCGTGACATACTTCCATGTACTTTTGAATGACAACCGTCAACGCTGGTAGGTCTTACCCTCCAAGTTGCGATGCACTGTTAGAATCCTTAATTTTTATGTTAAATGAAAAATCGCTTAAAATTTCAAATCACAAGAATCTATTTCAATATGTTGGAAAAATACCGGTATATTTAAATAATTCTAAATGTTATTAGCATTTTACTTTAAGTCTAGCTTAAAGTATGAGCACATATTAAAACAATTATCCTGAATTTCATGCGATCGAACAAAAAAGTAAAATGTTTTAACCCTTTGGTAGACTCATTTCCCCTTAATTGCCAAAGTTGATAAGGCAAATATAATGTAAGAACACAGGAAAAAGTCCTAAGAGTCGGCATAGAATTCGCTAGAAATTTCCATATTCATAGAATTCCATTAAAAATTTAGAAATTTATTTTAAATATTTCGCCCTGGAAAGACTTTCTTGCACCGCAGGGGGCAAATACCACAGATTAATAGCCACTGCATTATAATAATATAGCGGGATATTTTGAACTACTGTTATGTGTGAAATGAAGAAATAGGAACTGCATAGACAAGCTTCTCTCTCCAGAGCTTTAAAATCGAATTCAATTTGACGTGTTGAAGTTTTCATAATTACTCGAAGACATTTATAGAAATAAGGATTCAAAATCGAAACCCATATATATATATATATATATATATATATATATATATATATATATATATATATATATATATATATATATATATATATATATATATAATGTATAACTCGTACATACTCAAGTATTATAATAGACAAATATATGTAATTTAAATTATAAATTTTTCACGGAGTAATATGTGTATATTTTTATTTTATGTATCAGTTACCTGCGGATAATAATAATTGTTTCATGTAAATGTAGAAAATGCTTGAAGATTAAAACATATGGGGGATCCTCAAATGGGTATAAATACAAATTACAATAAAAGAGAGAGCGATCTTATTTCATTCTATCTATTTTGCAATAAGTATAATTTTTAATAAAGTATGATTAAAGTATTATTTAATTAAAATATAATTTTTAATTAATTATATTCAGAAATATAAATAATTACACACAACGCAATCAATTTCTTGTTTCGAAAAAATCAGAAAAAATAAAAATCTATCAACATTTCATTAAGTATGGCTTAATTCAAAATTACTCAATTATTTTTATTAATAGTTATTTGTATAAAGAAACTCTAAATAGTGAGAATTAAAATTTTTCAGAGAATATTAATAGTTTATTATTATAAATTTATCATTTTGCCTAGATATAGTCACCTCTGCATATTTAAATTATAGATAAAATTACACTTATTCTTTTAGTTTTATTTTAACTATAGTAATTTTTTAATATTTAAATACATTTATAATCCTATTGTCCCTCAAATAACGGTAGAATTTATATACATAGTATTTGATTATTTTATTTCTATTAATATCATACTTTTGCTAAGTGCTACTATTCAGCCAATTCCATGCTTTGACTTTGTATTTGGCTCCAGAATCTGTCAATAACTTGTTTATTGTACTTCGATTTAGCGCAGGCTATACATTTTTGAATGCAATTTTTAGTTCAGTTACCTTTTTCTCCTTGTAATAGATTTAGATATTCTATCTATTATTTTCAAAAGTATTTTTCTCACTATGTTTAAAAGAAAGGAGGAAGGTTGGCTGACCAAAAAAACATGTTCAACTCCCCTTTTATGTAAATTATTTTTTATATAAGAGCTGTTCTAAGTCAGCAATGTTTATAACACTACAGAATCTATGTGTGTGTATATATATTTAAATTTTATTATTTTTATAATTTCTAATATATCTTTTCTTAATACTTATGTCTGATTTATATAACAATTTCGAGGGGGTTTTTTTGCTTCAGTTTTAGTGATTATTGATAATTTATCTCTCTATAGTATAGAATATTAACTACACTGGTGTGCAAAAATTAGGGACGAAGTCGAAAAATTAGCATATCAGCTGAACGAAGAGGCAGAACGGACAGAAAGACCAATCAGGAGATTAAGTAAGGTGATGTACGGTAGCACATGCGCAGATATGCAGGTAGACGTAATGGGGAGTGTCTGAGTAGTATAAAGCATGTTGTCGGTGTAAGATCAGTATTTCTGGCAAAGAGATTGCACGCCGTATAGCAGTTAAAATCACACCGAGTTGCTGCCTCAGCGAGAAATGGCGAATAATCAATCTGTTAGACGACATCTGGATGCTTTTACCCGAGGTCAAATCATTGGGAAGTTGGAGGAAGGCCGCAGTGTGACAAGTGTGGCTGCAGAGTTCGGAATTGCTCACAGCATCGTTTCACGACTTTGGAGACAATTTCAAACTACAGGAACAGTTATCCGGGGTTCAGTAGTGGTCATCCACGAGGAACCACACCCGTGGATGACCGGTACATTGTCTTACAGGCCAGAAGAAACAGGCGGCAGACAGCGGGAGAAATCGCTAGACACGACACAGGCGACTGGACGACCGATATCGCGTTTTACCGTGGCCAGAAGACTGCACGGTGGTGGTCTGTTTGCACGACGCCCTGTACGGTGTGTACCTTTAACGCCTGCCCATCGGAGAAGGCGTTCTCTGTGGTGCCGGAAACACCGGAATTGGAGAGACAATGAATGGGGACGAGTACTCTTTACAGATGAAAGCAGATTCAGTTTGAGTAGCGATTCTCATCGCATACTCATCTGGAGAGAGCGGGGAAGCCGCAATCATCCCTCGAAAATCATTGAAAGGGACAGGTTTGGAGGTCGCGGTGTTCTCGTTTGGGGAGGCATCATGCTTGGTAGTCGTACAGACCTTCACATCTTCGACGCAGGTTCAGTCAACGGGACCCGTTATTGTAACGAGATTCTTCTTCCATATGTGCGTCTTTTAGAGGCGCTATGGGTCTGCAGTTCCTTTTCATGGACGACAATGCACCATGTCATCGCACAGTAGCTGCCGAACAGCTCTTAGAGAGTGAGGATATTGAACGTATGGATTGGCCGGCACGATCTCCGGATCTCAATCCCATCGAGCATGTATGGGATTTTTTCTAGGCAGACGTTTGGCAGCTCGTGCCTTACCACCAGTAACGATTCGGGAGCTTCGCTGCAAGACGAATGGGCAGCAATGCCTCAACAAAGCACCCTCATTCTCAGCATGGGCAGACGCTGGGCAGTCAATATCCCCCTACTAAAGACTGGATGTTTCTTGCTGGACACCCATCACAGGGATGTTTTTCAGTCGCATTGCGCTCCATGCTACTTTTTCAATAAAGCTTCTTTTTATCCCTCTGATTTCTCTTTTTAGTAAGTGTTGCTTACATATTACACATGTCCTTAGGTATTGGGGATCTTACGGTATTAAATGTGTTGATTTGGAAAGCTTTTGTACAAAGTTATATTGAAAAAACCGTCTCGTCCTTAGTTTTTGCACACCAGTGTATATATATATATATATATATATAGTTAATATTATCTATTTTATAGACTTTAATAATTGTAACACAGTAGCTGAAGCATACAAAATTAGAAATATAATTTTAAAACCGGTATTAGAATTTAGAAAAATATTAGAATTTAGAAAAAATATAGATACTGCAGAATTATAAACTTTGCTGACTTAGGAAAGCTGTTATATATAAAAGTGGGGATGAGCCTTTTTTGGGGGATAGCCAACCTTCCCCTTTTCTGTTAGTAATACTGATGGAAATCGTATTGAAAATAATGGATAGAATATTTAAATCCATTACAAGAAATGTAACTTTCCTAAAATTGCATCAAAAAATATATAGCCCGCGCTGAATCTGAGTACAATAAACAAGTTATTGCCAGATTCTGGACCCAAATACAAATTCAAAATATGGCATTGGCTGAATAGTAGCACTTAAGAAAAAGTATGAAATTAATAGAAATACAATAATTAAATAGCATGTATAAATACTACCATTATTTGAGGGATATTAGGATTATATTTGCATTTGAGTATAAAATATTACTATGGTCAAAATAAAAATAAAGGAAAAAATAATTTTAGTTAGAAATTTTGAATGCGGAGGTAACTATAAGTATATCTAACTAGGAAAAATGATACATTTATAATAATAGTAAATCATTAATAATCTAATTAATTTAATCCTTACTATTTAGAATTTCTTTATACAAGTAACTACTAATAAAATTAATTGCGTATTTTTGAATTAAACAGCATTTAATAAAACACTTGCAGTTTTTTTTCTGTTTCTTTTAAAGCAATTTTTTACGTTGAGTATAATTAATATTTCTGAATATATTGAAACATGTACATTACTTTCCCAATGAAGTACTTTTATCATATTGAATTTAAATTCATCTCGTCATAAAAATGTACTAGTAATTATAACATCTTTTCATTTGATTTCTATATCAAGAAAATTTTCTTCATTGTTGTTGCTATTTGTCTGTATTAAATTACACTGGTGTGCAATACTTAAGCAACAGGTGGGTTTATTGCCATAACTTCACTAAAAATCATCTGAGAGAGACATGAAATTCAGAAATGAGGGAGAGTATTATGTACGTAAAGGATGACGAAAGGATCGGCGCTGAAAAAGGAATACAATGCATACAGTATGGAATCAACCAAAAACAAGCTTCATTGAACGCAAAGTATCGTGACTCATGATGGTCTATACAACAGGAAGAACAACAAGCAATTGTTACTTAATATGGTATATGCCCTCCCTTCACTGCAATGGTTGCTTTGCACCGTCTCCGCATATTCAGAACCAGCTGGTGCAACATTTCTTGCGGTAGGAGTGCCCATTCTTTAATCAGCATCTGTTTGAGTTGTTGGGTGTTCTCCGGATGATGTAATCGTGCTACAATACGTCTCCCCAAAGCATCCCACACATGTTCGACGGGATTTAAATCTGGGGAGTACGCTGGCCAATCCATTCGAGTGATATCTTCACTTTCCAGCAGTTCCTCAACAGCAAGAGTCCGACGAGGCCGTGCATTGTCATACATAAAAATGAAGTCTGGGCCAGTGGCACCTTCGAACACACGCACATGGGAAAGAAGTACCTCCTCACAATAGCGATCCCCGGTTACAAACCCTCTGTCGAAAATGTGGCGCTCAGTTCGCCCGTTCAGCATAATGCCTCCCCAGACAAGAAATCCAGGAGCACCGTAATGGTGTCTTTCCTTGATGTTACTGAGATAAAACCGGGTCTCGATCTCTCTCCAAATCAAAACGCGTTGAGAATCGCTTCTGGTACTGAACCGACTCTCATCCGTAAAGAGGGCACGACTCCATTGACAGTTGTCCAGTTTTTGTGCTCTCTGCACCACTGTAAACAGTGGCGTCGGTGGTCAACCTTCAACGGGAGGCAGCGTTCAGGACGGCAGGCGAATAGGCCCCCTTTGTGAAGGCGTCTGGCTACAGTAAACCGCGACACTTGTCGCCCCGTTGCTGTAGAGAGTTGCTCTGACTGTCGTCGGCCTTTTTCGCCTGCAGGATGATATATCGGTCATCCCTTGCAGTTGTCGTCCTCGGGCGGCCACCACCAACCTATCTAACAGCTGTACCTGTGGTTTGGAACGCTTTCCAAGAGCGCGAAACAACATTTTTGTTGATTCCGAACTCTGCAGCTACACTGGTGATGGTACGCCCCTCCTCCAGCTTTCCTATCATTCTTCCACGTGTGAAGTCGCCCAGGTTATTTCTTCTAGCCATATTTCACGAACTGACTCACTGGCACTTGCAGCGAATATGTTGAATTGCGTCTGCGTCCTTCATTTTATTTTACTATTGAACAGCACGCGCCGACATCACGCGTTTTGCTTACGCTCACGTTGCTTCTGACGTTTCGTTCCTGATATTTGCATAAGCATGACGTTTCTACTGACTTACGTGTTCACTATACATCTCCAGACCTCCTTTTCTGCGATTTCATGGTTATCTGCTTAATTTTTACATTGTTGCTTAAGTTTTGCACACCAGTGTATACACTGGTGTGTAAAAATTAAGGACGAGACTATTTTTTCAATATAACTTTGTACAAAAGCTTTCCAAATCAACACATTTAATACCGTAAGATCCCCAATACGTAAGGACATGTGTAATATGTAAGCAACACTTACTAAAAGAGAAATCAGAGGGATAAAAAGAAGCTTTATTGAAAAAGTAGCATGGAGCGCAATGCGACTGAAGGCCGAAACATCCCTGTGATGGGTGTCCAGCAAGAAACATCCGGTCTTTAGTAGGGGATATGATCTCCCCTGACTGCTATGCAGGTTTCACAGCGCCTGCCCATGCTGAGAATGAGGGTGCCAATGAGTTGTTGAGGCATTGCTGCCCATTCGTCTTGCAGCGCCAATCGAAGCTCCCGAATCGTTACTGGTGGTAAGGTACGAGCTGCCAAGCGTCTGCCTAGAAAATCCCATACATGCTCGATGGGATTGAGATCCGGAGATCGTGCCGGCCAATCCATACGTTCAATATCCTCAATCTCTAAGAGCTGTTCGGCAGCTACTGTGCGATGACATGGTGCATTGTCGTCCATGAAAAGGAACTGCAGACCCATAGCGCCTCTAAAAAGACGCACATATGAAAGAAGAATCTCGTTACAATAACGGGTCCCGTTGACTGAACCTGCGTCGAAGATGTGAAGGTCTGTACGACTACCAAGCATGATGCCTCCCCAAACGAGAACACCGCGACCTCCATACCTGTCCCTTTCAACGATGTTCGAGGGATGATTGCGGCCTCCCCGCTATCTCCAGATGAGTATGCGATGAGAATCGCTACTCAAACTGAATCTGCTCTCATTTGTAAAGAGTACTCGTCCCCATTCACTGTCTCTCCAATTCCGGTGTTTCCGGCACCACAGAGAACGCCTTCTCCGATGGGCAGGCGTTAAAGGTACACACCGTACAGGGTGTCGTGCAAACAGACCACCACCGTGCAGTCTTCTGGCCACGGTAAAACGCGATATCGATCGTCCAGTCGCCTGTGTCGTGTGTCTAGCGATTTCTCCCGCTGTCTGCCGCCTGTTTCTTCTGGCCTGTAAGACAATGTACCGGTCATCTGTGGGTGTGGTTCCTCGTGGACGACCACTACTGAACCCCCGGATAGTTGTTCCTGTAGTTTGAAATTGTGTCCAAAGTCGTGAAACGATGCTGTGAGCAATTCCGAACTCTGCAGCCACACTTGTCACACTGCGGCCTTCCTCCAACTTCCCAATGATTCGACCTCGGGTAAAAGCGTCCAGCTGTCGTCTAACAGATTGATTATTCGCCATTTTTCGCTGAGGCAGCAACTCGGTGTGATTTTAACTGCCATACGGCGTGCAATCTCTTTGCCAGAAATACTGATCTTACACCGACAACATGCTTTATACTACTCAGACACTCCTCCATTACGTCTACCTGCATATCTGCGCATGTGCTACCGTACATCACCTTACTTAATCTCCTGATTGGTCTTTCTGTCCGTTCTGCCTCTTCGTTCAGCTGATATGCTAATTTTTCGACTTCGTCCTTAATTTTTGCACACCAGTGTATATACATGAATATACAGATAAGTTAAACAGTGACCATCATTTCTCTGTGTGTATTGCTTGTAATATCTTAATTAATATTGTACTACAGCGACACACAAAGAGACTCTGTCCACTGAATCTAGAAATTTTAAACAGTGGGCAAGTGACGAGGATTACAACTGGAATAAGACATGGATCTCCATTCCATATAAAGTGAAACTTTGAGGTTCAGTTCCATTTAACATAATATCTATTGGTAATAAACCTCTTAATTTCGAATCTTAGTCAACTGGTGGGGATAATATCTGAAGTACCTTACTCACCTAGCTTCTACTACATACCCTAGCCGCGGTAACTGAAAAGTTTAGTTCAGTACAGCGATAACACTGTAAAACTGGAGACTTGCCAACGCCTTATGCTCCGATAGAGAATTTGGATTATTTTCTTAAATCAGGTTGCAACGTATAGGTCGTGATTGCACTGTACATCTGTAGACTTGGTTATCGTCTGTAGAGTCCCTCCCTTGGTTATTACGTGGTCCGTCGCCAAAAGCCCTCGTGTAGCTGAACAGTGCGACGTTAATATTAACTCAACTCAACTCAACAGCAGTTGGTGAAAAAAGAGTATTTAGAGTCTATTAGCTGGTATTTTAGAATCTATTGGTTGATGTTAAAAATTCTTCGACTTTTTGAATGTGCTCTATTGTTTTACAATTAAGACCATTCACCATGGTTGGAGATAAATTTTTTAATTTTACTTTGCAATTTATATTTTGTTACAGGTTAAAAATAAAATGTTCCCTAGTTTCTGGTACTTGACAATCTGAGCACAATGGAGAATCTGTTTGTTTAAAAAGAAAATAAATATCATTTAATGGTAATTTTTAGCCCGCAACTTATTGATTAAAACTTCTGTATTTCTATTTTTTGCTGCCTGTCTCTCCCTCTATTCCACTTTTCAAGATGAGAAATATAATTATATTTGTTATGCTTCTGCTCTTTTTCCATGTTTTTTGGTTTTTACTTTTATGTTGTTTGTTGAAATATGTATGTAGATCTTCCCAAGTAATTCAAGGAATAATATTCCAAGTTTCTAAAGAGGTTTTAGCTAATTTATCGATTTTTTCATTGATCTCTATTCCCTTGTGAGCTGGTACCCAAATGAATGGAATGGATTGAACAACTGAAAACTCATCGCATTGAGCTCACGGCTGGCATGGTTACAGTTGAATCGTCGGTTCAAGTCCTGATGCCTCAAAAGATCCGTCCTGTAGAGGGGCTAATAAACAGGAAATCTGTTGAAGCTTATAATTCTTACGTTGTCATCGTATCAGAGTTGGGAGAGTCAAGTACCAATTCAAAGGTTTGTCTTAGGCACTTGAGCAAGATTCAAAATTATGAGATCCATTTCTCGTGTGGCTTCTTAATGTGAGGTTAATCAACAATCAATCAGGGGCTTCTCTAGGGTCGGACAAACCGAACCCCTGCCCGGGCGACAAATTTTAAAGGCGGCATTTGGATCAAATTTGGAATAAAAAAATTTTATGCAGCAAAGATTTGATATATTTTCTGAAATCTTATTGTCTGGGTGTGAATTTGGTATTTAATTTAATGTATCGTATTTCCTTATTTTGGTACTATATATGTTTAATGTCAATTTTCTTTTATATTGAAACTTGAAGGGTTCGAGGCAGGAGTATAAGTTAAATCAGGAAATTTTTGATATATTTACACATCTTTCACTAGTAAACTTTTCCTCATCTATGAGTGGGGTCACAACGGACATTCTTTTCACCCATACGATGTCCAGTGTCAGCTATCCAAAAGAGAACAAGGGCAATAAGAGTTTTTAGTAGATAGAGAGCCACACAGGAGATGTTTTATTTTAGTCCTAAATGAAGTTATACTATAAAATTAAAATAATCGTTTGGGATCCCCACCATCAGTACCCGTTGGTGTAGTGTGGTAGTTAGGAGAGGGGGGTGCCAGCTCAGGTGTTGTCCACGTCACTTGACCATTGTTCAAAATTACGTGGTCCGTCGCCAAAAGCCCTCGTGTAGCTGAACAGTGCGACGTTAATATTCACTTACCCCACCATCAGTACTCTTTTTCGAAGAAATTGGCCTGCTGAAATGGGCTATTTCTTTTCTTGAATTTAACTCGTCGGAAATAATAACAGGTAACTATTTGCTTAATTTAGAAATATTTTGTATAGGTGTATATCTATGAGAGCTATTTATCTTTTTAATTATAAATTTTGCTTTGGAAGAGGGGTGGTATTTTCCTTTTTTGTCCGGGGCTGCAAAACTGCTAGAACCGGCCCTGAATCAATGAATCGCATATCATACAAGATATCTCTTATCTAGTCTTATTTCGATTCAATGTTTCATGAAAAAACCCACCCTCAATGGGTTCAAAATGACGGGGTCCATCACCAATAGCCCTCATGTTGCTTTATAATGAGTACTCACCCACGACTTCCTGCGGTGGAATATGGATTAGACTCGCCTCCCCCCGCACGAAGCGAAGTTTAGAATCTGCGGTTTTCAGGTTGAGATAATAATAAGAAAAGAAATGAAACTTCTTTGTTAGTCGCCGATTAAAGAGCCTGGAACGTGAAAATTATTCCGTTTTTATGCATATTGGTTTTAAATACATCTGAGTGTGAATCTCACATTATACTACTAACCTTTCTTTCGGATATATATCAACCCGTTGACAAAAAGAAATACAGTCTATACAGATTCGGTTGAGATACCTGTTTTTAATCACTTGAGGAATTCATATATTTTCTTATGATGTAGTTAATTTTTCATGCGATTAAGAAAAATATTTTCATGAAAGAAAGTTATTGTTAAATTCATCCTATTTACTCATTCATTCAACTTATTCGATTTTAATTTCAAATATGTAAACAAGTTTAATCTATTAAGAGAAATAAATTATAGTTCTTTTTATGTCCAATTGATATAAAGAACTCAAAGTACCTCAAAAAATTAGTTTCACTTATTAAAAAACATCAATTTAAGGTATCCGACTACCCTAAAATCATGATTTTTTTCAAAAATTGACAAAATTTTTTTATGATTTTATTTTATAGGCCATCATATAAGCTTAATAAAAAAATACCAAGTTTTTTATTTTCCAATCACTAGAACAAAAATTACAAGTGTTTTAGTAAGCAGATGCCATAACTTTACACAAGATGACAAACTTTAAAATGCGTTTTATTCGAAAATGTTTTTTGCGAAAAGTTCGAACGGGGACAGCGATTGCTCAAAAAGTTTTGAAAATAATTTGCTGAAATTTTTTTTGTGTATGTTATGTATAACAGTTGAAGTGTTTTGATCTTCAGATTTAACAATCGCTGCTTTATTTTAAAATTTACAGTCCTTTATGTGGATATAATCACTTTCTTTTAAGCAATTTCGTATAATCACTAAGATAAAGTGCTCTAGGTTTTGTAAAAATTGAAATATCTCTTATCCTGAAGGTCATTTCAAACACGAATAATAAAGTAACACATCAAAATTGAAAAAATTAAGAATTTTCTCATAAAAAACAAAGCGGCCCCGTTTATGTAATTTTTACATTTTACCAGTTTTTCCCAGTTTAATAATAATAAATTTTTTCTGCCTTCAATTTTAAGATTTTCCTTAAAATATATAAATAAATCTAAAATTTCATATTTCCATTTTTTCAAAAAAGTCGCAAGTAGTCGGATACCTTAAGGAAGCCTATTTTTTATTTACCTCTTTTTAATTAATATTATATTTCCAGGTAAAATAATAAGTTTTCAACTTTGGGAATTAATTCCTTCTTAACGTCATATTTTAAAGTAACACAAAGGCAATTGAATATTGATCTCGTAATTTTAAACCATCGTCAAGAGACGAGAATGCGACATGAACTGGTCATACACTCTCCAAGCTCGAAACACCATATAAATGCGAGAATTTTGAACCTCTACAGATTGAAAAAGCATAAGCTTCTCAACTTGGCGAGTCTTAAGTGACAAGTGAGTGAATATTAACGTCGCACTGCTCAGCTACACGAGGGCTTTTCGCGACGGACCACGTAATTGTGAGCCATGGTCAAGCGACGTGGACGACACCTGAGCTGGCACCCACTTCTTCTAACTGCCGCACCAACGGGAGGACGTTTCAGCTCTCGACAGATTTAACGAGCAGCCCTACACGGCGGATCTTTAGTGGTACTGGGCTCGAACTCGTGACAAGGCCAACCACGATCCGATACCTTGACTACTCGGCTACCGCGACCTTAGTCTTAAGTGACACCAAGGCCCGAACTCATGACTCGACAGCAGAAATTTCGGGAATGAGTTTGTGGCCATGGATACTTGACTCCATAATTCCAATTATACTGTGGCCTTGGTAGTCTAGTGGTTTTGGTGACGAACTCGGAGCCGGAGATCATGGGTTCGAGTGCTGGTGCCATTTAAGACTCGCAGTATAGAAGGGACCGATGCTCGTTAAATCTGTCGAGGTTCATTGTCCTCCCGTAGGTGCGGTATGTTAGTTAGGAGAGGGAGGTTCCAGATCAGGTTTCATCCTCGTAGCTTGTTCAAGTTTCAAAATGGTGAGGTCCGTCGCCAATACACCTCGCGTTGCTTTTTAGTGCGACATTTATATCATTCTCGCTCAATAAACAATGCCAGAAATACTTTAATCTCAAATACATTCCTTATAATAATTATAGACTTGACAGCTCTGGAAAATTTTAGAAAAAGTCAGAGTGAGAACACTGCATTCGCGGGGAGAGAAAGCTTGAGATAAACTGCAATTATTTTTTTAAAAAATTCATTGTACTATATTCCAGGTGATCTTACATTATCACTTCAACAATTTGTTAACGTCCCTGAGAGTTTTTTTCCATTCTGACGTACATTAAAACGAGTACTTTAAAAGAATGAATAATAATAATAAAAAAGATTTCGCACGGTGAAATATATTTTTTTCTTTCTCTCTCTATATATCACTTATGAACGACAAGTATATCCAAAAGACTCGAGAGATTCTACATTAGATTTAATTTGGTCCCCTGAAGTGTGGAAGAAAAATACGAATAAGAAACAATTTCACTCTTTCACAGAGATATAATTGCTCAACCATTGCAACAGCGAAAAAAAAAATGATGAAACTGATGGATGCTTTTGGTAGACGCTGTGACTTTGTTTAGAAACCTTGACCCTTCTAGAACCTGAAGGTATCTGGCCAAGGGAATAGCTTATGGATTCTTAAAGTAACATTCTTTTTCACACTTTTATTTGCATAAAAAGTTTTTTTACCTGAAAAATCACTCCCAGAAATCATATTTGTTTCAAAGGTTTTTCATCTCAAGTCATTGTAGCCATTTAAAAAATTAATTTCTACAAAATATTTTTAAATTTTTTATGCTTTTAGTTCTCGAATTCATTTTTTACTCGAGTAACAATTATTTATATCAATTGCAATTCTAATTTTGGGGATTTAATAGTTTGTGACAATATACAGCAATAGAAAAGTACATAAACCAGTAAACTCTAGCACACATCTTCTCCCCTCCTTGACAAATAGTGCGCAAGTATTATAAAATTACATTCATTTAAAAAAATCTTATGTTTTAAGATGATTCAAAATATATTCAAAAGATTTAACATTTTCAAGTGAATCGAATCTGAATTAAAAATGATTACATTTAAGATAAGCAAATGAAAATTAAAATATACAACAGAAAATAAAAATATGTATGTATAACTGTTACGGTTAGGATAACTGTAACCATAAAGATTACGTTGTAATTAGATAGGAAGTCTGTTCCGCCCTAAGTGGTTCCGTTAGTGTATGTGGACAGACGTCTTGTTGTTGTATAAGTGTGGGGTCCTTTTAGGTAATCATGTGCCCGTTCCGCTGTCGACCGAGAAATAAAGCTTTTGGCCGTCGAGGATGCTGTCTTCCTTTGGATATTGTTAAGTAGCATTTGCAATCACATGCATCAAGACGTTTCACAAATAAATAAAATATAGTCAAAAATTTCAACTACGTCTTCTTTAGATTCGTTAAAAGTATATTTTATCTGAAAAAAATTTATTAGATAATTTGACACATCTCAAATTTCACGATGTGTCAGAGAGAAAGAGATGAAAATAAAATTTATAAAGCTTTTGGAAGGAATATATGATATATTGACTGAAAATAAACTTGTTATTAACTAGTAATTTATATTATATATTGTTTAACATTATGGTGTACTGATAAAAGGATTAAGTAGCCATGGTATCTTAGAAGGTTTAGACCATCATGAATTGAAGGAAATCTCTCTCAATTGAATAGAGAATTATTAAATATATATATATATATAATATATACTCTCACTCTCTCTCTCTCTCTATATATATATATATGGTGAGTGCAAAAGTTAAAAAGCAAACACATTTTCGTCTTTTTTTTAAAAAAACAACCATTCATGATAAAAATTTTCGTAAACATAGCAGAGAAAAAATTACTTAACTTAATTATCTAATCAATTCGAAGCCCCTTTCATCTTATGCAAATTTAGAAAACTGATAATATAGGTACTTCAAACACTGCTTTTTGAAGTTTAGGTTTGTGAATGATTCTGACGATTATATTTTTGAAACTCTTACAAATGACTCCCATACAACACATAGTGGCCGCGTTAGCCTAGTGGCCAAGGTATCGGATCGTGGCTGGCTTGTCACAAGTTCGAGCTTAGTACCACTAAAGACCCGCCGTGTAGGGGCGCGATGCACGTTAAATCTGTCGAGAGCTCAAACGTCCTCCCGTTGGTGTGGTATGGTAGATAGAAGAGGGGAGGGGGTGCCAGCTCAGGTGTCGTCCTCATCACTTGACCATGGTTCAAAATCACGTCCGTCGCCAAAAGCCCTCGTGTAGCTGAACAGTGCGACGTTAATATTCAGAGTCGTTTATAGATAACGGATTATGATGAAGAGCTTTGGGAGATTGGGGTTAAGGGAATCTGAAGCTGAGAGGTAGCAAGATGGTCCAAAGTGTCCTAAAATATTGTTTCCAGATTTTGGAACCACTTCCAGAAGCTCTGAATAATATCTAGAAACCAGTTACAGGGCATCCAAGCTAGAATGATCGCAATGACTGTTAGGGAGATAGCAGCTACTCAATTCTCAAATGAGCTCTCCGCTGCTTCTGTTGCCTCAGTTTCAAGTTATCCTCGAAAAAGTGTTTGTTCCTTAACATTTGCATCTCAAAGAACATATATTGCTACAAATTCGACACAATAAATACAAACTCCATTCATGAAAGAACGCTCATTTTAAAATTAGTAGTTGTAGTTCAGTGTAGTAGTGTTTTTTTTCTTTACAATCAGGTTAACATAAATCTATAGAAAAGCGTGAAGAGAGAGAGAGAATGAGTGAGATTTCTCTCTCTCCATTGAGTAGTAATGGGTTCTATTCGGGCTGAAACGAATCCTCTTGGGTAAAATACTCTTTTTAACTGTGATATTGGATGAAAAGTCCGCTTTCCGTAAAGAGGACTTGGTTTTACGCAAATGTAACTTCATGTAAGTGCCAGTCGTAGAGTAGGCGACGAGGTAATGGTTAAGGGAGTTGATAGTAAGCTGTGTGTTAGCGACTGGTGGTCTCGTATCGTAAGATTAATACAAAAAGAAGAATTTATGGAATAGTGTAATGCGTCCCCTCTTACGGCCGAACGAGCTATCAGGCTAAAAGCCGGATCATACAAGATATTTAAGAAAGATAAGTACCTTACATAATTCTGATATATAAATTCGGATTGAGAATTCTTATTGCTCCCCGGGTTTAGTTATTAAAGTATCTTCATAAAGTGTTAAAAATTGAATAAAATTAGTTATTCTATGATATATATATACAATCAGACCTCTATATAACGAAGTCGTTAAATCCTGGAAAAAAGTTCATTATATGGAAAATTTGTTATATAGAGGTTCATCTTTTAGCATACTTCTTAAACCACATAAAACAAATTTTTGATTCATAAACACTATATGTTAAAAAAGTAATTATTCCCACCTTTTTTTGAAAAAAGGTGTGAATAATTACTTTTTAAATTTATGTTTGTGTTTTTTAATATATTAATATATGTTTATTTTACATATATCTTACCCATAAAAAAGGAAGAAAAACTGCAAAGAAATTAGGAAAAAAAGAATGTCGGAGAATTCACTGCATTTTTAATACTAAGAAAATAATTTTATACTAAAATTAATGAATTTTAAGGACAATTTATAGTTTAAAGCATACAAGTAACATTAAACACACATTATTTTATACTTAGAACACGAGACCTCTCCCCTGAGGGTGAAAGAGGATATCGAAGATGTTTCTAGCGAACTGGGAAATGAGGGTTAAGGGTTGCACTTCTTGGATGAAACGTCACGAACTCTATTGCTCTCAGGGAGTTAGGATCTAATAAAACCAGTTCAAGATTTATGACTACCGTAAAATCTGTTAGAGAGAGAGAATAATTTGAAATTTTTTTAGAAATACTTTAAAAAAAAGGTGGAACAAAAGTTGAATCACAAAAGAAAAACTTTGTTTTATAGAAAATGCACTTCGCTAGAGAGACGTTATTTTACGAAGAAAATCGTGAAATGTTCAAGGTTCCATGAAAAAGTTTTTATGTAGAAAAATTCGCAATATAGAAGTTCGTTATATGGAGGTTCAACTGTATATATGTTTCTTTCTCTTACTTAAACCCTCTCACATCTGCGACCCCAGGGTCACGACAAAGTGAAGACTTTTACTTAATAGATAACCATAATTACATGTTAATTTAACCTTATGGATTTTAATTTTATTTTCAAAAAAAATGTCATCATTATTCTAAAATAATAAAACAAACCCATTGCATTAATTTTTTAAAAAAATTAATAAAAAAAGATTTACGGAAATAAGTGATGCAGGGAAGGAAGAGGGTGTGATGGGGAAAATATAATGAGTTTATGAAACAATGAAGAGAGTGAAACTTAAGAAATAGTCAAATATAAATATTAAACAAAATACTTTATTAAAATACATTTTATTATATGTAGTTAAATTTCGAATATATATCGTAATATTTATTCAAAGTTTTAAAACAAGTTTCAAAACAGAAAAACTACCCTCGTTTCGCGGGAAATTGTATAAGAAATAGCAAATATTCTTTTTTACATTAAGTTGTTTACTTTTTCACACATCTCTGAAAAATTCTTACAGAATACTGATTGTTACACGACTTGTTGCACAAGAAGATTACAACACCTACTACTATTTAACAAATGACTTCTTCGAAAGCATATTTCGAGGTTAACGTTTCGTTGAGATGCTAATTTGCTATCAGTCAATTAGGTCAAGGGTGACAGACGTTGAAAGGTCAATGCTTCTTGATCAAAAGAATTTTCTAGAACTCTCTATTTTGGTATTCATTGTATTAGCGAGCTATTGTTCCTTGAAAATAAAGTAACATTTTGCTAAAAACATTAATTTTACTCTTTAGAAAAGTATTTTTACAACATAATTATTTAAAAATATATAACAATTTTTATTCAACTGCAAAACCATTTTCTATTTCTGTTCAATGAGATTAAGGTTGTTTTCGCCATACGTACGAGAGCGTGAACTTGACGCGGAAGACATTTTCGGACAGAAAAAATTCCGCAATTTTTATAAAAATGTGTGACATTGTAACTCATGCATTGTTTATAATATTGTATTTTTAAAATTTCAAAATATATATTAAATAATTAGTTTTTCCTTTTAAGGCTACACGGTACCCTTTTTCAAAAAAATATTTTTTGGAGACAGTTACAGTAAAAATAATTGATGTTTTATATTTAGATTATATTATTAAGCTGATTCTGTAAGCAAAAAGTCAGTTTGACCAGCCATTATTTTACAATTTTAAAAAATTAGGAATTTTTGAAGTTTATTCAAACTCTTATAAAATACTCAATTTTTAAAATTTTTTAGTAATTTTAAGTTAGTTATGATTCTTAGATTATTACAGACAATATTTAGTATGGATTTGAAAATCTATTCCCTTGTTGATTTTTAATAATTATTTTTCTAGAAAAACCTGGAAAAAACACGAAAATTTTTAAAATATCAACTTTAGCATTTTTTAGAAAAATAACTAAAGTTCTCAGCCCTAAATCCATTCTAGATTTTATAGAACATACATTTGGGAGTATATACCAAAAAATTCAAGGCTGTATCTTGAACAGGAAAAGAGCCTTAGGGATTAGAAAATACTTATACCTTCAAAATTAAAAGTCTGAGAAAAACGCATTTAAAGTTTTTAAAGTCATAAAACAAAAACTTATAATGCTCGTAAAACTCTAATTTTTTAATATGTTATTTTCCAATTTATGTTCTACATTAAAACATTATTTTTATTAAATATGACTGAAAATTGTATTTTTAATTCAAAATATATTTTTGCATAATATTGATAGCATTTGTTAAGACGTCAGTTTATTCAGCTTTATCTTAACCTAATATTTCACAAAAGTTTTGGAACACGAAACATTTATGTACAAAATAACAATGATACTAACTTAAGCTAAAAATAGTCAGGTTTGCTCATAAAATTTAATTTTTTTCAGTTTTAAATTGGTGCAGTTTAGGAAGTTTTAGCTCTTGTCGTACGACTTTAAAATACTAAAATATAGTACTACAATTTGATTAGTATAATGTAATTTTGTACAGCAAGGAAATATTCAGTTATGTCTGCAGCATTGGAATTCAGAATACTTGTATTCGGAAGTCTAATTGCAGAATCAGCTGAAAACTAATTTTTAGATACATCATTTTCAGTAGTATTTCATCTCTTCGAAATATTGTTTCTCACAGAAACCCAGAACGCATTTGCCATGGCATTTTCTCTACAGCAGTGCTTCTCAAACTTTCAATACTGGCGCCCCCCTTTTCGATCACAATTTTTATCGCGCCCCCTTATACATTAATAATGTACTGAATGCAATAATAATGCACTTTGACGCTAAAGTTACAATACGCGATCTTAATTATAAACCATACAAATTAGTAACATAAGTATTAAATTTTGTATACTACTTTTAAGCAAAATAAATAAAATAATAGGATAATTATTGTTATTTTCCTTTCTCTAACTTTTAAATTGAACATATTACAAAATGCGGTAGCTGCTTAGAAGACAAAATATAGATATCTGCGCTAAATATAGAAAAAGAACTCAGAGGGTCAATTTCTAATCATAAGCATTCCTTATAAAAACTTTGCTTTCCAAGACAAGCTCATGGACGTCATTAATACTTATTAAACTTGTTCTTAATTTAGTATTAATTAGTTATAAAATATTATGTGCAGCACTGATACATTAAAAGTATACCGGCTGAAGTGCCGCTCTTTGCTCGAGTTCATTTATAAGAAAATAAAACATTATTGATATAATAGCTGAATTGTAAGGAAGCAAAGCCAAGTGCTCGACAATGTTTACAAAAAACGTAAAATGATTTTTAAAAATCGTTGCTCAAATTATAATTAGTTTTAAGCGAATTGTAATTTTAAGCCTCACAGAATTAGCATTTATAATTGATGTTAAACAGTAGCGCACACAGGAATTTTTCAAGGGGGTTCGGAGTCGAAAGTTCACCAATCTTGTATCAGGTTCCTTTTGATTTTGTCGATTTTCGGGAACAAAACACAGTAAAAAACTAATTCTTGAATAAATAATTAGCATTAACTAATAAAATTAATTATTAATAACAAATACTTAACTAAATTTTAAGTACTATAAACTTATAATTATAATCAATCGGAAAAGAATCAAAGGCTTTGGGGGGTCCGGACCCCCCTTGTGTGCGCCACTGATGTTAAATAATGATCAATAATATAAAATATTGATGAAGAATAATTGTATTATTTTTAATATTTAAAGTGAAAAGACTTCAACATGTTTTAACCCGAGAGCAGGCGCGCACTCGGTACGGTCGGGGTTATTGAGTCACCCCAATCCTTTTTTTTTTATAATTATTTTATTGTACACAATACAAATCATGATTCCAGTGAATAATTTAGCTAAGAGAAAGTTTACTTACCTACTTTCAAGGACCTTTCAATTTTTCTCTTTGGTAATAAATAAACAGTTTTGCCAGAATTAACGATTTCGTAATCTGTATGTCCCGCGCGACCACTTCCGGGTAAAAAGTATATTCATTATGATAATATGTATGTTACTGCTAAAAAATTGTGTGAAACGTTTTTCGTTATGCTTTATACATTGAGAATATTTATAAAAATATGTCTTGGTCAAGTAATCCTTCATGTGCTTGTGTGTGTGTGTGTGTACTCTCCGTGGTTTTCCAAATATCATAAAACTCTTTTGCATGAAAAAAAAAGCGCAACAGAGAACACGTAAGAGAGGGGTCATAACTAACTCTACCAATAACTTAGAAGGTCAAACAGATTACAGCTATAATGTGCAGTATTTCAAAAATAATGACAGTGATGAATTTTTTATGTTCCTAAAGTTTTTCGATTCTGGGTCCGGGATCTGGTTTTTCTCTGAAAGAGTAGTATGTTAGGTTAAAAAAAAGCGTAATAAAAAAATCTCTCATCACGGGATGACAGCAAATCAAATAAAAGTTTTTTATTTGGCTATAGGATCAAAGATAGCTAATTAGGTATTGAAGAATTTTTTATTTTTGATGGCTTAATATCGCCTATAAATTATATCAGAGTAAAAGTGCATTTTTATTATGTCTGAAAGTATTTTGTTTTAATTCATTCCAGTAAACTAATTATTTTTTAAATAATTTATTTTCGATATGCTCGCGCCCCCCCAGGGGGGCGCGCCCCACAGTTTGAGAAGCACTGCTCTACAGGAAAAATTAATGATAAAGCTTTTAAGTTATATAAACCATTTTTAAAGCAAAAATTGGCCATGAAATTAATCTTTATTAATTAATTACGAGAACTCAAAAAACTCAAAACATAATCAAGCAGAAATGATTTTAGTAATGAAAATTGGAATCAATAACCATTTCAAACTAAAAGCTCAAAAATGTTTTTAATTAATTCAACTTAATTGTGAAAAAATGCTTTAAAAGGAAACCGAAACCAAAACCATAGCTCATAAAACTTCAAATATCTTAAAAACTAATTTTCTAACAGATCTGAAATTTCGTGGCAAGCATCTCAATGATATGGGCCTTTAAAACATGCAAAAAAAAAATTTTCGGTAAAAATGAAGTTTTTAGGGTAATGTGTAGCCTTAACATGTGAAGGGATAGCTCATTTAGCATTACGGTATAGGGGGAAAAAATGCAAAACACATTTTATAAAAGAAAAAAATGTGTCAACTGGGATAAAAATGTGTAGTGTGATAAAATAAGTGATTCTCTACAGGATAGTGCAGCCAGAAAATAATGTTAATGTTTGCGTACTTTTACAACTGAAAAAATATTCCGCCGAATTCGGCCCCTATTCTTTAACATTAGCCGAAGATAGCCTTAATGTGACCAGTGGGTGTTGCAGTAGAGTGATCATGATCACACATTAACTCATGTCAAGAGTTGTATCTGTCGAATACTAGGTTCGAGTCATGATGCCTCTAAAACCCCGTCTCATAAGAGCAGAATCCCGTTTCATCTGTGAAGGCTCAAAGTGAAAGTTTGAAGAGTAAGTTTTCAACTTAGATATCATCTTCATCACTTCACCAAGGCCATAATTGCAAGGTCCGTTGCCAATAGCTCTCGTGTAGTTTCATATTTTGATGTTACTTATCAGTCAATTGATGTGATTAAGAAAATGTATAATAGGGATTACAGCAACAATCATTAAAAGTTGTTCAATGTTATCAGATGTAGATTTGTTGTTGTTGTTGTGATAGATGTAGATTTTCTTAGTCCTACTAACGGCTTATTATGTAGTCGTGGCAGTCAAGGGGTGATGGTCGCGAGATCACGGCCGTTATAGTCGAATCGAGGGTTCGAACCCGAATATCATGAACATGGGAGAAGTCGTGCGGGGCACAGACATATCCCGGGCTCACGAAATGGTTAATTCTGGGAAAATTGCTTGTTACCAATGACCTTGACAGTATCTTCCTTTTTGACAATCTTCATGGGAACTAAAATGTATTCGTCACTTATTTCCTCTTTTGGGAGTGACAATGTTTTTTATTACGATCTTAAGGCAGTGTTTGTCAAACTGTGGGGTGCGCCCCCTAGGGGGCGTGATAACCTTACAAGGGGGGAGGCGAGCATATCGGAAATAAAAGGTTTAAAAAATTAATTTACTGGAATGAGAAGTAAACAAAATACTTTCTGACTTATAAAACAATACGCATTTATACTGATATAATTTATGTATATCAGCTAGCGAATACTTCACCAAAAATAATATAGTTCCACTTGCATACGTTTATCAACCATCTGATCCTATAACTAAATAAAAACAAAAAACATTTCGTTTGATTTACTGTAATGGTACAATGAGAGATTTTCTTTTTATTATGGTTTGTTTTTACGCCTAAAATACTACTCTTTCAGAAAAAAACAAAACTCAGACCCAGAGAAAAATTCTAGGATGATAAAAAATTCATCACTCTTATTATTATTATTGAAATGCTGTACAATATGTGTTGAAAGAAAAGGAAGACTTGTTCACTTTTCACCCAGAGAGCAGATTTGCGTCAGTCATCATCTTTTTCATCATTTGACTTAGGAACTTATTGGTATGATTAGTTACGTCCTTGAAGAATTATTTAGCTAAGATTTATTTTGGTGGGTATTCTGAAACATGTAAAGCATGATGAAATACGCGTTTTACACAATTCGTTTTTTAGAACCAACATCCATATTTTTACATTGAATATACTTAACACGGGAGCGGTCGCACGGGGCTTACAGTCAAAGGACATATAAACTACAACAATTTGAACAAAATATGACGGTTTTGCTTGCAAATATCATCCCTGTAAAGTTAGCGAAAAGTGTCTGTGATTTGTGTCCTTTATTAAGGTTACGTACCTTTGAAACATTTTAGTTCACTTTTAATGAATTTTCTCTCAAATTATCAAAGAAAAAATGAAAAGTCATTGAAAGTAGGTAAGTATATTTTCTCTTAGTTAAATTGTTCACTGGAATTTTGTGATTTTTATCGTGTACAATAAAAATAATTGTAAGAAAACCAAAAAAAAAAAACATTAGGGTGATTTAGTCACCTCTCGCGACTCTAAACGTTAGTATCGAGTGCGTGCCTGCTCACCCGGGTTAAAACATTTTGAAGACTTCTCGCTTTAAATATTAATGCCAAATGTGATGGATATGATGGAGTGCAACATAGACTAGACTCCTTTTCTAATGACAGTTGTACTTTTAGAAATGGATGATGGAGGAAATAAATTTTTAATCAAATATCATTTTACAATTTGTTCCAAGTTAAAAATGTGAGAAAAGAAATATCGCAATAATTATCCTATTACTTAAAAGTAATTTGCTTCAAATAAATATTACTTAAAAGTAACAAATATACAAAATTTAATACTTATCTTGTGAATTTGTACGGTTTATATTTCTAAGATCCCATTGTAGCTTTATCATTGTAGAAGGGGAGCGCGATAAAAAGGATGGTTGAAAACTGGGTCGCCAATAGTGAAAGGTTGAGAAGCACTCATCTTAAGGTATTTGTTTTCACTGAGTTCACCACTTTGTTCCAAGATATCTTCTTTGAATAGGCTGCATTTTCCCCTATGAACAACTTTTATTGCCCTGTTGTGCGGCTTATTATGGCTTATAAATGTAAATGAGCAGAATATAAACAAGTAATACAAAAAAAACCCAAATTAAGTCCATTCCTACTTAGGTCAACTAAGAAAAATTTTATTTCAGTTTTTATTAAATGGTTACAATTAATATAAATATGTATATACATATGAGATAGAATCACAATATTAAATGACAAAACAGAAAGTGATTTTCCTTGCAATTTTCCATTTTCCTTCCTCTATAATTAGGTGTTGGATAATTTTTTGCGTTTGTTGCTATTTATTCATTAATTAAGTTTAATTATTCTAATAAAATAGTAGAGTGAAAAAGAAATCCCATTTTCAGAAATTCGGCCGTCCTTGGTGGGATTCGAGCCCACGCCCTTTGGATTAGAAGTCCAACGCGCTCTCCATTGCGCTACAGGGACACAACGAAAGATTTTCCTTTCTATATATGCTGTTGGACTCTTATTTTTGTTTGTTACTATTTATTCATTTTTTAATTTAATTAATGAATTAATATTTGAAAAAAATGAATAAAAACATCAAGTGTCATCCACTACAAGTTAAAAAAAACGATTTTGAACTTGAATGGATGAATAGAAAGTATTTTTATAACGATTGAAAATTTGAGCAAGATATATATATATATATATATATATATATATATATATAGGGAGCGAGTGAACTATGATAGTAGGAATTGGAAAAAAGAAATGGGCATTTGATATCTATTGAAGGAAGTTGAAACTGATCGTGCAAGGGAAGAACCTGCTGAAATAATGCATATTAATCATGATAGCGAAGGTAAATTTGAGAAAAGCGATCAACACACACACACATGAAACGTTTTGAGTTTTTTTTTAAAGGAAAAAAAAATTTCAAATACCACCTAAAGAAATCTATCAAAAAAAAATACGAAGCCATAAATGTATTACAAAACACCCTTCACCCTGTCAAAAAGACACAAGCAAGAAAAAGTTCAACATGCTATTTGTCGATCATCAAATGACAATAAAACTTCAATAACTTGAACAAAATATGGCAGTTTTGCCGGCAAACAACATTCCTCCGTAATGTAAGCGAAACGTGTCTGTGATTTGTGTCCTTTATTAAAGTCACGCACATGTGAAACTTCTTGGCTCAGTTTGATTGATATTTTTTCTCTAATTATCAGAGAAAAATTGAAAATTCTTTAAAAGAGTAGGAAAGTATACTTTCTCTTAACTTTAATTATTCACTGGAATTACGATTTTTATCGTGTACACAGTAAAAATAATTAAAAAAAATTGGGGTGACTCGGTCACCCCGCGTGACCATTAACCCGTTTTATCCCAATTTATTTATTTTGTTCAAATTTGAGAATAATCATATTTCCTGAAGTTAATTAAACCTAAATAAACTAAATACAACAAAATTTGAGAATTTTTATATTTTACATTAGAAATCTGACCCGCGTGCGTCCTCTAAATAGGACACTGGGATAAAGGGGATAAAATTTGCACTTAATGTTTTAGTCTTTTCTTCAATGATGTAAGGCGATTTCCGAGTACAAAATTTTACTTTATTTGAATAATACTTTCTTTTTTTCAAGATAGTTCACTTTTCAGTTGAATTTCACTCTAAGCTTGGTCGAAAGGTTAAAAACAAGCCTGACAAAAAATGTTTTGTCACATATGCCACAGTATGTTTTTGATTTCCCATTGTAGCTCTCACTTTGACAAAGACTCTACTCTTCTCTCTTAAGATTAAAATGACTATTACTATCTTTACAGGTGTATTATTTTGCATCAGAAGGTATTGTCGAGATTCTACGTTTAACTTTTGTTCTTATCACAGTTCTTTTAGATATACTATTGTGACAGCTCTTCGGAACTCCTTCAAGTGTAGGTATTCATCTTTGTTGAGAGTTTTGTGAATTATTCAGACGTTTACCATAGTCATATCCAATAAACGTATGAAAAGTTGCCATTACCAGTTTGTTCTCATGAATTTTAATGTAATAAAGTCCAGCCAACCAGTCGTGGTGATCCACATCGCTCATATGTTTGTTGTAAGAATTTATCAAATTTGCTTCTTCACGTTAATTTTATCTTTGTGTCCTCATAATAGTCTCCAAATTTTATAAAATGATAATTATGTACGGCAAACAAAGGTTTTACTTTGAAGGATCATTCCTAGGCATGCTGGCTTACAGTTCCATTGTTCACAAAGTGTAAATAAGATTACAGCTTGTGCAAAAGATTTCATGACATGTCATTTTTCACCAGGGTAAAACCAAAGTATTCAGCATCTGACAAGTAATCATGTTCATAGGTATTCAAATAATTACCAGTTAGAAGCAAAATTCCTGTAAAAACATTTTTTCGTTTACAGTGATCAAGAAATCTCTCTCGAGTTCGTTTTTTACATTTTTTGCATATCGCACAGTTTCTCTTAGAATGAGATCATAAACTTCACTGGAATAAAACTGCTCAAAATGCTCTGATGGAGTTTTACTTTCTCAATGCAGTGTCCATTTGCTTGAGCCAGTCATTTTTAGTTGATTCAGCCTGTGGTTCTCATTTTGTATATTGCGATGATTTATTATGTATCCAAGATGACGGATATCTTTTAGCTTTTTCCTGTTCTTTGTTGTCGAAATACTAAAGCTTTGTTCTGGCTGGAAATTTCCTCAAGTTCTAACCTCCAGAGAGGCAGTAACATCGTTTTTCGGTACTCTCACCTGTATTTACTTCATTCTCTCCCCTTCATCTTCTCGCCAGTTAGTTCACAGGTATCTGGTGGTTAACACATCAATTTCAACGTCGCTCTCATCTGAATCTAGACTATTTAATAATTCTAATGCTTCCTCTAACTTCAGAAACCTTTGTTACTTACATAACTCAACAGGGGTGAAAAACTAGAAGTGAAATCATTTTTTTTACTCTTAGTTATAAAGAGATAAAGAACGCGTCAAATGCAGACGTATCGTCCCACTGTCCCATTTAGATGACAGTTAAAAAAATGCTCTAAAAATTACCTAAGAACAATATAGATCTAATTAACCACTAAGATGATAACGAAGGAATACTATCACATAAAAACTGCGCCACCAAGTGTCCCAAGTAAACTGAAAAAGAATTCTGCAGCCGCAAAGCGATGATGCAAATCATTCCCATTAATGCGATGCGAAAAGTCCAGAGAAAAGGGGAGGGGGAGAAAAACATAACTCACACGCTAGAAGAAGCTAATACATATCCCTACAAGTTCCGATTGACAAAATATTCATAGCATAAATATAACGATTTCCACAGAATATTTTTCAGCTATCCTCTAAATAGGGAATGGGATAAAATGGGTTAATGTTAGTATCGAGCGTCTACTCCTGAGTTAATGATCCCTGTTTATCGAAGTTGATACGCGTTAAATCTGTCATTTCTGAAAGACATCAAGTTGGTTTTGACATTTGAAGAGAAGTGTGGAGCTTTTTGTCTCTTGATCATGGTTCAAAGTTACAAGGTTCGTTGCTATTAGGCCTGGTATTACTTGTAAGAGTGACATTAGTAATTAAATTAAACAATCAACAACATACTGAAGCATCACAGTAAGATATTGGTTTATGGACTATGAAATTTCAAACCACGGTCAGGAAACGAGAGAGAAAGAAAGAGAGGGCTACCGTAAGTTGATTCTTGTCTTTTGAAATATCCGCACCCCGTGAGAAGGAAACTTTGAAACCTTACTTTTACTGCGTACTTTCTTACCATTTTCACGTAAAAACCTTTTGAGAAGTGTCAGGTCTTTAATTCTGCTTCCAGATCGCAGATAACCTGCTGAAGGCGTTTCATTTGATTAATATTATTCATGACAAAATAGAGTACAATAAGAATAATTTTTGATCTCCTAATTTGAAGCTCAACTCACAAGACCCTTATATTTCATGTAATAATTTTTTGCGTTATTAAGTTTCGAGTTTTGTTCCATGGATTGTGGTTGCCAAGACACGGATGTGAGTCCTCAAGCCACAGAAAACCGGGTGTGTAGTGAGGCTGATGTATGTTAAACCTGTAATGGAACTAAGTACTGTAGTTAAGTACTGGTGTGGAGGTTTGGAGAGTAGGGTACCAGATTTCAGTTTACTTACTCACACTTGATCGAGGTTAAAAATAACGAGGCCCATTACCAATAGTGCTAGCGTTGCTTTAGAGTGTCAAGTTAATCCCTCACGTGGAACTTTGCCATGAAATCCTTCAAATTGGAGGAATCTTTTACCTGTTTCTGGAATAAAACTTATATTAGTTGTCGCAGCAAGATATTCCGTTAAAAGTGGAGTTGATGATTGTGAAATAAGGTGATTATTTGGTGGTCATTCTTGTTTTTCCTTGTTAAGAGGAGTAGGAAACCTCTCTGTATATCGACTATGTTAAATTGGCTGCTTTCGATGTATCTTATCTCAAAATCTGTTATATGTACATGTTTGAAATTTTTCATACAATTTAAGTACACCTTTTTTATTATACTTAAATAGGCTATTGGCTAATTTTGGATTTTTTCACGATTTATTAAGTATGTTATCAAACATAGTGAAATTTCACCCATTTTTCACATAAAAAAATTTGTAAAAAATAAATGTTTGAGTTTTTTACAAAAAGCACATTTCAGTATATATTAACCATTACTATAAATATTTCACAAAAAATTTACATACCTGTGAAACGTATTTTTTCAGAAAAGGTACATCGAACATCAAAATTTACATTTTGAGATCAATTGCTTTAATGTATATATGAGAATTCTAATCGGCTTGGAAATAAAAAAAATAAAAGGCTCAATTTACAATAAATGATACAAGTTTTGGTTTATATCAGACTTTCATTTTTTAAGCGAAAACGAAGTACTTTGGTTACATTTTTCGCCATTCAAGTGGGCAGGGCTTATTTTCAACGATTATTTAAAAATAGGTTTTAAGGGCTTCTAATTACCCTAGAGGTTAAAGTAAGGCATTTTTAGAGAGATTAAAGTCTATACAATTTGAAAATGTAAAAATCTCACACTGTCAAAAAATAAAATTTTAGCTTTCCAACTCATCTTAAGGTGAGTTTTGCTGCTGTTGTTTGAATAAGGAAATTTTGAAGAATTGCTGACAAGTATTATGATTTTCTAAAGCGAGATTTTAATAGTAATTATAGCATAAACACGTAAGAGGATTGCCTGTACGCAGACTTTCGGAGGAATCTAAATTCACATACACGTACTTATGTTGTGTGTGTCCTAAAACTTTGTGAAATAGCAGACCCTTTCTTGCTTCCTTTTCCACAGGAAGAAAAAAAGAGTTTTCGTCAGAAGAATAAGGATTCTAAGAGTGATATAAACTTGATTGTTTTTTTTTCAAGAGGCTATCTGGAAGAAGTTAAAGACAATTGAGATTAGAATCTGGAAGAAGTTAAAAAAAGGCTATCAATAGAGATTAGAATTAAGCCGGAAACAAATGATTTTAGGCTATCAATAGAGATTTCTGGAAGAAGTTGCTATCAATAGAATTAGAATCTGGAAGAAGTTAAAGACAGGCTATCAATTGAGATTAGAATCTCAAAAACAGAAACAGATGAAAGCAGATGAAGAATTCAAGAGAGAAAGTAGCTTAGAAAAATCTTGATTGATGCATGCTTCATTGGAATGACATATCAAATAATATTAAGTTTGCAGCTTTTCTACTCCACTTATCCCAGAATCTTTAAACATTGAATTGAAATACAAGAGAAAAACATCATCTACAGTAAAAATTTACTTTTGAGGGTTTTTTATTAAAGAACATTTTACTGAAAGGGCACATTCAGTGTTGTTAATGGACGAAATATATCTTATTTGAGAAATCTGATTCTCTCAACTTCAATACTATGCTATGTGAAAGGTTTAAGTTCCATAAAGTTATACAGCAGCGTAACTCCATAAAATTATGCAGCTACCAATCATTATTTCCTATATATATATATAGACCTCTCCTTTTTTTTTGTCCTTCACTAATACTACATATCTCTAGAGGTAAAAAACGTTTTGAAAAATGAGTATCCACATCCACGCCTCACAGTACCTAGAATGCATACAAAAATGTAAAGTATAATCATAATAACTACTCTACAATTTCGGACATTTATATACATGCTCTAAGGAAACAAAAAATCCAATTATTATTAAAGAAGATAAAGATATTCACACACACACAACTTAGGGGGATCGATATTTTTCACTAATCCCAATCCTTATTTTTTAACCAATTAGTAAAAACTGGTTCTTACGCCATGAAATCTTACATTCACTCACTCACTCATTCCTTCAAATATAATTCCTTCTAACTTGTAAAAATTATACGAATTTTTAATAATTACATCTGGGAAACTAATAGGTAATGAAATAATTGAATTGATCACGCTTAATAGAAAAAATCCCTCCTAAATTTTTCAACCAAGTCAGGACAGATTTCTGAAGATCATGATCACCCAGTCATTAAAACCTCATTCTTTGTGCCTGGCAATATTCAAGTTCTCATTCATCCAAGGACCATCGTTCCTTATAAAAGTGGTTGCTTTCGAAATTGGAAAAAAAAGGCTCACACGGGATGTGGTGTGGAAGTTTAGAGAGTCACGTAAGCAAATGAATCGGCCTTGTAATCTGATGATGACTAGAAATTATAAAGTGTTGTTTTGCTACAGGGCTTGGGCTCTTAAAAGGGAAAGTACCATTACCATCTGCACCCAAGCTTATATGGAGGCATTGTGGGACAGTAGAAAGGAATGACAAAAAAAAAGAATCTACATATATTCTTTTTTAAAAGAAAATAACATAGATTGATTGATATAAATCACTTTTAGACTTGATTAAACAAAATTGTAAGCGTGCATGTAAGGATGTCAAGTTAAGAATCTAATTAGTATTTGAATAGAATGCTTTTTCAATATTGCTGTATATTTATTGAGTATAAACTCTGTATATACTTTGTGACCCAAAAATAGCACTCAAACTCTGAACAGCTCATTCCTCGTTGTGAGTGCATAAAAATGCGCCAATAACTGTACCTGTACGATCCATTGTCTATACGAGAAAAATACGGTAAAAGATAATGCATGATGGTTTATGATGGAGCTCCGGCGCACTTTTGTACTCCTGTGCGTTATTGTAGCTGAATCGGACGTAGGGGTCCGGTTCTATGGTCACCACGATCACCAGATCTCAAACAGTTGATTTTTTTCCTATGGGATATTCTCAAAGAATCGGTGTATTGAAACGTAGGGATTACACAAATGGACTTAATTGCTCGTCTGCATGCTGTTTTTACTTCGTTGAATCCTGCACTGCCACGACGTGTGAATTCATCCATTCCACGGTCCACTGAAGTCTGCATCGATATTTACGATGGACACTTTGAGCATCTGTCTTTATAAATATTTTCAAATACTGCTGTCGATATGTCTAATACTACTGCAACGTCATACTTTTTATATTTTTCTCGTTAACTATGGATCGTACAATGCTCTGGGCATTTTTTATCTACTTTCAACGAGGAATCTGGATATGCTGAGTTTCGGCGGTGTTTGGGGGACACCTTACATATACACTGATGTTTGTAAAAATGATACACCTTGAAGGAATAATTAGAATTAAATGAACTTTGCAGAAAATATCAATTATAGGATGTTACGTAAAATAGTAAAGTTTCAGAGCCACCACGCATGCGTGGCGTGCGCATTACCCTCTGAACTGATGCTGAAAGAGTATAAATAGAGGGCTGTAGTGGGACCTCTCTCTCTCCGTTGTAAATAGTTAATGATTATTTGTTAGTGGCGAACATTTAGTGAGACTTAAGTTTGCCTCCACGACGAAATAAGGAGAAATTTCAACAACTTACGGAGTTTGAGCGAAGGAGGATCATCGGCCTTCGAAAGGGAGGATTTTCCTATCGCGCAATGGGAACTCGTATACAGCGAAACAGTTCCACAGTGATGTGAGTTTGGAAGCAGTGGACTAACGAGCACCGAAGACCTCGAAAAACTGGCAATGGACGACGGGCGACATCAGCGCGCGACGATCGACACCTGCTCCGCATGGTGGTGAATGATCGTACAGCTTCCTCCAGGCAGTTGGTAACATGTTGGTCTACTGCTACAGGTGTACTAATGTCGGCTTCATCAATTCGTCGACATCTACTGCACTGTGGATTGCGTTCAAGGGTGCCTTTATGCAGGATCCCCCTCACGGCAAACCATCGACGGCTGCGTCTGCAATGGGCTCATGAGCACAGAGCCTAGCAAGCTGATTGGCACCAAGTAGTCTTTTCAGATGAATGACGCTTCAATCTGGGGGACCATGATGGCTGCATTCGTGTTAGACGCTATGCCAGTGAACACTGCTTTCCAGAGTGCGTTATCGAATGACATAGTGGCCTAACACCCGGAGTTATGGTTTGGGGTGCGATTTCGTAGCATGGCCGATCCAATTTGTTACGAATTGAGGGTTATCTCAATAGCAACAGGTACGTCCGTGAAATGCTACAGCCCGAAGTCGTTCCCTTCCTTCAATACATCTCTGGAGCTGTCTTACAGCAGAATAATGCACGCCCAGATGTTGCAAAGACTGTTCAAGACTTCTGTTCCGCCCAACATATACAACTTCTTCCTTTGTCTGCTTATTCGTCAGTTATGGAGCCTATTCAGTGCGTGTGGGATTTGGTTGGTTCACGTCTCACTCGTGAGCCGCGTACTGCAGCTTCAAAAGAACTTTTACTGCGTATACAAGCAATATGGAAATCTCTTCTACAAAAGCAGACATTCAAAATCTATTTGACTCCATGTCACGTCTTATACAGCACTTTTTGCAGCGTGTGGTGGATACACAAATATTCATTTCAGACACTTAATATTGTTTTTTTGCTTTGAAAATTTCGCCATTTATTTGTACTAATACAAGTGGTTTGTGCATTAAATTTCATTTAATTTTGATGATTCCTTCATGGTGTTGCATTTTTTACAAACAGCAGTTTATAATGCTGCTGTCTTCAAGGCATGTGTGAGTGTTTTCATGAATTATAGTTCTTTCTATCTCAATGAAGTTCGTGGCGAGGTATGAAATTTCAGTAATTCAGTGAAGCGTCTTGTTTCGCAAGATTCATTAAAATATAAAAATTTTTACATGATGTAAAAATAAATACCAACACTTTTTAATAAGATAAATAACGCAAAAATGGTAATTTGGGATGAATTTCCGATGAGAGAGGTCAACTGCATTGCCCTTCCGACAGCAGGAAGCCGCCATTCGTCCTTTACTTTCAAAAAATAACTCCCTTGCTCTGCTTCATCAGTCAATAGCGTCACAGTAAACCAATGTCTTACTCAAAATTTGTGCATGTGTACATAACATCCAGCTAAAACTTTAGGTCTTTTTTTATTAGAGCTTTAAGATTATGTTAGATTGTTATTGTAAAATTATGACAGACACACACATGCAGATATATATATGTATCATGAGTTTATATTTCTGCCGCCCAAATATCATTCTGCGCGCACCATTACGGGGATCATTGCTCTATAAAATGATGGGAACATCAAGATGGAGTTATCCAAATGGGGCGAAAACAGGTAGATAGGATGTGCATGCCTTGGAAACCAACGCTAACAGTATTATAGGAGTTATTTATTTAATATTTTTTTTATTTAGAAAATACTGCTACAACAGCTAATAAAATAAAAAAGGCATTGTGAACCCCCTCTAGTCTTGATGTAAACTGTTATCCAGCTAGGTATTTACTCATAGAGTGGATGAATGTCATTATGTAATGTTGTTTACCATTTCCGTTTAATTTGGAGGGTTAGATCGTCTCTATCCAGGAACGGTTAGAGACTCCTATTCATCAGAACACTTAATGTTGGCATTTACTTTTAGATCCAACTTTTCATCCTGTTATTATTATTATTATTTCGCAACTACACTCTCAGGATTTTTTTTCTTCTTCCAGGTTAATTTTTCAGTCAGATTTTCGTACTCGTTTGTACTTTCTATAATTTTCTTGAAATGGTTGTATGAAACATAAAAAAAAGATGAAAGAAATTTTTAAAGTTCTCTTTAAGAGAAAATACTGACATTAAATATCTCCAGGTGCAACTAGAAATGAGTTAAATGTATGTCATGATGCTTGGAAGCAATAACAAAGACTAATGAACGTGTAATAAAATACTGACAATTCCCTACATCTTAAAAATAACAAGAAAATTGTTAGTACATATTCTAAATTTTTAGCAGGAAACTGCTATATACGATTTGTTAAAATATTGGAAGTATTTTTATTTACACAAACCTTTTTTCTTTCATTTTTCTATAATGTAATAAAAAATTATTTATTTGTTTGTCGTATGCATTCAGATATCTTAGCACGCACAATGATCAAAATAATAACATATGCACAAAAAGAGTTCGAAACCTACTTTATTGCTTATTAATACAAATTAACCTGAATTTTATTAAATTAAAGAGTAATCCATTTTACAAAAAAGATTTAGAATAAACTAGTAACTATATAAAAATTATAGACTCAAATTAAGGTAAATAAATTATTGGAGCAATTCCCAATAAAATGTTAAGTTGGATATTTTAAAATAAAATTTTCATTGGGATCAATAGTTCCCCTTAGACTGGAGGACTTGAACAGTTTTCTTAGGTAAGCTCTTATAAAAAAAAGTGGAGAAAAATTTGAAATGTCTTTCATTCCCACATTTGAATACTGTTGATCCTGTTCATACGTACTGGCTTATCTCGAACATTTTCAGAACTTGTTCAAGTCAGGAAACAACAATGGAGTAATTTCAGGTTATTTACTGCGAACCAGGTCTGTGCGTCTTGGTGGCAGCATTTTATTGAAATATAAAGTTCTGCTTTGCTATCTCCACGGCCCATCATTTAAAATTTTGTCACATAGTATATCAGTGTGTAGTGATATATATTTATTTTCTCTTAGATAAAAATTTATTTTACATTTACCGTGATATTCACTGCATGCCCAAAAAACGTGATGTTTCCAATTCCATGCTGTCGCTTTGAAAGAACAAATAAATGCCAAACCCACACATACATCAAGGTCATACAAACAAAACTTTTTCTCGTTACCAAATATTCTATATATGTGCACTCGTTCTTTCCACTAAAAATGATTTTTAGCAAACGATAAACGCGGCTCTTATATATGGGATGGGATTTTAAAACGGGTTTTTCACTTGTTTGTTTTTGCTAATTTATATTAGTTCTATTTGATGAAACTTTTACATGCTTTTTAGATAACCATTAAAATTCGTTTCATGCAAAATTTGGCCAGATGTCAGTATAGAATTAAATACTGCTCTTCGAATTCGACTTCTGTCACCATTAGAATAGACTTTCTAGCATTCATAACTTTTCTTAACATTTTACAGCGCAGTATTTGTAATGTCGTTCCTAATCATTTAGATTCTTCAAACAATTTCATGGATAGAAATACTTTAAAAACAATCGAACACTCTGATTTTCGCGTGTTCACTCTCAGTTAATTTTGTCTACATCTTTCAACAGATGATTTCTGCAAGAATAAAATACAAAATTTGCGAAATATATCAAAAGGGAACAGTCTTTCTTTTCAAAATAATATTGGCCATTGTAGTATAACGTAGACTTTCAGGAAGTTTTTACTTTATTTTGAAATGATGCACATATTCTTAATTTTCGTCATCTGATATGCTGTTGGAAATCAGTTATTAGGATATTAGTGATTTTCTCTCTCCATAATACAAAGATAATTACACAAAATGTTAACATCGTAACTATATGTAAGATTTAAGTAATGATATATTGATTTTATTTGCGTCTATTATTCTTTTGTTAGCTATAATATATATAGTGTTTATTTATTCGCGTTGAAAACTACTTTCCCTTAGAAAAAGAGAAATATGTTTTCGATTTTTATAATCCCTGCACGTCTTATTTTCTCACATAACGGAAGATAATTCTTTTCTAAGCATATAAAATTTTTCTTCTTTTCGTTTCTATTACTCTCGAATTACAAATTTTATATCATTTAAAACAAAAAAACTTTATTTAGTTCCCCCAGATTTTATAATCACTTCACTTGGAAAGTACGTGTTCTAGACACGCGTCTGTATGTGTTCTGATCAAGGTACACCTTCAGGCAGAGAACTTCACAAATATTTTCCCTTCCATACAAACGCACAACGCTTTCCCTTTTCAAAGAAAATTTAGGGAAGATTTCAGACGTACATACACATTCAAAGAAACTCGAATAACATGCTATCAATGGATAAAGAAAAGTGTTCAATAGTTTACACTTATCTAGTCTCATTAAAGCGTGACTTTATCTAAAGACATAGTAAAGCATGAGGCTTCCGGCTGTGTGTGTGTGTGTGAGTCTCACTCTTTAAATGTATTTTGAAAGATACTTGTGACAGTAAGAGATATCTTTTATGGGAAAAATTTCAAAGCCTCTTATTCACATTTAAAAGGTATAATTTAAATATTTATGTTCAAAAACCGGTATTGATACCTTTAATGAATACGCAGTAACTATTGCTCAATGGGTTGCTGAAGAAGCAATAGGAATAAAATGAAAGGAGTGTATATTAGAAAAATGTCTCCATATACCCCCTGGTGAAGTAGAAGTTGTAGTGACCATTAGTTGTCTTGTTACTGTCTACATTTGACATATACCAATGCCATAGTTTTCTTTTTTGGGGGGCGAGTTAAACTAACTTAAATGACACGACTAGCATCTTAATACGTTCTGTTGGAAAAATTGAGCACTTACAACAGCTCTCACTAATCGTTAAAAAGTTGTATGTCATGTTGAAAACACATTTGTATCAGTTAAATTTCTCAAGAAGATTGTCTCTGCATATAAGCAATGAAGCAAACTGTGAATAACACTTTCAAGGAGAAGCCGGCCGTAATGCCATAAAAAACAATCTCAAGGTCTTATTCTTAAATTTATACTTTTCTACTAAGCCTAGCTAAATTCTCTCCAGAAATTATAATTATGTTTTTTTTTTGTCAAACTTTTTTTTCCGAGAGAAAGAGATAGCCTATTTCTGCCTAAAAGGACTACTGCTAACCACAGCCAATAAGCCTTGTAACTTTGAATTACGGCTGGCTATCGAGGTCGACATCTGAATAGGCACCCACCCCACCCTCCACATCCTCGCCACTCCGATGAGAAAATTTTGAACCAGAAGGATCTGACCTGTATCTGCCTATCGACATGACAGATTTTTTGTGAGAGCAGGTCTTGAAACACGCGTCTAGACTATATATAGTATCACCGGTTGTAATCTCGATTCCAGTACTACTTGGTTACCGTGGTCTATGATCACATTAAATTAAGTAGAGTTGATAATTTTAAATAAGGATTGTTTATTAACGTCATTTATATTATTTACTATTGATCATTCTGTCCTATTACAAGCTACGTTTTTTGGGTCAACTTTTCTATAATTATTATATGTCTTTTATTTTTAAACTTATTTCGGGCTGGCACAACATTAATTTGTTTACAACACAGCGTGATTTCTTTCGTTATTTATCGTATAATACAAAATAAAGATTCCACTAACTTGAGCTGCTCTTCTCATCTAAATACTCATAACATGTTCTAAGCTCTAACGTTCAATAATATATACCGTAAAATCCGGCGGAATATCAAGGATACATATCAAGAATATATACCGTAAAACTTTAATCCAGTAAGAATTATATGAATATGGAACATATTTAAAATGCACCAATGACAAATCTTTCTCTCTCTAAACTACTTTTGCTATTATATCATTCAAGTAAAGAA
The DNA here is from genome assembly GCA_019973935.1 of Trichonephila clavipes. Taxonomy (NCBI): domain Eukaryota; kingdom Metazoa; phylum Arthropoda; class Arachnida; order Araneae; family Nephilidae; genus Trichonephila; species Trichonephila clavipes. The sequence goes on from BMAU01013825.1 coordinate 811,127, forward strand.
ATTGATTGCAGCAATGAGATTTTTGAACACCTGCTTATTGCAAAGTGTAGCAAAAAAATAAACTATAATAAAATGAATTTTTTCACATAAAAAAGGAATTGTGTTCAAAAGAAGGAAAGCACAGACATGGCAGTTTCTAGATTTATTTTATTAGCAAGTAAATTATATAAATTGATATCTGTACTCATTCCAATTTAGGTAAAGAAGATTACTTTCCCAAATTTTATATTAAAATGTCGCATATATATTACTTTCGTATTATTACAGAACTTCATAGAAAACACACATATATCTTCTAAAATAAGAGTTAACGGCGAGTACATTTCGATAAGTTATACATTCATCACAAATGCAAATCACATCATTCATTAAGAAATTCAGCCCAGAAGGTATTTGAATTAATAGACGTACAAATAATTCGTTATAAAGAGCTGGATCTCTATTAGGAAGTTCAAGACAGTGTCAAGTAGTACAATAATGACGCAAGTTTTCCTGAAGGCATTTGTATTATTCGAAGGTACGCCATATTATATAATTTACGTATAAGAGAGCAGTAGTGATCCATTTTCCTAGTATTCTATAATTAGATACATACATAAAGTGACACTTAGAATTGATGACGTGTAAATTTTATTCTTCGGGCAACTACATGCGCAATTAATGCTTCAAGTGGTGGCGTATTAGAGAAGTAAAACTTTCTTAGAATTTATAATGAACTGAATTTTATCAAGCACGTTCTTTATGAATTTCTAATTGCTTTTAATGGCCGAATATTGTGTTTTTGAAACAAATGCAGCTTGGTTTAAAAAAGAACTTTAAAAATGACTAAAATATTGATATCAATTAAAGTTGATGAAATAAAAACTCAGTAAAATTTATGCAATATTATTAACCTCTTAAAAACTGGATTTACTGTGAAAAATTTGCGAACACAAAACCAATTAATAAACAAAAGGTGAAATGCATTACAGAACTCTAGTTTTCATTAAATAAAAAAACGTTGCTTTTTTACAATTCTACCAAGACCTTAGTATTAGCTATTATTAATTTAATAATCTAAGAAATTAGCTTAAAGTTTCAAAATAAGGACATGTATTTTTAATGTTTTGAGGTATTGAATACGCTTTCATGATTTAAATTGTTACCATTAAATATAAATAGCAATATCAATCTCTTTCTTAAAAGAATATTTAATGCATTCTAAAGTGGAATTTTTCTACATTTATGACAGCAACATTTCCGAAACGAATAATATTATGATCAAATACAGATTGATGTCAGGATTTTCTAAAGAATAGCTCAAAATTCATCTTCTTGTACCAAGAAATATTTTAATGGAGCAGTAAACTCAAATATTAAAGACAAGAAAATAAAGTTAAATTATAAATTACTTTTTTTTTAATTTCTTGAATAATTAGCTTTATGAATTGTACCAAAAGTCACTAAAACTATTCTTTGGCTATTATCAAGGAATTTCGTAACGCGAATGTTTTTAATATTAATGCTTACACTATGGAGGGGGTGTATAATTGCAGTAATTCTTTTATTGCTTACCTTTTAATACAAATTAGATTTGGGGGGGGGAGAAGGGAAGGGAATTTTTTGAAATACTATACTTTTTGCAAAATTTAATGATATTCTCTTAGACTGGAAAAATATCATTGACTGGTTCATAAAGAAATTTAGCCGGGTTGAATTTCTCGTCAATACATTTAACGGTAAATCATTTATCATAACATTTTAATTCTAATGTATGTTACTATATTATTCAGAAGAGTAGATCTAATTATCTGGATCTAATAAGCTTATTTGAGACACATAATTCACTTTAACTACAGAAATTGTATTAGCTTTCTTTTTACGTTTTTAAATTGTGGAAGTGACTCAAATATTTCAACAACCAGTGGAATTTTTCGATCTGACCTTATTAATGTGTGTAACAGTTAAAATTTTACAGTAATTTGGAATTCAAGTTCACACACACACATATTTTTAAGTCCTAAAAAGAACAGTTATTTTTACTAAGCTAAATTATTTCATAGAATCTCTAAATGTTAGACTCAGTTTGAAGTAAGTATGAAAATTTAATAAAAAATGTAAGCTATATATGTACAGCAGAAAATTGCAGAGCTGGACATTTTCCTAAAACTAACTCGAGGCACTCAAATTTAAAATTAAAAAAAAGTTATACTGGTAATTGGCAGCTGTACCTCTTTAGTAAATAGCACAGTTCATATTTATAATCTCTTCTACACGATGAAAGAATTGGAGTTGGTAGAATAACATACAACACACACCACTATAAAAAAGTGTAAAATTAAAAATGAATCTCACACAGCGCAGGGGAAGAAATTCTGATTTCTTTTTAATGTAGTTATTGTTCCCTAACTTTAAAAATATGTTGGTGTACGTAAATTACATCTAAGATGGTTATCAAAAAAAAAGAAGAAAAGAAAAGAAAGTGTTAACTGTGGAAGAAAAAAAAATGCCATAGTTTCGTGAATTTAAAAAAAAGTGTTAAGTCGAACATTGTAACAACTAAAAAAAACCAGTCTGTAATTTGTCATTAGATTTTCTTGTATTTTTTAAATATTTTTTCTATTTCTTCAACTTTCTCTTGAAAATAAGAACTGTATTTCAAAAACCTAAATATTACATTTATTTATTAAATAATATAAAAATTTTCCGAGGTTTTTTTTTTACCGAAACAAATTAAATATCTTGTGAAAGATTTGAACAATGAAGACTAAAAGTTAAAACGAAGATAGTGAATTTCTCAAAATGCGAAATTTCTCTATTTTTGTAATTTGCTTCAAATTGGGGGGAAAGAGAGAACTCACAGGCGTCACAAAATAACCGAATATATTTTAAGTATAGCTTTATGTTAAGTATGGTATCATCTTTTTTTTTATTAAATCGAGAGCACTGGAATAAAGAGTATATGTCTAGCTGTTTTATTATTCGTTTTCTGTTGCATTTATCTAAACTCAGATTATGATATAATAGTAATTTATTTTTAAATTGCAATAATAAGTATTTAGTATTCTATCATGAATTTCCAAATCTCAGATAGCTCTAATATTTGAAATATAATTTAAAATGAATAAAAGCAGTTCTAATTAAAGTTTAAAAGATCTGAGAAAATCATGTATTAAATGATTAAGTTGACAAAAATTATCTTAAAGTATTTCAAATACACATTAAGCTAAAAATTTTAATAATACGCAATTTAGATTTAGATGCTCTAACTAGTTGCATTTGTTTAATTCACGTCAAACGTTCTTTTCATGGATATCAATTAATGTGCTTTATGTGTTGCAGAAATATTTTATTATATTTTTTTTAGTAAAATAATGTATGTTCCTGGATTTTTAGAAACGTGATTGTCAGATGTTGTTATTTACTTATTTAATATTGTCAAAAGTGATTGATATTCATTTTTAAGTTAATTCTTACGCGTTCAAACAGAAATTCCACTGAAAATAATATTTATTTAGTGTTTCTGAATGATAAATACAACTCGTATGAGGTTTGAACTGCGTAAGGTTTTCATTTGGAGCACTTTCTAATGCCTCTCCGACATTGGTCGATGACCCTTCAGTTGGAAGAATTCTATACATGTCAAAAGAGTGTTGATGATTTTCTGCAGACACAAAAATAGTTGTCTGAGTTCAAATATTGTAGATGCTTGATTTCTCTTACATACACCTTATATTTATATTTTGAAAAGAGAGAAATATATATTCATTTCGGTCAAAAAAAATTCAATGATTTCAGAAATGAAATTTAAAAATGAGATTGGGATTTTTATGTTTTTGTAGAATTTGTTTTTATCTCCTAAATACAAAGAGGAGGTTTAAAAATGTATAACTCTAAACAGAAAAAAAAATAATCCAAAACATGTTTTGAAAATTTGGCATCTGAACTACAAAATTATTTAACAAAGGAGAAAGCTTTTGGGTTAATAATTTGTTACATTTCAGCGATTTTGAACACATCTATAAACTAGTTTACTTCTATAAGCAAATAGAAACACCAAATTAAATGGAGCCTTCAATTTACTAAAAATTAAACCTTGTGTAAATTGAAAAAATATTTATCACTTTACCTGAAAAATTAAATAAATGTTGTAACCTCTACCGATGTTTTTATTTTCTTCGGAAAAAATATATTACTAAGCCACGGATCAAACTTCACATTTTTAAAAAGAAAATATTCCAGTTTATATAGTTAATGAAAACCTTATGAATACATCGAACTAGGACAATTGCATGGTTAATTAAGAAAATTATAAAGGTGAATGCAAATGATTGATACGTAGCCAAATAAATGAAATCTATAAAAAACTGCAGTCAATTATACACAGTTTTCTCGCAGAAACTTAGCATTATGGCAAAAGATCATTTAGTTATTCAGGATTTATTTTTAAAAATAATGATGCATTTTCACACTTGACACATCATGAAGCGTTTAAGCATCAAAATCAGAAAATTAACTTTTACTTGTCGGAGAAATTTTGATAATGAAACTTCTTTCGAAAGAAATTTCCCAATAAGCCGAAAGTAAAATATTGAAAACGCAAGCAGACACAACTACAGTTTATAATTATGTTAAGTATTTTTTTTCAGGGCACGCGGTTCACAATTAGCCAAAATTTACCAAAACAAACTTTTTTTTATTAAAAAGACGTATACATACATATACGTGACTTTATATATATATATACTAGCGTGCAAAACTTTAGTTAACTTTTTCAAAAGTGGAACTAATTAACTCCAAAAGCATCAATCGATTATAAATGTTCATTATCCCTCCACAATTACAATAAGAATGAAGGCAAAATGAGTCAATGAATTTAGGACGAATGAAGATATTTTTCATGAAATATATTAACTGTCTTAATACTCTATAGATTGAATTTTGATTCTGATTAGAAAGTAGATCCATAGGATTCACTGATAATCATGGTATAAATCCATTCCTGCTTCAAATGACTTGAAATAGTATTTTATATTGAAATTCAAATCATTATCTTATAAATTGCATGAGATTTTTAAGCAGATTCTTCAAAAACCAGAACAAGAATTTATACGTTATGTTAGAAATATTTATCTCATGTTGTGACTTATTTATTTTGAACCATTACCGAAAATACTTATTTTTATTTTATTTTTATGGTGTGTTTTTTACTAACGTAAATTGATTTTGGTGCATTTTTCATTCCGTTCTGAATCGCGTTATCAATATATCCTATCCAATTTCTTTAAAAATCGTAGAATACAATTAGAACTGCTTTTTTATGCAGTAAAATAATATTAACAATGGAAAAATAACGCAAATATGTCAGTGCGTGTTTTAAAATATTACTCTTCAATTACAAAAAAATTTCTGAATACTATAAATTTTAAACAACTGGAAAATGTGTGGAAAATTACAAACTAGAAATACGAGAAAAAATTAATTTTTAATATAATTATTCAAATACTTGTTTATATTTAAAAGTTTATTGCTCGAAATTATTAAGAAATAAATATTGTTGATTAGAAAAAAAAGTAAAACCTAATGGCCATTTAAAGGTTAAAAACATGTCCTACCCTTAAAAAACTTGAAGTATTACACTAATTCTAAGGGAGAGGGAGGCTTCAAATTGTAGTGATTAATTGCGGAGGGAAATACTCATAGTTTTTTTAGAAAAATTATTTAGGAGGTAAAAACAAAATAATCTCGGCTTACCATTTGAAGTACAAAAGAAATCTGTTTTAAGGTATATAATACGTTTATATATAGATTGAGAATAAGGAGTCTATCATTTGTTGTCTAAAAAGTACTCTATGATAAAATGCAATATCTTGAAACTCTGAAACACTTCATTGCAACATGTACACCAATTGAATACCGAAATAGAAATTGGCTAGTTTATTTTAAAATGGATATTTTGCCTGTTAATGTATCCAATGCGTTTTTTCACTATTAAAGAAAGCTTCTTATTGCGAGTATCATTTCTAACATCAAAAGGATTTGGAAAATTATTAAATTTTATTCAAACGGAAGAATGCCTATTTATACATAAATAAGCAAATATGTTTTCAATTCGAAGGAATCATTTGAAATGTTTCTAATATTTCACCTTTGTTAATATTTCATTCTGATCTCATTTTAATAAACTAATAAGGCGTAGAATTTATTTCAATACTTAAAATGTAAAAATGAACAAAGCAACATTCTTACTATTCATCGCAAAGAAACAGATTTTCCAAGTGTGGCAATGATTTAAACTACACAAGAATAAGTTCTCGTGACTGAAGAAAGAAACACACGAGGAAGATTGTAAATATACTTTAATTTCTAAAATGTTGAAAGTGCGATAGATTTTATTGATGTCAAGTAATTTTATGATAGTTGAAATTTCATACAAAAATCAATAAATGGTCTCAATATCCACGGACTGTATGTCTTTTGAAGTGTTTATTTAAAAAATGTAAAAATATTTTAATCAATGAAACTAGTCTATTGCAGTAAAAGATAAAAGCAGAAATTAGTGAGGAAGCTGCTTTCATAACTCTAAAAAACGAGTAATTTGTTGACGTAGAATAAGTAACAAGGTCTGCAGTGATTGATCTATGACAGCTGCTTGGGAATTTCAATTCATCTCTTATTGTGCTCTTGTCAAAATGAACCTTCAGAACTTCTCTATCGAGTTCAGTTTTTCTGAATATTGCCCTTGGTTTTTGTAGGAAAAAGTCGTAATTTCTGTTCCCTGATAATACTATAATACTTCCTCGAGCTATATTTCTAAAACAAAATATAGGGAAAATGAAAAAAAAATCAAAAAAGGGACAATTTATCAGGTGCTCATAATTTCATCGGAAACTCTCTGAAATTAATGAAAGATAACCTACGTAAGAAGGAAACATTGAAAATTCAGTGAAAAAAATATAAAATTAGGTTAACGAAATTAGAGCAATTTCAAAGGATGTAGGTCTCGGAATTTAATTTAAGGAAAGTATACAAAAATTAATAGTAACAAATTTTTTTACCGTTTATTGAGCATTCTTGCGATGACGAACATAATTCTGTTGAGGTTTTGAGCTAAAGTAACTAATTATTTACGGTTAATGTTATGAACACTCTCTGTTATAAAAATATAAGTAATAACATTACTACAAATTTTCAAGAAAAAAAAAAGTATTGTAAAAAAGAGCATTTTTTTTAGTTACATTTTTTTCTTCAAGTATCATGAAATTTTGCGTCTTTGTTTCAAATATTAATTATTAATTTTTCTCTTTTTTTATTTCTCAGTTCATATTTTCTCACGTAATAATAAATTGATCGATTATTTATTAACGCAAAATTTCAAAGTTTCAGAAAGGCTATTTTACACAGCCCTCATAATTTTGAACCTATAGCGGGTGGAGTCGATAGATTTTCTGGACGCGAAAATCGCATGCAAGCCTGTCATATTATTATGTGCCATGTAAAATATCCATTGAGCATCATTTTGGTTCTGGTACTTTTGGTAAAATCAAATTAGGGCAATATTTAGCATCTGACGAGAGCTTGAATTAAAATTAATTCAAGCGTCCACATTTGGTAGCGAAAACCGCCACTAGATGGTGCCACCATAAAATGGCTCCCACATTAGGGTTTTGCAATGTCTGTAAGGGCTTAGTTGCCATTATGCAGCCCTTTGGGAAAAAATAATTTTAAACCACATTCACAAGTAATGAAGATGAAATCCGGGCTGGCACCCTACTCTTCCAACTAATGTGAGAGCTTTGAAGGGCAGCATAAATCAAAAGCAAAGAATGTAATTTTGTCGCAAAAGTTAAATAAATTTAAGAAATTTTATTTCAAAATTTCAAAGTTCATTATAACGAACAAACGCGAGTGATCGGTCGCAGGGCGGCGGGGAGCACATTCGGTTGCTATTGTTTTGCATTCGTTGCGTCATAGATTGCAATTGCTTATGAAGTAAAGTTTGTCTACGCACAGCAGAGTCAATTTCATTGACACAACTGTATTTTAAAGTTTATCTGTGTTATATTTACGATTTTTAATTGTTATTTAACATGGATAGTTCAGCAAAAGAACAAAAAGTGTAAGACAGTAAGTGCAACAGAGAATTTCATATTTTGATGAACCGAGAAACATGGCATTATTAGTAAAGGCGACAAAGTAGCGTGTGTTTTATGTTCTGGAATAGTATGCAGGACATCGTCTGTGAAACGGTATTTTGAAACAAATTACAAACCCTCTTCTCAAAAAACGTGAGCCACAGCAAAAATAATTAAACTCTTAGAAACCGTTTGGCCGATGACTCAAAATCAGTATGCGTATTCTACAAAAAGTAACATCTTACAATCCTAATATAAGTTATATGTCATCTACAATCTGAAACATCAGAAGTCACACTAATGTTACTTTAATTTGAATTACACGTATAACTAAAACATTTATAATTATACAGTGCAAAAAAGGTATTTTTTTGTAATAAATAGAGTTTTGTGTTGTTGGTATTTAGTTTTATTGTTTTCTCAACTAACACAAATGAAAATTATTTGATTTCACGTCTATACCTCATTAAACACTTTTTTAGAAAAAAATGGCACATTGATCCATAAAGGTTCACACACTTGGACTAAGAAGATGTCGACGAAGTAGTTTTGAAGTAGGTACACACAATGCGAGATAAAAATGTTCCGACCTTTAGTAATAGAGAAAGCTCTTCAATTTGCGAAGGCATTGAGATACGACTAATTTCTAGGTAGCAACGGATGGTTAGAAAAATTTAAAAAAAACAACAGGAAAATACGCCTGAACGGATGTTTGTGTATTGAAAATATATGAAGAGTATTATGAAACAAAGCATTTTTTCAAACAAAAAAACTCGAACAAAATTAATAGATTTTTGAGTAATTAAATGTAAGGACGCATGTTGTAAAATATGTTTAGATACTCTAGTTAAAAAATATTGTATATTTAAAATTACATGTATGATTTTAATCAGAAAATGTCCTTAATATTAATTTATTTTAATATAAAATTATTTTATTAATGTTGAAAATTTAATGTGCTCCTCGACATTCTTTTTTCTTAATTTCCTTGCAGTTTTTCTTTTTTTTATGGGTAAGATATATAATATAAATAGATATTAAAAGTTACAAAAATGTGTGAATAATTACTTTTTTTAATATATAGTGTTTATGAATTGAAAATTTGTTTTAATGGGGTTTATAAAGTATGTTGAAAGATGAATCTCTATAAACGAGTTTACCATTATAAAACGAATTTTTTTCTTAATTTAGCGACTACGTTATATAGAGGTCCAACTGTATTTCAATTACTTTCCAATCACAGATCACACAGCCAGTAATAATTACAATTCTATAGTCTAAGAAATCTCTACTGAAAAGTAATATTTCAGAAAGACACATGAAGCTAAAACAAGAATTTGCTATTTTGATTTGAATAGCAAATAATTAATGTGTACATGTTTGTATTGTAATATTCTTCACATTATGAAATACTTATATTCATTGATATGAATACAAGCAGCTAAGTATTCCTTAAATTTAATTCACAACTAAAGAACGATACTCCTTCAATTCAAATTTACAATACTAATTTAATAAAATGTTTACTTTCGTATTTCAACAAGCAAAAATTACAATTCGCTAACTTTTTCTAGAATTAATTTTTTTCCAGGATCTGTTATTATTATAAGGTATAAACATCCTTAATGAAAAAATACAACACAGAAAAAGTATATATATTTTTGAAACGAAATATTTTTCATTCTGGCGTAGTTGACACTTAATAATCTACTACTCTTAATAATTATGGGTTTTTTTCCCTTCAGATACAATCCTTTGTTTGCCTTTACAGGAAACCTCACTTGCTAGAAAAAGATGGACAGGGTCATCCCAAGCACGTATACATCATTTCTGATTAGGCTTAAAAAGGAAATTGCAGTTTCAACCATTTATTTATTGTTCTTAGTTCTTGGAAGCCTCCAGTCTGAAAGAAATTTGAACAAAGATCATATAAATATTGAAAAATGATAATATTTGAAATTCAAAATATTTTCTAGATAATTCAACCTTATTAAAACTATAAGTTTAGGTCAAAAACATTCTGTAAAAGAATAAAATTTGTTTTCAGCTGTTTAAGCTGGATTTTTAAAATTTAATCTCAAGAGCAATCATCTTAGGTCATGCAACAATTTCAAAAGTGTATTTTTAGAATCTACTTTTTTTTTTATCTCTTGATTGAATTTAAATTTGAATAATTTTCGTAAACAGTAATTTTCTTAAAGAAAAATACCAGTGACTGCTAAAATTTAATTTTAAACTGAAGTGTGCTAATAGTAGTTGTTCTTACTTAGCGCATATATTATTTATCTCATACATGTATATTTATTTGAATATGTGAAATTTTAACCTTGATGTTCGAATCCCTCCCTTATAAGCAGTAGTAAAGCCATTATACATTCAGCAATAAACTTAAATATTCTTTTAAAAAAATAATGTTTATGCTTGATGCAGCATGGACTTCGAGAAATTGTTGAATTAAAATTTTATATTTCATAAAAATTGTATGTCTTACATTTCGTAAATCAAGATACTTAATGTGAGTTCTCGTTTTTCATGATTGCATTTGAAACTTCTCTCAAACTTATTTATATTTTAATTTACCAGACTTTAATTTTAAATCATAAAGGCCCTATATCTTCGCATTTCCACTCAAAAGCCTCGTTAAGTCTTCGAGAGCTCTATTCGATAAATATCACCGGAAAGTATTCTTACGGGTGAATAAAAAAAATCAGACTAAGAACTTTTTTTATTTAAAAACGTATTTAAAACTCACACAACTCGAGAGTTATAATAAAAGTAAGCCTCCACTTAAGGTGAATAAAATGCATCAAACTTAATTAGGAGAAATACTCGTAGGATGCATAAGTTGCTAATGCAATTAAATCTGAACCTAAAACCAAACTCGAATTATTTGCACCAACGTCAGCAATTAATTTTCGCAGCAGTACATCGGTCACAGGTGACTACTACTTGATTAATAACTTTTATAGACAACCCTTCTAGTCCGTAAGCTGTAATCTCTCCTTTCGATTGCTTATCGAGAAAACTTATGAATATTTTTTAAAAAAATACAGTTTGTTTCAGTTTTTACATTTTGCATAAGCATTGGAAAATGATCATAGAGTCGCTGGAAGGAATAGAATCTATAGAACAGTATAAAATCAAATAAAATGAACATGAGTTATTTATTAAAAGCAAAATGAATAGAACAAAGTAATAGCAAGAGAGAACCTCATAGCCCTGATACTTTTGGGACAGATTGTCCCCTTAGTAAAGAACTAGTTCTTAGTTGTTTCAAAATTAAATGCAACAGAAAATAAAATTTTACATGATTTCAAATTTTATCATATTCATTTTCTTACAACGAGAGTTGCAGCTTTTACGAAATAAAACAAATAAATAAATGTTGGCTCTATTGTTTTACAGTTTTAATATTTCTATCGTGATATTTTTATTTCAAGTTGTGCCACACATGTGTTTATCATATTATGTTACAGCTAGCCTTTTGTTATACAGGCTGCTAAATCATAAGCCTTAATGTATCGTAGGATATATTTATTCTCTGATTAATATTCACGATTTCTTAAGATATTTCCAATTTATTTTAGAAGAAAAGTTTAAGATTATAATACCGATAGAAGAACAGAATACCGAACAGAAGTTTTCTGTTTTATCAGATACGCAAGGAATTGATTCTATGGAAGCTGTAGCAAGAAATTTTTTACCACAATTTTCCAGTATTAATATTTTTTTTAACTGTATGCGATTAGTTCATTTCAACATCGCTAGACCAAAACAGGAGCTATATATTTTTTTGAGTTAAAAATATCTATTTCTGCAATCATTCGAAATTTTAGTACTAGTTTCATTTTAGAAAGCTTGGACCACCTGTAATCTTGGGGCCTGCTTGGGTGAAATTAAAGGAATCCATTCAAGAAAACGTCCTTGAGAATCAGGCTTTGCAGAGAGAGACGCTTTCGAAGAACTCGGAAATTGTATGTAGTGTGACATCAGAGAATCTGTTAGTTGCATAACCTAAAATTGCGTAGAGAATAAAAAGTATTTAGGAAATATTTTTTCCAGAGACTCTTTCTTTGGAATATTAATGATTCCTATAGCTAGAAATATCAATTATTCACAATTTTTTCTAAATGTGTGCAGATGAGAGAATTACTAATAATTGATATCTACTTTTCTAATTTTATGCATAATTTTCCGCTCGTGTTTTTAAATTATACGTAACCATTATAAGACTAAAAGTAATTTTATACTAGTAGTCACAAGTAAAAGCATATAGTACTTGAATTGGCGTCGCACGACCGGTAGAGTGGTTAGCGATGCTGACTGCGGTGCCGTAGGAACTGGGTTCGAATCCCGGAAAAGACATGGATGTTTGTAAATGTATAGTACCTTTGCGGCATGGGGATACTTTAAATAGCCGTCAACCCGCAAGTCCTCTCGTGTGGTTGGGGGAAGGGGAAGAGAGGTGGGAGGCCCCTGACCACCCCAGGGTTTTCTCCCTCTAAATTGGGGTGGAATCAAGCAAAATCATACTGTCATATGCATGGTGCTCAAAGCTAAGGCTAACGAGAGGCATAAAAATTCTAGCCCCTAGCCACGATGATTTTCACGGGCCTCGATCTGACTTCGTCAGGCAGGGGGCGTTAGTCACAACAACAGCTCGTATTGGCTTATATATATATACAAATCATTAGGGTCAGAAATTACACATAATCATTTAAAATATTATTTATAGTTGTATTCATTATTATATATTTAATAGCTCAAAAAAGGAATCTTATCTTCTTGAATATTATACTTTTAATGCGCTCTTGTAAAATCTCTTAAACAGCGTAAACGTATTCTCTATCTGCAATTAAATCTTGTAAATGTACCAATTAATGTTCAAATTTTTATATTGGTATAAACATTAATAAATTAATATGGAGAGCATAATCAAATCCATTTATATAAAGAACTTTATAGACACGTGTATTGATTCATTATTTGTATGCTTAGAATTCAAGATATACAGAAATTTTTCTAGAGCATAAATGACTGCTACATTCCATTGGATCAGCCTAAAAAAACTATTGCATGAAAGTTCTAGAGTTAATGAAATCATAAAAAAGTGTGTGTGTGTACTTATGAACGCACATAAGAAGTTATACTCCTTTGGTGTAACAAGATTAAAATCTTTCTAAAAATCTTGAGCAGGGCATGCTGGGCCAAGGACGAAAGGCGTTCACGAGCAGAGTTGAACTTATACTAACCTTAAGTCAATCGGATCAGCCAAACCCGAGATATAATCACGATTTAAATAAATTTAAACACCCCCGCACAGGGACAATAGGATCAATAACATGGGGGGTTGGCAGACTGTATCTGGAGATAAGGTGAACCGAGTGTGACACCTGAGACCTCATACTGAATGTCTCGACAGAAAGATTCTTTCTTGAGAAAATTAAGACATCCGCCTGAAGAGCCCCCGAGTTATGGTCATTTTAAAATAATTAAAGCAATCAAATAAAATAGAAGCAGGGCACCCAGAAACTCGAAACTTGGCCTGGTTGTGAGGAAACAATCCATTCGAACCAGTCCGGAGTCTGCAGTTGCAAATGGGGTGGCGCTAGCTCGGGAAAGGAAAACGAAACTAACTTCCCTGGAGGTGGGGAACAACTGTGACGTAAATGGTCACGTGCATCCCAACGATATACAGAGTAGTAGGTGATCCCAAAGTTTCATCCTTCTATCTCTGTAATATCGTGACGTCATCAAAAGATCGAACCCATAGGAATAACATGGGGATTCTAATTTTAGTGATAATGCCCCCATAGGCCCACTATCTACACATGAATTATAGCAGATGAAAGAGCTCAACGAGTAGAACCTATGGTCCGAGTTTCATTAACTAAGCTCAAAAATCCTCGGAGCTATGCGGGATTTAAAAGAATTTAAAGATAAATATGGGTGAAGAAATGGGACTATGGTCCCGAAAAAATATATCTAGGATGCTCATAGAGAGAACAATCGAATCCAGCCGGTGTGGTTGACCAAGGTGTCATAGGATTCGAATTATTACTGGGGGAGCCCTGTAGGGGGAGAGCATCGGAGGGGACGATTCCACATAAAGCTCGCGCTAATACGATAATATGGCGGACCTCCAAAAATCAAGTCCCAAGTTCAATTCCTTAGGGGGGTGAAATTTTTTCCAGTCCCCATAGGATTAACATGGGATATTTTAGTGCTTAAGCCCTCTCCATGCCTACACAATGGGAATGAAGTAGATGACTGGATGGGTCTCGACGAGTGGAACAGTTGGTTCAAATCTCAAGTCCAAGGCTCGAACAGGAGCCAAGATATTGTGAATTTAAACAAATTTTAAAAAGTTTAAAACAATTAAAAAATATAGAAGAAATAGCCCTATGACCATTAAATTATAATAATTGGAAGAACAGATAGAGAGGGATCGAATGAGCCAGGTCCGAATGGACTGTGAGGCTCGGGTGCCGAGATATTGACCAAAAAGCTGTAGTAGGGGGGGATGCGTCCCAATAGATATGGTTTATAACAATAGTTATTACGATTCCCCAAATATATAGTCCCCTAGCGCCAAAAAAAAAGTGGCATGTTAAAATATTAGACAACGGTGTGCGCGCGCATTGGTGTCGTGATGGTTTTGCGTCACAACCGTGACAGTGTGCGCGCGCATCGTAACAATTTACCCTCATCCTTTTTCCCTACCGCCCAAAAAGAAGTATAACTTCAAAAATCATAGAGATGCTCTGTAAGTTCTGACTTTAAATGTGTGGGAAAACATTTCGTTCATGAATTCAAAATATGGCGTTTAAATAAACCACATAATGTGTCGAATGGGATTTGTTTATTCCTCTTCTTGTAACGAAAGATGCAATTTATTTTATTGATACGATAAAGCATCGACGTTTTATCTACCATCTGTGGTGCGTTTGCTATCTACTGAAAATAAAAATTAAACTGTTCGGTATTATATATATATCAGTAGAATTTTTCAAAGAGGAAGGGGTCCAGGGTCGAAAGTCTCATATCATTCTCCAACACGACGCCCAACATATTCTTTCGATTTTCGGGAACGAAAACAGAAAAAAAAGTTACATTGTTGAATAAATTAATAAAATTATTTATTAATAAGCAATACTTAATTAATAATTTCAATATAATCAGTGGGGAAAAAAATCAAGGGCTTTGGGAAGGCTTTATGTGTGCCACTGATATATCAGATAAAATTATATACATAGGTAGAACTTTATACATAAGATATATATAGATAGGATTTTATAGATAAAATCTTTATAAATAAAATTCTTTATAAATAAAATCCTATCTATGAATTCGGCGCTTATCTTCCTTTAAGAATTAACTGAAACATTAATTTTTTTACGTGTAATTTGTTCTGTTTGAAAATGACTCATTACAAAGGAAAGGATAAATTTAACGCATTTTATAATAAAATTGGACATACCACCTTATTGGCTTTTCCGTAAATTATCAATTTGCTGTAATATGTTAAGAAGCAAAAACATACTGCATAATATTAGACGGTTTTTCTTATTTCTCATTTTATTGCGCATTACTTTTGGAAGATAATTAGCTATAAAGTAACTTCAGCTCTTATATCTTAGAGGCACATTTCTTAAATCAGTTATTGACAAAAATACCGGTTATTTTCCTTTTTCATACTTTGCTGTTATATTAATTTATCGTACTGCCACCATTTCTACAGTTAGAGTTCGCATGCACTTGGCTTGAACTTGAAAAGGTAGCTCACGTATACACGTACACTGTTTATCATTGGTATATGACATCAAAAATAGCAAGTGGATCAATGCATCTCGTGTACTCGATTTTGGTATTTGAATGCACATCGTTATACTTAATACATTAAGCTGTTTTAACTTAGAAACGTTATATCAACTTCTTGTGGAGATATAAATTAGAAATGATTGCTTATATATTTTGTAGCACTGAAAAAAATCACACAAGAGTAAGAATTGTAGAATGCTAGAATTTTTCTATATCAATTATTACATTGTGGCCTTGTATTAATATTTTTGTAATATTTATGAGTAATAACTTCATAAAATTTATAATTGTGGTAGTTCTAGAAAAAAACTATCTGTCATGTATTTTTTGTATGTTTTCTTAACTTCTTCATTATTTTACAATATATTCTAGTTTCAAGTATTTTATCTGAGGGAAAAAGTCATCACACAATTTGAGAGAGCATGATAGCCCAAACTTGTCATACTGGAAGATATTCTTCCCTTCATATATCCATCACGTTCTGTTTTTTCTGGTCTAGGTAGCAACATTCGAAGCTCAGCATATCTTGATGAAAATAATCGCTTTGCTCCTCCGAATATACTCTCTTGGTTTTCTTAAATTTGTCTAGATGAGCATAAACTTTCATGGGCATCCTGCAACCCATTTTGCTGTAGTTTTTCGCCTTAGTGTTAACCAGTACCGCGTGGCTTTAGGATTTACTTGTCGCCTAAAAGCTCTTAACTGCTAAGACAAAGCTATCCTAAATCGCTTTCTTGAGAAATTCTTCACTCTCCATTAACACAATTAATACACATCAAAATTAGCTCAGCTGAGGGCCGACGAAGACACCGGCTTTGAAGTTTGCCTTGGAGAATTTAGGAAAGAAGCCTTAAAAGTACTCTAACGTTGTTGACTCCTTATCTAAAGCTTTGACAAGTCTGTTCTATAAATTCCAATTTAACACGGACTAGATGCATAAGTAATTTCTAGGGATCTAGACATTGTTTCCAGTAGCTACTAGACATTGCTTCGTCCCGCAAAAAATTCAGTTCCACGTATTGTAGTGCATTTTGGTATCTCTGCTGTCCCAATGGCAAAGATATCAAGGAAACTTGGTAAAAACTCCTTGGGTATCCTTTAAAAACCCCATTCCTTTGAAGTAAACAATGATTTTTCACATACCATGTGTCCATAATTAAACTCGAAATTAATGAATAGTCTGTAGCAAAAACTATACAGAGGAATTGCATGAAAATTGGGTAATGACACAATGAAATGATGGGAATTTTATCGAGGGGGGAAAGACAGCAGCCACCTTAGATGACGTATCATAGCTTTATTGAGAACATATAAATAATCTACAAAACATCCTCAATATGCTGTCAACCATTATCTGCTTCTATCTGGATCGCATGTTTGACTGTAGAAAGCAGCATGAACTGCGGAATATTACACACATGGCGTTTTGTGCATTCTTTAAGGTCGGATAGAGAAGTGATGGGATCACGGTAGATCATGGCCTTGAGGTATCCCTTCAGCTAAAAGTCGCAAAGATTCAAGTCGGGGCATTTAGAAGGCCAAACTGTAGGAAAATGCTCACTGATGGTTCTGCCATCACCGAAATACCAGCGGAGCACTTGTTTCACACAATGGGTGATGTGTGGAGGAACACCATCCAGCATAAACACTGTAGTTGTATCACATTGTTTTGCCTGAAGAGCGAGAATAACGGTTTGCTATATTAATGAAGCTTATCGTCGACCGGTGACGGGGCATATCACAAGCCCTACGCTGCTGTGCTTTTCGAAAAAAATGGACTCACAATAAAGATTGCAGTAAAGCCGCACCAAGTTACATGCGAAGCATATAATGCAGTGCTTCTTAAACTTTCAATATTTGCGACCCGATTTTCAATCATAATTTTCCTCGCCTTCTCACCCCCTCTCCATACAATAACAATGCATTGAACTCAACAACATTATAATACGACTTTAATTATATTAACCGTACAAATGATCAAAGATAAGTATTAAACTGTGTATATAATATTATATATGACAATTACATGTAGTAACTGGTAATTGTTAAACATTCTTAACTTAATTAATTATGAAATACATTGTGCAGTACAGATACATTTATAAATATCAGTGTAAATGTGGAATGTTTTTTATTGTGTCAGAATACAATTTGTTTTGTTTCCTTTCAGTAAATTACTAATTTTTTAAAAATAATATTTTGTTTTCGACTTTTTGATATGCTTGCGCCTCCCACCTAGGGTTATCAAGCCCCCTATGGGAGTGCGCCCCATAGTTTGAGAAATGCTGGTGTAATGGAATTTGTAGGAATTGGTGTCGGTTTGGACCTGCCCAATAACGGCAATTGTGCATGTTAACCACACCTTTCAGATAAAAGTGGCCTCGTCGGTCCACAAAATGTTCCATTCCTCCTGGAGCTCAACTCGTGCAAGAAACCGCAACGAAAAATGTTGACTATTCATATCATCTGGTATGAGCTGCTGCACTAGCGACAGTTTATAGAGACAGTAGAATCTTTCGAAGAATCTTGTGAACCATGAAAGGAGGACAGATGCTGCAATACGCCGAACACTAGTGCTACCGATGGTTTGCGATCTGTCTTCCTCCGTCGCTACATTATCCACTATCTGTGTCACACCTTCGTCCCCTTCCTGGTTGAATCTCCAATGTTTCCGTTGCTTCAAATTTCCTAAACATAGTTGTTAGTCCTTGAATACTGAATGGACCTTTTTGTAACGGCTTCAAAGACCGAAATTTCCGCAAAGTTTTGGTAGCAGAATCTCCGTTTTGGTAAAACGATTTCACCAGTAAACCGCGTTCCTGCAGAGTCAACGTCATCTTCCTAGACTTGGAAACGAGTATGACTACGGTTCGCCTCTCGTATGTTTTTTTCCCGTGGGTTGCTGCGCCCTCACAGGATTACTATGGTTACAATATTTGCATATGCCAATAGTTTACGTTGAACAACGCCATGCAGTGGTGGTTTTTGAAACTCAATTTTTTCCCCTGGATAAAATTCCCAACATTTCATTCTGCCCTTACCCAATTTTCATGTAATTCCTTTGAATAGTTTTTTCTACATACTGTTCACAAATTTCAAGTTTAATTATGATACGGAGGTAGCAATCGCTTTATTCTGTTATGATTCTCTCTGAGATGGATTGAATGAATCAGTGAAATAGTTCGGATGTTTCAATTGAGAGAAAACACGGCTTTTTTATGACTTCTGGATAAATTGTCATTAAAAAGATGAAGCTCTCACACACACTTGGATTAAAATCATCTTAAATTGATTCGAACTGGTCGGTTATATTGTGGTAGAAACATAGTCCAGCTTGTCGCATGAAAAATCAGGAAAACATGTAATAACACTTCTTCAGATTTTTGATTTGCATATTTTAATCCTATGATTCCACTGCTTAAAATTAGTAGTTAAGAGTTCGTCACTGGATATCCCTGATTAAGTAATTAAAATAGATAGTGGTTTCTTTCAGTCCTTGCAAGTGAGAACGTTTTGTCTTGATCCCAGATAGATTTGCCGAAATATGCTTTGTAGCCTTCTCACATTTTATCCATTGCTTTTATGGAGTGCTTTCACCCCCTTCCCCTTTTCCTTATAACTTGGCCACAGTTATAGCAAAAATCATTTGCAATATGCTTCCTGCCTCTTTTTTGATGCCTTTTCAAATGTGTATCCAACTAAGCAACTAGATTTAAACGTATGGCCTTTAGGATACAAGATTTTGCTACTGTTGCATGTCGAGACCAGTCCTTTTCAGTGATAGGAAAGCTAACATTTGTCAATACACAGTTTTAAAATGTTATTTATTCGTAATGAAAAAAAGAAACATGAACTGGGAGAAGGTAAATCTCAAGTATAATTGTGGTTGTTACAAAAACAAAGTTTACAAAAAACGTGCTAGCGGGCGATCTCTCTTTCAAATGAAATGCGTGTTCGAGTCCTGAAAAGTAAACTGAAACGTATATTTAATAGCTTCATAGACCCAACAGTGTTAAAAAATAAGTTAAAACTCAATGTATATGCAATTATTTGGGAAATTACGCTTAGAGGAAAATTTCTCTTCTGAATGATTTTCAACTTTCACGAGGCCGCGGTAGTCTAGTGGTCAAGCTCACGGACTTATGGCTGGCGAGTCATGAGTTTGAGCCTAGTGCCGCTGAAAACTCACCGCGTAAGGGGCCGATGCACATTAAATCTGTTGAAGCTCAAAAGTCCTTGCCGTAGGTGTGGAAGTTAGGAGTGGGGGAGATGTCATTTCAGGTGTTATCCTCGTCACTTGACCATGGTTCATAATTGCAAGAGCCATCACCAATAGTCCTCGTACAGATTTATATTGCAACTTTCTCACTCAGCTTCGCAGAACTACTAATGTAAGCTGTAGACTATAAAAAGAAGTTTTAGCTTTTACTGGAAAAAAAACGTACTTTTGGTAATGAATGAATTGAACATATTTAATAGTCACATGATTCTAGTGATACTTTAAACATTTATGCTCCACAACGATACTTTAAAGAATTTTAAATAAAGACTCATTAATATTTACTACTTTTTAAAATTAAGAATACAGAATTACAGTCCGTCAGTCCTTATAATAATAATAACACTTAACAATAATTCATGTTGCTTTTATATTAAAAAAACGAATTATTCTTATTGCAAAAAGAACCATAATCTGTGAAATCAGTGTTGGTGAAATGTAATTTTTAGGTAAAACTATTTGGATTTGTCCTCCAAAATTGCTTACACTTTGCATGAATGATGCATTGGCTTTTTTTTTGGCAAACACAGCATTGATATGCCACTGATGAAGATCTGGATCTTACTAAGCAATATTTTATGCATAAAAAATACTTGTGAGAATTGTGTGTAAGATTTTCGGATATCACTACCACATAATGAAGCTGAATGATTTGTCCTTTAACTAAATATATATCCTTCGCGTGCTCTCTTTTCCTTTTAAAAAGTTCCCTTTCTACTTTTTTCTGATCTAATAAACAGGAAATGATCAGATTTACATTGTTTAACATTCCCCTTGTTTCTACATTGTTCCTATTTTATCAGTTAAAAATGAGAAAATAGCTCCAGTTACCTTTAAAAATGATAATATTTTGGTCTTCAAAATTACAATAGAAATAAAACGGATCATCTTTCCGATCGAGTAATATTTCGTTAAAGGTGAAATTCTTAGACAATTACTTCTCCCCTTTTTTTCTATTATTGCATCTTCTGAGCAACGAGTACTGTGTGTGGGCGAAAACCAGTTTTCACTCTCACTTGACACATCCCATACTTCTTTTTACTCTTCGTTAGGAAATGTTATTTGCATTCGGCTAGAAGAAAAGAAAATTATAGATTTTTTTTAAAATTTCAGGTTTACTTTTTTGCTAACACATTCCTATGTTTCTGAGCATACTTCGGTCATTCAAACGAAATGTGTCATCAAAAATGTTTGCATTTGAATGCAAAAAATAGTAAATAACTTTTTTTAAAAATAATATTCTTTCTTTTTCTGTAATTTAAAATATGCTTAATTCTATTGACTCTTTGAATATGATATTAAACACACGTTTTTGTAATGTAATAATATGTAACTGGAGAATTATAACCCTCATACTAATAATAATTTAGTATTTTATCTTCCTTAATGTGAAAAAAGAAAATTGAAAATTCTGTTTCTTTTGTGGTTATTTCGTAATATTTAAAACTTATTAGCATTATAATAATAAATCGATGTATTAGTCTTCATTTTTATTTTGCTAAGTATTTATTTTTATATTATAATAGCTGATTATTCTCCATTAATATTGAATGCCCAATTCAGTTATGATAATTCTACCTTTTTAAATGTGTTGAATACCAAAAGATCTCTTTTAAAGTATCAAACTTACATCGAAACGGAAGGCAAATGCACAAAGCAGAGAATAATGTAATTATCAATAAACTGGTAAAATACAGTGTATACAATCAATATTTTTTGCTAAAAATGCTCTCCAAGACTATTTTGAATTAGTGCACGATATTACAATAGAAAAGAAAATAAGGTAATTCTACACATTCAAAAAAATTTACGGTATGGAATGAAGATATTGAAAAATAAACTTCTGCCTTGTAATTGAAGATGAAAAGTATTTGAAGTAAAACTAACAAGACTGATGGAAAAAAATTGCATATTCTTACTGTCATCGAAATGATTATTTTAATACGAAAGGTCAAAAGACTAGCAAAAGACGATGAATGGAAATTGCCTTTCATAGATGAAAATATGTGAAAACATTCAATAAAAATAAGACGTGGATTATACAAAAACCTATTTAGGATATGGTACAGATTTGGGACGATGAACATTTCAAACAATAAACAAATACAGATATTGTACGCATTTGAGATATTTTTTCACAGCCCTTTAATTTTTGTTTAATACTTTAAATTTTTTTAACAATAAATACTGTATTTGATTAAATAATAGCTAATGTTCTCTCAGTAAGAATAAATTTATAATTTTAGTCTTTTATGGAATATATTTATTAGCAAATTACTCTTAATTATCATTCATATCATTTCGCTGATATTAGGGATGAAAAATTGTTCATTGTATATATATATATATGTATATATATATATATATATATATATATATATATATATATATATATACGCACCCAAATTTATTGTATTTCCTTCTTTCCATATAGCCGAGTAATATAAACAAATTACAGATGAAGGTTGGCTGGCCCCAAAACATTATTTAAACCTGCATTCTTGGCTCCTAAAGCCAAGTGTTTACTATTATACTACAGTCGCTAATATTTCTTACTATTTTGTCTTGTTAGTTTTAGTATTATAACTATATATACATATATATATACTGTCTAAATCTTGTTTGAAATAAAAATTACTTATTTCTTTCTATTTGAGTTTTTCACTAAACTGAATTATATTACATAATTAATTGGAGTTAATAAAATGTATAAAATTATTGCCCTAATTAAGGTGGAACTCTGCATTAATGAAAACTTATTAAGGTTAGCATAGCTTTTAAAACAAATATAGAATTGGATATCATATAAGTTATGCACAGTTAAAAAAATAAATATATTATTGCTTACCTTTTTCTAAAAATCTTATGCATAAAGTACATTAAAATTATTTTGAAAGTAAATTACAAAATACTGATTACAAATCATTCAGTCATCATCTTCTTCTATTTCTAACATCAGACATATTAATACCATTATTGCTGACTGATTTCGTATTGATCTTGGATTCTTTTTCTTTCTGTTCAAATCCCCCTCTCTAGTTTTCTAACAATAATCCTGATCCAAAAATATTTACCATCGGGAATTTTTTTGGCGTTGATTACGTGTGACTTTATTATGAAGCGCTTCCCACTGGTAGGCAAACAGTCGGTTTTCAACGTATCTCTACAGAACTTTATAAAAACAGCAAACATTTCGTCGGGTGCACCTCTGAACGAAACAGAACCAAGCGCATCCTGTCTGAGAGGCCACAAACATATTTTGACCTCCCTCCCCTTTCCCCCTAATGAATTTTAATTCAAAACACCGGGAAGTCCTTGGGTAAGGTCTAAGGAAAAGTAAATACACTATATTGTACGAAAAAGAACCAGTTTAAGGTATCCGACTACGTTCGGAACCGTGATTTTAAAAAAGCACATAAATGGATAATTTTCATGCTATTTAGTGTCACTCAGATTATAATACATGCATAAAATTGTTTTTAGGAGATTTTGACAAAAAAATTTATTTAAATATAATAGTTTGGCAAAATGTCCTTCAAACAATTTTATGCATATATTCTAATCTAAGTGACAGTAAATATCATGAAAATTATCCATTTATGCGCTTTGCAAAATCACGGTTCCGAACGTAGTCGGATACCTTAACCAAGAAAATGAAGCTCAATCTCAAACCACCAAAATTGCTAAATTGACACAAAATGAAAATTGGATGAACAAAGTACCATTAAAGAAAAAGAAACACTAATGGTATAAAGTCTTTTCAAATGTGGGACCATCATTGAAATACATTGCAATATATCGGAGGAGGAGGATAGACTTAGTTTGAGTAAAATGAATGATCGCAATGATAACATCTTGATAACCTCACAATTGGGAACACTCGGCCTCACAAGTCAGAGGGGGTCTGGCCAAATCAGAGGATTAAAGAAGAAAAACATTTTGTCCGAACGCCGTTCGGGAAAATCAAGGAAGTGACATTTCAAGTGCCCAAGTGGTGTTCGGGCAAAACAAGGAAGTGGTTAAACTTTGATATCATTTGATAATTTTACATATTTGTTTACTCTAAAATTAAACAATATCGTGTTACTTTTTGAAAGTAGCTCCTAAAATTAAGTATACACCACTCACTCTTTCTTAATCCTTTGCACTCCGTTGCAATTTGCAATTTCTGAGGGAACATCGTAGCATATTACTCAGATATCCTCTATGAGAGGACATCAAATTTTAATAGTGCTTACGGAAAATGAAAAATTCCAACGTAACTCTTTGAGAAATGTATGTTTCTCTGAAATTTTCTGAAGAAATGGCACAATAAATCAAATAAGTTTATCCGCTGGTTCAAAGTGGACGGGAATTATCAATTCTTAAATGTGATCTACCAAATTTCAGAAGAACACAATACAAATTTGTCAAAATTCTTATAAATTATATAAGGTTTTAGTTAATTGGTTAATTGGATTGATTTTTGTAAATAAGAACACGTCCATCCGCATCTTCGGCGGACAACAGACTAAACAATAGACTATATGTATATTCCCAATGTGGTAGAAAGAAAACGAGAAACACACCAGGTGAAAGATGTCAAACGCCTTACTAATTGGAAAAGTGCACTAATCAGAATACAATGTTTATATTGGGAAATGCTTCAAAATCTATCATTCAGTATAAAATATTCAACAATAAAATGTGTTAAATGTCTTTAAATTTATACCCATCCATAATTAAAATACTTTTCTTGCCTTTTAATCTTTTCTATCTCGTTTTCGTGACAAAGTGGTGACGAGTTGCTGGTGGGTAACGTCCGGGATAGCTTGGAGTACTAAGGGTTAAAGACCATAAAATCATTCTTAAAATACCCATTTAAACATTTCACCCTGTATAGGTCTCTTCCCCCATTTCTAAAATTTACCTTTCAATATCTTTCACAGATTTTAATTCGGATTGTTAAAACGTTATGTATTCTCAAAAATATGTGCTTTCCTTTAATATGTTATGTAGAGAGAGAAAAGAAATTATTTTTTAAAAATTACCAAGAGGGGAGAAAAAGAGACAATTTATCTGACAGAGTTGAATCTACCTATATTATTAACATGCATAGATATGCATGCAAAGCTAGTTTAGTATTTTTAACAGACTTCATTTAAGGGGGTCCACCCATGTGATAAGTTCAAAAAATAAAAATAAAAATGTTTTTTTTCATAAATTGCTTTCTTAACATGTCTAGAATATGGTGGTAAAGAGATTTTTCTTAAAAATTCGAAGTCATTACAAAGAAGCAGGTGATAGAACAGCAGCTGCTCGTAGCACTAAATTAAGAGTTGTATTGTTTTAATCGGATTTGAAACTTTAAACGCGTTTTTTTCAAAACTGTGTTTTTCAAACTTTCCTCCATCATATCTCTAGAACGGTTTGACCGAATAATTTCAAATTTAAAGGGTAGACTCAGCACATATATATGCACCAAATGGACTGCGAGCATTCTAAAATTCAAAACTATTGCTATTTTTTATAACAAAAACATAACAAAAATTATGAAATTCGAAATTTATTCTTTTTCTCTTTCTCTACCCAAACTCTAATTTTTGTTATTTTCAGTTGAGTATAGTTCACACACACATTCTATGCATTTAAGCTTATAGATTAAAACGCCGTTAATTTTTTTTTTATATCAGATAATCTAATCAGCTGGAATCGTGGAGGAAATGAGTGTCCATTTTTTCGAGGCGAGTGTGTTCAGAGCGCTATAAATCCCGTTCTATTGGATATTTTTGGCTAAATATTTATATATATACTCTTGAAATACATATAAATAAATGATGAAAAAACTTAAAGCTCTATCTTTTTACTGGTCGTCAAAAAAAAATCTCTAAAAATGCTTAATAAGCAGGCCGTCACATGAGTAAACCCCCTTAAGTGAATGGTTATATATATAATCTAAGGCTTTAATTTACTGAAATGCAGAAACAATGACGTCCTTATTTAGTGGTGTGTGCGGCTGATTTTCTCCTATTAATCTGTTACATATGATGAGTATCACGAGTAATATGTGACCGCATAACTCAGTGGCGTAACGTACACCCCCGCACCGCGGAGGGAAGAGTTCTAGGGCCCCAAGGCCTGACTGACGCTAAATGCGTATTTAACCATATTATAAAATATTAAAGGCAAAATCTGACTTTGCAGGGGGGCTAGTATTCTAAATTACGCCACTAAGTGGATATCGCTGGTGGTTACAGTGACATACACAAGGGTGTGACATTCAACACCCTTATAAACCTACAGATTTTTAATTTTTACCATAGAGATTACACCTTGGCGTTTTCACCCACGTAATTTTTAGAATATAACTCCACCCCCCCTCTTCCTTCATAAGAGTGGTTTGTTCATGCAACTGTAGAAGTAAATGCTCTTTTTCCATTCCTAATATTTTCTGTATTTATAATATTAATGTTAAATGGAACCATATTGACTATGAACATATCCAACTGTAAAAGCATTGACCAGAACTGAGTTTGATTTGTCCATTAGTCTTTAAATAAACTCTCAACTTCTTATTTTAAAAAGATTCTCATATTTAGATAACACATTTAGATCGTTGCTCCAAAACGATTCCAAGTAGCAAAGAAAAAATCTGTATTTATCGCTAAAATAAGACTTCTCAGAATCACTCTTGACACTGCTTCCTTCCATCGCCAGTATAGTTCAGATTACAAACTTAGCCGTAGCCTTTTTTTTTTTTTTTTTTTTTGTACTTTCTTTTTTTTTTTACGAGCTCTTTATAACCGTAAGTAGGAAGTTGTATCAATTGCATGTCGTCAGATGACATTAATCAATTTTTGGGTTTCGGTTCGCATTTTCAGTTACTCAACTTTGTGACCTTCCAGAAAATTGACAAACGTTGCCTTGCTTATCACCAAGGGAGACTTCTCTCTGCTCTTGATGATCATTTCGATTTGGCGTTTTCAAGTACGTAAATTAAGTTTTAATTGGTTTCTTGGATCTAATTAAAAGTGTTTATCGACGTGCTGATTTTGTACTGGTTTTTGTTTTTATTATTTAAAAAATTATTACAAAATTTACGAAATACTCAGATACTGTTATACAATCCCCTTCGAATGTCTGTGTTGAGAGAAATTGTATTTTCAAATTCCCATACGATTTTTGCCTGATGGCCTGACTTATGTAGTGTTAAAATACCACTCGATTTTAACACTTGATTAATTAATGTTGATATTCAGCATGATGATTGATCTTTTCAGTTGTGGATCTTGTACAATTCCTGCGTTTTAATTTATGTTCCTATACAAATTTCCCATTAATAGTCCCCTGATTGTACAATTATAGTCATTATAAAATAACCTTGTCATTCTTTTATATATCTTTTATGTCCCTTGTTAGACAATTTATTACTGTTTTTTACGTATAATACTATAAATTTTGCATAAATGTTGATGTGGCTTGGAGAATGATTCTCCTCATGTTCCCATTTGAGGAGTGCAAAATATGAAACATTTCCCGTCCTCCGCGCTCGAGTGCGCCGCAGCGCTAAAAAATTGAAGTATAACACCAATTCCTTTGAAAAATAATAATCAATAGCAATCAATAACAATTATCACTATAATGATCTATTTGTGGATCCTGGAAGACGATCTATCCTGTCCCTCGTAATGAAAGCGTTAAAAGAGGAGGCCTTTGAACAGATATAAAAATATTCCATTGGAAAGTATCACAATTTTAAAAACATTAAAATGCGGGTTTATTTATTAGAGACTTTAGAGTTTTTTGGTATTATTTATAAAAAAAATATTGGATTTAATGGTTTTTACAAATATTTTGGTTGCTCCCTCTGTATATGTATTTTGTAAAATGTACACAGTATTTTGCTCAAAATACCACAACTAACTATTTAATTTTGTAAAGAAAAATTTAAAAATTCATGACGGGATTTTAGAATGCTGCTTCTGCAATTATTCACATAAACACATAAAAGTTGATTTACAATCAAGTTGAATTAAGTACAACAGTTGGCGTGGTTATTGTGATAACACATGATTGATATTCGTAAAATACTTGTGAATGCTTATTGAAAATTCCTTGAAAAAATGTATAAGTTAAGCTATTTTTTAAAAAAGTAAGTATATTGCTTTTTGATTTAAAAATGCATACCAGCTTTCGCTACATATAATTATAGCTATAGTTAGAGAAAAGATATCAAAGTATTTGGCACAATAGAAAAAAAACATTAAACATTTTAAATGAAGATAAACTAATGATTTTTCTTTCATTTCGAGATAAACAGAAAGTTTTTACTTGCCATTGGTTTGTGAATAAAATCGAACATAAAGGTCATAGCTGATTCTTTTTTATATGAGAGCCTTCAAATTTTGTTAGACTATAGAAAAATATTTAAAAAATAATTTTGGCTTTGAAAATGCATTTGATTTTTTGACCAAATTTTGTGAATTGAATGGTATTGTTAGATTGCTTGTCTTCAAGTAATTTCTTATTGCTTAGTATCTATAATAAAGCGTGTTGTTTTTTATTTGCATATATATATATATATATATATATATATATATATATATATATATTTCATTTTTAGTTGTTTTAGAAATAAGTAAGTCTTGGGATACTAAGAAATGTTTTCTTGATTTTTTAATATTATGTGTGTGTGTATTCTGATTTTTTAATTTGTGTATTTTCTCATTTATTCAAAAGAAAATATTGAGATGCTCCAGTAAGCTGCTAAAAGCCCTTAGACTCCTGTTTATTCAAAATAGAATGCATCGTTGTTTCCTTCAAAATATTTTCGTTATTCTAAAAGCAAAATTTATATTATGTTACTCGTTGGTTTTCAGGGGAAATCAGGATACAAACCCAAGATTTGAAACATTGCCCCCAATTACGAAATTCTGGAATGTGACCTCTCTACTACTGTGGTTCCTAAGCGGTTTTCAATCTGTATTTTTTACAGCTTGATCTGAACCAATGTAGACTTAAAACCTATGTTTGTTTTGTTTTTTAAAATTTTTTTATCCAACTCAAGAACCACCATTTCGAATGTTTGGAAAAATCTGTAAATGATCGTGACTAACGAGTTAATAGCGCTTTTATTAAATGAACTGATAATATAATATGATTCTATAAGCAAGATTAGGTTATTTGTTCTTCATCACTTACATAAAACTATAGCAACTATAATGCTAAACTTCTAAAAGGTTTGGAAAACCAGTATTTCGCAATATCTGAATAATTTATCCTATTTTTACAGCTGAAAAATTTCGAAAGGAAAAATACGATCGAAATCAAAAGCAACTTAATTTTTGTCAACTCTAACCACAGCATTTCGTAAATAGATTTTCTTACAAAATAGAAAAAAATGTAAATTGAAACAAAAACTTAAATCTTTATTTTCAGCGAAAACTACCATTGAAAGCGTAGTTCTATTAAATGAGACAATTATTAAGAATTTAAAGTTCTTAGCTGTTATGTAAACAAGGGTGTGGTTTGGGGATTCAAACTTGATCCATAAACCAACAGATTTTTAATTTCTAGTGTGAAGATTACCACTCAGTACTTTCGTTTATGTATTTTTTTCAAAAATATAACACCTCCCATGATAGTAGTTTGTGTATATCTATAGTTCTAAGTGAATATTATTAGATTTCAGAATGAAAAAATATCCAATTAAAGAATTTAAGAATTAGATTCTTAAAAATATAATCAATATAATAATTGTGAATGCAATATTAAATTGAATACATAGGCAAGAGAGAAGAGGATGTATTCTTTGCAATAAAGATGTGATGGGTCCTATTCGCGCCCTTTCACTAATCCTTTTGGGGGAAAACACTTTTTTAACTGTTGTTTTCAGTTTAAAACCCCCTTCGGTAGAGAGAACTTGATTTTATTCTAACTTGAGTGCTATTTAAACTCTAGCAAAGTGTGTGTTAGAGTTAGTCATTAGGTAGCTATTAAAGTGAGATGAACGAAATGACTTTCGGAAGCATTGGTAAACTTGAAGCTTTAGACCGGAATGTTCAGTTGACCTGTTTCATCGGATCACACTTAATGGAGTGCATAATTATTTGTCTTGGGAATTTATAGTGGCCATTTAATTTGATTTATAATCTGGCTTGATAGTAAATTGATAAACAAATAAACTTAGCTATTTTTATAGCAGTGTCTGTTCATTCGGAATCCAAACTTCGTATGTGACCTCAGGGTCGCGATATTCAAATTAAATCTAAAATGGGGAGGGAACTTTTCTTGCAAAAGAGTCAGTCCTGTTGGAATTTTACTGAATACAGTTTGATTGTTTATATTGAATAAAATATGATACAAATCTCAGAGCCATAACGGCATCATTATTAATAAATCCTTTATAAATTTAACAGTATTTTTAGAGTAAAAAGAACATAATTTATTCTTTATGTAATTGTTTCTTTTATAAAAGCATATTTTGATAAATATTTTATTTTTTTATATCGAAATTTGACTTTTTATATCCAAATTTTGATTTTTTTTCAGGTCAAAATGACATTATTAGTTTTAATAACTGTTCTACTCTTGATGAGTTATCAAGTAAAAGCAGGATCACCGTGCCCAGGCTCAATGACTATATTTCCTTGCTCCTGTACCAATTTAGACGATGGATTTACATTAGTCGTGTGTCCTAATGTACATAATACTTCTCATTTGGAAGAGGTAGGTGATAAATATTTGACTTTTAAAAGTGTTAGAAACCTCTTAAGGGCCCCTTCCATCCCATATTATGATTCATGATTGTAGTGTTAAATCAACAAGTTTAACTTCCTCTTCAAATCTAGATTAAAGCTCGATTTGAATACAGTAAAATTTATTCCGAAAGAACAAAAAAAAAAATGATACTTTTCCATTTAACTGGCGCAAATCTCGCCTAGATGTTATTGGCGACAAAACACAATATACGCATAAAAAATGTTTAGAAATATTAGTTATCATTGGTTTATCATCCATTTCTGATGTATTATGATAAAGACGTTACTGGTGAAAAAAGACTACAACTTGTTTTGAAAATGTGGTGGCAAAAGTTTAGCAGCAGGTATATACCGTTTGGCGTTGGTTGTATCCTTTTTGGCAACTGTATTACCTGCCCCGGCGAAACGGAATACCCAAAAGTAATGAAGGCGTTTAGCTTTAGGAAAAAATTTCAAATGTTAAAGGAAAAAAAGGTAATTTTTAGAAAAATGCTCATTATAGTTTGCTCGTTCTGATGCACTTAGTTGTATTTAAAAATCCATGTACTAATTTACTTTGTGGAGGAAAGTTAAATGGGCTCAATTCACAGACAGGTGGCGCCAAGTCGGAATCACGTGACGAGTATACAAACATTTCCTCGTGCCTTGCTTTAGTGTGTGAATTTCCTATACTTTAGCTGTTTATATCTTGTGTGTGAACTTTATCCAGGAAATTTATTTATTATTATTATTATAGTTTTGCATTATCTTTGTTTAATAATTAGATAAGAAGTAATTTTAATAATTTTTTTGCATATTTTTCGTTTTTTTCTTCAGTATTTTTGTGTTGATTAATGTTAGAGTGTCAAGCCTATATTGATGGCGGTTACTTACAGTGTTTGCTTATATATTTATTAACATAGCAATTATATGTTACTTTTTAGTATATTTATATTTAATCCTTAATTACTTTTTATTTTATTATGTTTATTTGCGCCCAAGAATGATTTACAGAATTAAGGCCATTGAATTTGAAAAACTTCCAATAAGTGTCCAATTACTTATTGGTAGGTAGTGTATCACTCCATATAAATTCATAAAGTAGTTTAATTTCTAAGAAATATGTATATATGAAATGGTCCCATTTTGAAACATTAATGTTCATACCTTTCATTGTCTGTGATTCCCTTATTAATTACATCTACAAATGTTAAATTTTTTTAGAGAAATGCTATCTCCATAATTTCTCCTATAGAAGAGCATGGAAGATTCAAAAACATGGAATGCATGTAAACATAATTTTGGGAATGAGTTCTAAAATAAGATTTGTCAGCGACATGAATATTTTTGCTTATTCAAAAATTTTCATATCTAATTTTAATGTTTAACAAGAGGTTTATAAATTTATACTTTTTAGAGGTGGTTTATTTGAAAGTTTTTGATTAATAATTAGGAATTCTTATGGGAGGGAAATGAAATTTCTTTTAACATCATTTAAAGGTTTCGGGTATCTGAAATAATCTTATAATAAACAAACATTTGGTATGTTTTATAGTCTGACTTCCTTTACAATTTTTACCCTTCAAAAGGTTTGAATTTTTTTAGAAATGTCGATCCCCAACATTCAGAAAGAAATGAATTAAATACTTCCTATAAAAAAATGAATTAGACATTTTTTATGAAATAAAGAATTATTTTATAGAACAAACTAAATTGTTTTCGAGAAAATTTCCCATATACAGGAACAGAAAATTCTTATTAGAAAGTTTTATTTAATGATTATACAAAAATTTTATTATACATCATTCATTAACATTTAATTTTAACTTTACATGAACATACTGTAAGATAGGCTCCAGATAACGAGCATCCCAATGCCGCCCACAGGATTAATCCTGTCTTGCCAGCACCTCTACCTTAACAAATGTTATTCTTCTCATTTTATATATTGTAGAAGTTTGAATTATTTTATTATTTTTTCAGTAGAATAAGGTAATAAATTTTGATTGTGATTATACATGAAGGAAAGGTTATTTCTTTCCATCCTTCCACTTGTTCTTTCATGTGCAAAAAAATTTCGGCAAGAATTTTGTATTCCTTCTTTACTGACAGAATTTATTTTTCGGATTAGGTTACGATGTCAATGAAAAGCATGCTCATAGATAGACTGATGCTCCTGAATACATTTGACAATAGTGAACACAATGATGATTTAATTAATGATGTTGATCCCAAGACTAAGTTTCCTTTGCATGGTATGTTTCCCAAGAAATGGCTCGCCGAAGTTCGAGTCCGAAACTTAGAAATTCAGAACGGGAATGTTAATGGATATTTCTTGATCGATGACGCTTTGGAAGGACAAGGTGGTTACCTGACCAGTTTAGTGGTAAAGAATGCTAATCTCAGGTAAAATGTAAAAATCATTCTTGTTGAATGTTGAATGCTCAATATTTTAGAATATGTGTGTATGAAATGCAAAATAAGATACAGCAAAAAGAAATTTATTTTAACTTTCTTTTTGAAATATTACCTAAATTAGGAATGAAAATGATACATTTTAATTATAGAATTAGTTTTAAAAAAACTTTTTTTCTCGTGCGTTTTTAATTTCAATGGGTTACATAGAGAATGCCTATGAGAGCAAGTGATCATTAAATGTAAATGACTTAATGCAAGAAAAATCTGAACATGTTACACAAAATTGTTCATCAAGAAATTAAAGTTATTACTTAAAAGAACGACTATTAAAAAACGTTTAGTTTGTTGTCACCAAGTCTTACGTATTCTTTTCACGATGGCTTGAAAACACCATAGAATTTATATTATAGATTTCTTAGATGTACGTGTATATTCTTCAATTTTATTTATGGGTGGCTTCTCGAAATTATTGTCCCACGTAACACCCAAGCTAATAGCTCAACTGACTGCTTAGTGAAAACATCAATTTTGCAACTTTGAATGCCTTGTTTTTTATCTAATTCTGGTAATTTACAGCAGCAATCTTCAACGCCCTAACCGTGGTCCGATACCGGTCCATGAATCAAAGAGTACCAGACCGCCTAAAGAACATCAAATTATTTTTTATTTTATTTACTGTGGTGTATTTATCTTGGGTTTGTGTGACTCCAAGGAAATTATTACATATTCCACATGTTAAATCACTTTATTATTCATTTTTGGTGTAACTGTATTTCATTCTGAAGCATATTTAAATACATTTAAATTAAAATTATTAAATCAAAACAATCGAAAGTATAAAAATTCAACATCCCATCCTCAGCGGGCCGCGGTAAAATTATCAAACGTTGATCAGTCCACGTTATTAAAAAGTTTGTGGAGTGCTGGTTTTTTTATAGAGGTTTATTAAGTACTTAATGTTTCGAAAATTTGCTTTCAGCAAGAAGTGAACAAAACCTGGAATTTCAGCAACAATGTAAAAATTTTACATGTATATGAATGTCATTCAAATATAAAAATATATCTGAATATTGTTATATAATAATTTTTCTTTGGTTTTTATAACATACATTATAATTTGTAGTTTATGTTTCAAACATTTAGAGGGGGGGGGAATGCATTTTTTTTTACATTACACTATAATTATTTTTAAAAATATTTTTCTTAAGTAGTGGATTTTACTTTTGATTTTTATGCATTATTTAATGTTATTATGTTGTCTTAATTGCAATTGTACGTGAGGAGGAAGTTAAATTTTTCATCATTTGAATCATTTTCTGCGACCATTTTGCGTCCTCAAAAACTACTGATTTTCTGATATTCTATTCTGTTTCTGAGTAATATAGTTTGAAAAAGGCATTATGTGTGTGTTTGCATTTGAATCCACTATTCTGAGTAACTGTAATCTAATAAAATCAAAATTTTATTCCAAATTATTATAAAATAATGGAAAAGTGTTTCTGTCCAAGCTTTATATTATATTAATTTCAGAGGAATGGTTTTTTTCAACCTTGGATGAATCATTAAAAAAGAGGTGTAAAGAAAAATTAATTTATAACGAAAAGTTATGTAAAAAATCGGTTACTCTTTGAAATAATCGCAGTGAAGATTCTGATATTTGTCACATCTATGGATAAATTTTCCGATGCTATCTTCAAAAATGTTGCCTGCGCAGGTGTCACTCTTTTCGCCTGACCGAGGCTCAAAATGACGAGATTCGTCGCCAATAACCCTCGTGTGGCTCTATAGTGCGATGATAATCTAACTCACTCAAAAATGTTGCCCCCAATTATGTGAGTGGACAGGAGTGCTTTGGCATCTTAACCAGTTATATTTGGTTCGGGGAAGAGGTGAAAATCACTCGGCTCTAAGTTGGGGCTCACCCGTGGGTGAGTAAATATGCCCCGTTTTAATTGCTCCAGAAGCTCTTACCTCCATTCAAATTCAAAACCATCAATCTTAAAGAATTCCCCGTATATTTTGCTCGTTCTGCATTGAAATTTTTGTTCAGGATTCTCTTTTGCTTGAAGAAAACGAATAACACTTAGAAGCTCACATTCGGCGGGAACATTAATTGTACGTCATGTTTATTTGTTTACGGTTTTGCTCAAATTGGTGGTATGCCAAAAATAGCCATGGTTATATATATATATATATATATATATATATATATATATATATATATATATATATATATATGTAGAAAGTTAAGCTCCTTTCACCACGTATTTCCACCATCTACTACTTGTCTGGCTGTTTAGCGTCTCAATTGCAGGTTGAGATAAAAATAAATTATAGTTTTAAAAAAACTTTAAAAAAAACGCTTTTATAGTGAATCGAACTAAAAAGTAAAAAAAAAAATAATAATTCTTTATATAAGAATAAAATGATTAACGAGAAAATTAATGTCATTGTGGCAAAAGCGTGGGCTGCTTTGTATTACATTTTTACACTAAGCACTATGGAATAGAACTAGTAAGAAATTATAACAATTAATATAGAGTATCCCACGCTTTTATCCCAATGACATTAATTTTCTCGTTGATCATTTTATTCTTATATTAAGGGACTTGGCACCCTTTGAGCAAACTTCTTTATTTACGTATTTAAAAATTATATTTTAACATTTTATACAATGTTTCTATTCAAGAAAATGTTACCAGATGAAAATTTTCATATATTATTCACACAATTTTAAAAATTTAAATTTTTTGAAGAAAATTGGGAAAATTTTAAAATCCTACTCCTTTTGTAAAAATTAATTTTTTGACCTGAAATTTTTTTATAATATTCTTATGAATGTTCTTAACAACTTTAGGGATCGAATTTAGAATAACTTCATTCGTTTTGGAGAAAAAAAATAAAATGTTGATATACAGGCTAAAAATCAACGAAAAAGCCAACATGTCTTACATTTTTTTTTTAAAGTATTCAGTTTATAAGAAAACGGATCCCTAATTTTATTACATGCTTTATTTTTAACATGCAGGAAAAAAATTGAAGTGATTTGGTAAATAATTGTCGAAGGAGTAGCATTTTGAATGCACTAAGGTTTCGAAAAACACAAACTGAGAAAAACCAGTTTAAAGTTTATAATCCTAAAAAAATAATTATTATAAGCTTAATTAAACTTAAAATACCACTTTCAGATATTACTCATACGTTTTTCTTTAAAATAATTGCATTTTGATATGTTTTCAACCCACACATTTTTATAAATGATCAACTTTTAGAGAGTACTAATTGCACAAGAAAACTCAAGAAAAACTTTAAAAAATTTTTTTTCTGTCACGACAGAAATTTTAGCTGTTTTTCTTCTTATAATATTAAAGTATTACATTTGTATGAAAAATATATCAGGAATAAGAACTGAAATTATATATAAAATTATTAATATAAAATGCCTTAATTTAAAAATTTTACATGCACACATTTCACAAGGAAGAAAAATTACATTATTGTATTGCCTCGGAAATATTCTGCTTTGAATACTACACATTCTTTTTTATAGTTATTATTTCTATTTATAAAATAGATTTTTGTTATCATAACGCATTTTTTAGCTTTTTTTTCTAAAAAGGGTGTGTGGCTGAATTGCCTAATTTGTTTTCAAATGAAGTTTTATTCAACTTCTAACTTTCCGAGATGCACAAGTGATATATCAATCGAAAGATAATAATGCAAAGAATAAGATTAAATGAAAATAAAAAAAACGATAGGTTTGTGATTTTTAGGGTACCAAGTCACCTTAAGAATTATTTTTTGCTCTTTAGTTCGATTTACTATAAAAGCGTGTTTTTTTAGTTGTTTTTTTAAAACTATAATTTATTATTTCCATTTTCAAAAAAATCTAGATTTATATTATGGTAAGAAATCGCTAACCCACCTACCCTACCCTTTCTCACATAAAGAGCACTTTTTTCTTTTATTTGTATTAACCACAAACCTGTTCAGGGTTTTAGGGTTGCACAATCTCTTAGTCGCTAAATCTAAAATTAGTCGCTAAATCTGGAAATGACACATGGAATAAGTCGCCAAATCTGAAAATGGTTTATGCAATAAGTTGAAAATCTGGAAGTGGTATGCGGAATAAGTCGCCAAATCTCTATAAATCGTATTTCTATTTATCCTAATCAGGACAATGGAACAAATTATGAAATTACTGTATTGTCATCGGTCCTTGACAAGTGTGCAAAATTTCGAATTATTCTGACTTTTAAAAGTGGGTAAAAATCAAGTTCAAGATTCCATTACATACAAGTGAAACTTATAAAAGCGTGTTAAAAAAACATTCTTAATACAATTATCTTTATTATTTTTAAATGATTCCTTACTATTTGCAGGGGTCACGTGTGTTCCAGTTGTGGTCCAGCTTCAGGAACCATTGCTATGGCCACCAATGAACTGAGGCGTACACCTAATTTAAAATATGTCGATTTCTCATACAATCAACTGGAAATATTGGATGGAGGAACCTTCCCACCTCAACTGAAAGAACTCAATAAGATCATTCTATCCAATAATGAAATCAATCGTGTACATGACAACGCATTTTCAAATCTCCATCAACTCAACTACCTTGATTTATCAAGAAATCGCATAAGGACAGTTAGCAGGAAGCTCTTCAAATCCCCTGACAATTCTCTCAATACAATCGATTTAAGGTATACAATGAAAGGATTTGTTTTACTCTCTTCTACGCAATCTTTTTCCCCCTGAATAAACTTATAAATTCCATAAAACTTATAAGTTCTTCTACATTTTTTGACAACTCTTAAGATTGATTGAAACCCTCAAGAAATCTATGAATTTTCTTATTTATGGAATCAATTTTTCAAATCTATAATGATCGAAAAAACTATCAATCCTTATAACTCATCACTTATCATAATTACAGCTGCTAATATATTTCTCCTAGGATATGCATGTAATCCAATGTGCAACACTTTTTATCATCTTAATCATGTTTTCATAGCACTTTGTTATAGGTTATCACTACAACTCATTCCATCTATTTAATAAATTCTTCAATCAGTCAATTAAAAACATTCAGCAGCGATACCAAGTCAGTAAAAGAAGTTATAGTCGAGCTCTAATTAGGGACTTAGAGACAAACTTGGAAATGGAAAAATATAGCCCCATATGTGTCAATTATTTTATATTTTATTATTTTATAGACTTTTATTATATATATTTTACAAAAAGAATTCTAAGTTGATTTCGATAGATCTGCAAGATTTTGGTATAGAAGAATTAATAAATGAAACTGATAATAAAATTGTTACTAGCTGAAGGCATGGTTTTGCTCCGTTTTGTATTTTTAAATACTTTACATCAATGCCTCTTAACAGGTGCGTAGCTACCGCCGTATCAGCTGTATCAATGATACTCCAGGCCCCCAAGCAACAGGGACCCTGACATATGTAAGTACAAAATTGTAAAATGGTATCACTACTCCCATTTACAAAGCTCTTGTTTCCAAAAAGGAGAGCCCCCAAAGAATTTTGATACAAGGCCCATTCAGGATTTCCTCTTGATAAGACGAATCACAACTAATTTAGTTTTTTGTAAAAGTAATTAACATAAAGAAAAACTTTTATAGCTTTCAGTTAAAATCAAATTTCTACGACTGTAAAATTTAACTTCGCTATTCAAAATTTAAGAAGCCCTGATGAACGCAAATAAAAAAACAACATTATTTCTATTCACATTCTCGGTAGGGCTTAAAATGCTTTTTTTATGATAAACTATACAAATGCTGAAGCCCAGTGGCTGAGTGGTTAGTGCATCGCGCCTCCACACGACAGGTTCGAAGTTCAAGCCACGGACTGTACGAGGTTGACTCAACCCTTCATCCCTTCAATGGGTCGATAAAATGAGTACCAAGCTTGCTTGGGAACTTAACACTGGGGATTTTAGCTTCAGACTGACCACCTGACGGGAACATTTGCTCATGCACTTCAGGGCCCCAAGTGGCGTATACTGAGTTGAAAACAGTAGGCTTTGGGATGTCGCGCCACTTAGTTAAGTTAGTCATATAAATGTTGTGTTATTGATGGAAATTCAAAGCAATAACATAAACGGTTTTGTACAATATTTTTTCAGTTATAATTCAATTCAAACTTTACCCGAAGACATATTTTATTTAATGCATGGTCTTAGAGAAGTGAAACTAAATCATAACCTTTTGAGACACTGCCTTCCATTACATGGACCAGAGTACCAGTTTTATTAGAAAAAGTGGAATTAAGAGGTAAACATTTTTTTCTCTCAATTTGAACTTACATTCTGAAATTGAAATAATTTGCTATAGATAACAGTAAGATTAATATGAATTATAGTGCAGTCCAGCTTATTTCAGCAATTATCGTAATAAAAATAATGCTGAATTTTATTTTCCGGTAGCCTTATAATTGCATTTAGTGTGTATTTGATGTTCTATTTATAAAGAGTATTTTTTAGAGGTATAGAACTTTAAATTGCAATAAAACAACGATGTATTATTCGATTGACATGAATTTTTTTTATTCGAAAGATAATCTTGTGGCATTACATTTTAAATATGATCAAGCAAGGCGTAGATTCGTCGAATGGGCCCAAAACGAGATTGCCGTTGTTCCCGATTTTCATAAGCGAATTTTGTTTAGCGATGAAGCGCACTTCTGGTTGAATGGCTACGTCAACAAACAAAACTGCCGCATTTGGAGTGAAGTTAATCCACAAGTGCATGTCGAAACACCGTTACATCCAGAAAAACTGACTGTTTGGTGCGCTTTATGGGCTGGTGGAATCCTTCTTCAAAAACGATGAAAGCCACAACGTTCCAGTCAATGGTGATCGGTATAGAGCCATGATTACTAACTTTTTCATTCCTGAATTGAACAATCATGATGTCCAGGAGCTGTGGTTCCAACAAGACGGCGCAACATGTCACACAGCTCGTGCCACAATCGATCTATTGAAAGACACGTTTGATGACCGCCTAATTTCACGTTTTGGACCTGTGAATTGGCCTCCAAGATCTTGTGATTTAACACCGCTAGACTATTTTTTGTGGGGCTATGTAAAGTCATTGGTCTATGCGGATAAGCCACAAACGCTTGACCATTTGGAAGACAACTCTCGCCGTGTTATTGCCGATATACGGCCACAAATGTTGGAAAAAGTCATCGAAAATTGGACGTCCAGATTGGACTACATCCGAGCCAGCCGTGGCAGTCATATGCCAGAAATCCTATTTAAAATGTAATGCCACAAGATTATCTTTCGAATAAAAAAATTCATGTCAATCGAATAATACATCGTTGTTTTATTGCAATTTAAAGTCCTATACCTCTAAAAAAACACCCTTTAGAAAAAGAAAATATATCTCTCTTTGGATTTAAACATCTTTGAATGATATGAACTCATGGTTGAACGGGTTTGAAATTTTGGGAAGTTAAAAAGCAAGTTCTTTCAAAGTAAATTTGAATTTTATTCAGGAATACTAATTAATACGGTTAGTTTCATTTTTTTCACTTGAAACAATTTGCAATATTGCGTGAGGCCAAACTAACACTGAACTTCACCGTACTACATGATCTTTATATATATATATATATATGTTTTCCTCCTAATAAAAGCAAAATTTGTATCAAGTTACATATTGAGGGCTTATTTTGGAAGCTATTGTGAAAATTCTAAAAAAAAAAACGTAGTAGGGCTTAGCTTACGATCGGATCACTTTCGGGAGGTATGAGGCAGGAATACTGATCAGAGAATTTTAACCCTTTGAGAACGGGGAATTTTCAGATGAAATGTAGACGATTTGCAACCATACATTTCTAGAAAATAACCAATTCATAATGGATAAAAGAACGTCGTTTATTTAGTACTTATTT
This sequence comes from Trichonephila clavipes, assembly GCA_019973935.1. NCBI lineage: Eukaryota > Metazoa > Arthropoda > Arachnida > Araneae > Nephilidae > Trichonephila > Trichonephila clavipes. Next base: position 852,396 of record BMAU01013825.1, read on the forward strand.
TGATTAAATACTTTAAAAATTAATACAATTCTATAATCTTCGATATACCCATGTATTTGAATTTCAAAATGAAATCATGTTGCTCTCTAATATTCTACATCTTTATATTTGTATCAATTATATATATCTTTTTTTTTTATTTAATTTATTTCGGCAAAGCGTTATAAAAATATCTGAAAACTGAAAGATAATTTCTAAGCGATTAAATCATTTTGTTCCTGAAAAAAGGTACTCTAAAATGGGTATGCAAAATTTTTCTGAAATTTGTTTTCTTCTAAATTTATATAAGAAAAAGACTTTCATTTTTTACATGATAATAATTTTTTGTATTTTTTTTCTAGGAAATTTCCTAGTTTGCAATTGCTCTTTGAGCGGGATTGCCCGCCGTCTAAGTAAAGTAGCGAAGTTAATTGGACAATGCATTGCCCCCAAACCTATGGAATTTCAAGACATCAAACCCAGTTTAGCTGCTGTTAATAACTGCTCTCAAACCTAAAAAACAGCAATTTATAATAAAGAACAATGAAATCAACTGTATTTACCTTTTCACATAGTATTAACCATGCAAGTAGTTTTTCTTTACATGTACATATTTTGTATTTATATAAGTAAAATATTATTTTAGGAATTATTTTATAGATAAATATCCACTTAATGACTTTTTTATGTTAAATGATTCTGAATAAAAAAGAACATGGAAATAAAAAAGAATTATGACATTTGTTTCTATTTTATTTTCCTTAATGTTGTCATTCGTTTCTGCTTCACATAGTAATATTGAAATTAATTAAATTTCTCTGTGATATAATGAGCTATTAAAATTAAAATTGGTTTGAATTAGTATCACTCTATAGCTACAGGAAAACTATTGATGTCCATCATTATATGACGAAGTCGACATGTGAATAGGTAACTCGTGGTTATCTTTCATACCACAGATGTATATATAAAGACTTTAAATTTCAATCTCAGTCACTCAGAGCGACCCTCATTATTTCTCTTGATGGTCTTTGATAGAATCAAACGTTGATCCCACGACTTCAGGCCTCAAATGACCCCATAAAAAATAAAATTCTTCACACATTTATTACTCCAAATTTGATCAGAGACATACACTGGTGTGCAAAAATTAAGGACGAGACGGTTTTTTCAATATAACTTTGTACAAAAGCTTTCCAAATCAACACAGTAAGATCCCCAATACGTAAGGACATGTGTAATATGTAAGCAACACTTACTAAAAGAGAAATCAGAGGGATAAAAAGAAGCTTTATTGAAAAAGTAGCATGGAGCGCAATGCGACTGAAGGCCGAAACATCCCTGTGATGGGTGTCCAGCAAGAAACATCCGGTCTTTAGTAGGGGATATGATCTCCCCTGACTGCTATGCAGGTTTCACAGCGTCTGCCCATGCTGAGAATGAGGGTGCCAATGAGTTGTTGAGGCATTGCTGCCCATTCGTCTTGCAGCGCCAATCGAAGCTCCCGAATCGTTACTGGTGGTAAGGTACGAGCTGCCAAGCGTCTGCCTAGAAAATCCCATACATGCTCGATGGGATTGAGATCCGGAGATCGTGCCGGCCAATCCATACGTTCAATATCCTCACTCTCTAAGAGCTGTTCGGCAGCTACTGTGCGATGACATGGTGCATTGTCGTCCATGAAAAGGAACTGCAGACCCATAGCGCCTCTAAAAAGACGCACATATGAAAGAAGAATCTCGTTACAATAACGGGTCCCGTTGACTGAACCTGCGTCGAAGATGTGAAGGTCTGTACGACTACCAAGCATGATGCCTCCCCAAACGAGAACACCGCGACCTCCATACCTGTCCCTTTCAATGATGTTCGAGGGATGATTGCGGCCTCCCCGCTCTCTCCAGATGAGTATGCGATGAGAATCGCTACTCAAACTGAATCTGCTCTCATTTATAAAGAGTACTCGTCCCCATTCATTGTCTTTCCAATTCCGGTGTTCCCGGCACCACAGAGAACGCCTTCTCCGATGGGCAGGTGTTAAAGGTACACACCGTACAGGGCGTCGTGCAAACAGACCACCACCGTGCAGTCTTCTGGCCATGGTAAAACGCGATATCGGTCGTGCAGTCGCCTGTGTCGTGTGTCTAGCGATTTCTCCCACTGTCTGCCGCCTGTTTCTTCTGGCCTGTAAGACAATGTACCGGTCATCTGCGGGTGTGGTTCCTCGTGGACGACCACTACTGAACCCCCGGATAGCTGTTCCTGTAGTTTGAAATTGTCTCCAAAGTCGTGAAACGATGCTGTGAGCAATTCCGAACTCTGCAGCCACACTTGTCACACTGCGGCCTTCCTCCAACTTCCCAATGATTCGACCTCGGGTAAAAGCGTCCAGATGTCGTCTAACAGATTGATTATTCACCATTTCTCGCTGAGGCAGCAACTCGGTGTGATTTTAACTGCTATACGGCGTGCAATCTCTTTACCAGAAATACTGATCTTACACCGACAACATGCTTTATACTACTCAGACACTCCCCCATTACGTCTACCTGCATATCTGCGCATGTGCTACCGTACATCACCTTACTTAATCTCCTGATTGGTCTTTCTGTCCGCTCTGCCTCTTCGTTCAGCTGATATGCTAATTTTTCGACTTCGTCCTTAATTTTTGCACACCAGTGTATGTACTTAACCCATATGTCATCCCATAGACGTGTTGTAGTAGTTTGAAAAGGGAGTGCCAGCTGAGATGTCGTCTTCATTACTTGACCGTGGCTCAAAATTACAAGGTCCGTATCCAATAGCCCTCATATCAGTAGCGTAATGAACAGCTTCGCAACTCATGCATTGCCGGGGGGGGGCAAGATTTTAGGGGGCTCAAAGCTTGACCGACGCCAAGTACGATTGGGGCCCAAAACCTAACTTTACAGGGGAGCCCCAATGTTCTCCGTTACGCCACTGGTAAAACTAGGTTATTCTAATTACATGATTCGAAAAAAAAATGGTTACTTAAAAATTCAAATAAAAAAATTGAAAATCAGGTCTTTCTAGTACTATATGCAGCCGCTTTTATTGTGCTATACATAATGATTTGGTGAATCTTAAATGAGGTCTTACTGAAGAAGAGAACAAAAAGCTTCAAGAGCTCATTCTCCATCTGTTGAAATAAGCGAAGATGAACTGAATAGAACCGATAAAAATTATTCAAAAAATTATTAAACTTTATTCAATTCAGAAATTTTTGAGAATCAGATAGATATTTTGGAAATCACACGAGAAACCATTATTTGTTCGAAATATTTGTTACTTCATTTCTAAAGACGTCCATTCCTTACGAAAATTTTAATCATGGTTGATGTGTGACGTTTACTCTGTTGAAAAGTATACTGATAAGCCTTCTAGTCGGGAACGCGGCATTAATTAAGGAAGAAATGTTTGTTATACGCCTAGTTAAATCAACTAAGGACACTGCTCGGAATATTATAGTTGATAATATTTTTCACAGATTAATTTTTTCCTTGCGGACGAAGTATATAGAGGAAACGAATTGCTGTTGGAACTCTAAGAAAAACATGTCATTTATATTCCTTCTTAATCTAAATCCTCACGTGATAGAAAATCATTGTTTGATTTCAAAAGATAAGACACTTGTGTCTAAAAATTAAAATTGTGGTTCTTTTATTCACTTTGCATCATGACGGAAAAGTTTCGCAAGAAAAGGAAAAGAAACTAGACATAATTGTGTTTAGCAATTAAACTAAGGGTAAAATAGATACTATGGATAAAAAATATAGCTGACACGGACATATGTAAAAAAGGAACACGAAGAAAAACCGTGTGTTTATTTTATAATATTTTGATCCTGCTAAATTAATGCCTTTCTGGTTTTATGCATGTGAATCTGTCGTATAATGAATATAAGCTTTTCAAAAGGCACATCTTTTTTCAAGGAACTTGCAAAGCATCTTACAGAAAATGGTAGAAGTGTGAAGTGGAAAACAATAAACAAGAATTTACTGAATAACAAGAAACACACAAGGGTAAAACTTCAGATGTCGAAGAGGGATGAGGTCTTTAATGAGGAATGTGTTAAGAGCGTGGTCCCCTAAGAAAGTTAGAAAAACTCGAACAGGATGTGCATTATATCGGGAATTGCTGTACTCAAAATATGTGAAAATTTATTATAGAAATTGTTTATCGTAGAAAACGTTTTCATTTATATTGTATTTAACACATGTAAATATAAATTGTAACTAAGACATGAATTATTTCATTTGTTGTAATATTTTTAAAATCTTATATGGAACCAAGAGACTATTTTAAAAAGCATTAAAATGAGAATAAAGGGGGGAAAGAAATGTAAATAAAGTAAGCTTGTTAAAACAGTAATTACTATTAATATGTTAAATGAACTACATAGAAAATACTTCCGAAGAGCTAGAATACATCTTTACGCACTGAGTCGATTAGACCCAGTCAGGTAAAATGCAACATTTTTTTCAATAACGTGGGAAGAGGTTAAATTTATCATTTATGGAATTGATAAAATATACATGAAAAAATATAGCAGTAAAAAAAAGTTAGGGAAAAAATATAAATGTTTTTATTACCATGTATTTCAATTTAAAGACAGAAATTTATAAGTTACAAAAATTGAGTAAGATATTAGTACAATTAATAAAAACCTTTTTAAATACACATTAATATTGTGATACATATACTTTTGTGTTCAGGATAACTTTCAAACAGGATTGGATTGAAGTGACAAGAATTTGCGTTGTTTCAATGAATACTTTTGCTCATTCTTATATTCTTTTAAGTGTTATTTGATCCTAATGTCATGCTTTGGAGCAGATTTTTCCAACTGAAATCACAAATTTGTGACAGTATTGTGATCAAATGATTTAGACAATTGCGTTTTACAATTGTACAATAACCATCACTTACTAATTTTAGACTTCAATATACCTAATTATTTCATTTTTTTCTGATTCCTTCAATCGAAACTAATTTGCCTTCTCTGCGTACATATAACTATCACTTAGCTAAAAAAAGAGAGAGAGAGACATTTTTGGAAAATAATTCATAATTATTTCAAATTTAGGGCTTACCTCAAACATAACATCGACCACCACTTCCAAAAACACTGAATTTGTTTTCATCTTCGAATTTTCTGTTATTCTAGGAATCTTGAGACTTTGAAATGCACTCACTTCCAAAAGTTAAGTACGGAGAGGAAAATGTGAATTTCCATAAGCCTATCAGAGTTAAAGAAGCGGAAATTTACTACAAAAATAGAAGGAAGTATGCAAATATATGTTAGGTAACAGCCATTCACATGGTTTCACGTCGAGAAATATGCAAACCAGGCTATCGTATTAGAAGCAAGCATTGTGAAGGGTTACAAGAGTTACATATGTAAGGTGTTCAGAGCACTCATACAATTTGTCTTGCTAGAAGTGTTATTATGGCTTCCAGATGACGAATGGAAGATTCTGAGCACTGGCGTGTTGTTGGACGCATTGAAGCAGGACAGTCTATCACAGATGTTGCTCGTTTCTTCGGAGTTCATCATTCCGTCATTTCACACAATAATGGAAACAATTCCAAAAAAGCCAAACAGTTGTCATAGGGCCTGTAGTCGGTCGTCCAAGGGTTACGATTCCTGCAGATGGATATATATTACTGTTCTAGCTCCACAAGTGTGACATCTATGGTTGCAGCAGCCATTTTTAAGATGATACCTGCCACAACTGTTCGTTGAAAGCTACATTTGAATGGTCTGTACACCTGGGGACCTCGAGTTTGAGTTCCTTTATCCGTCCAATCCAGCGGCACGGTTAAAGTGATGCCACCAGCATGTGAATTGGACCGTGCCGAAATGAGGCAACGCTATGCTCGCAAATGAATCTGGTTTTGCCTGCAAAAGCGATGATAAATGTGTAAGGGTCTGGAAAGAACAAGCCACACGCGCAATCAAGCCAAGAACACCGCCACACATTACCTCATTTGGCGATGGAAACTCACAATGAAATGCCTGCCCATGGCCTGGAGAGGGATTTTATACCTGCACATATTCAGGCTTGGCTGTGTGAGGGCTGTTCATATCGAGATAAAGTCCGAAAAGCCACTGTGAAACTGCAACAGTTGGTCTAATGGTCGTTCCTTTTAATGGTTGATAACGCACTTCCCCATAGAGCTGCCATCTTGGACGATTTTCTGAAGAGTGAGGGGGTTACGGGTATGGAGTTTTCGGCTTACTCGCCGGATATTAATCAGATTGAAAAATTTTGGGATGTCTTTGGACGTGCTCTTGTAAAAGTTTCTCACCTCCAGCTTGCTTAACTTTCGGAAGTGAGTGCATTATTTTTTCTAATGGACTGCATATTGGTAACCAAGCCTTTTCAGACACGGCAAGTCCCCAAATGTGAGAGCCATATCATAGTGGCAACATACAATGGCGGCTCTCGCTACTAAATTTTGACGCTCGAATTAGTTTTAATTCAAACTCTAATCGGATGCTAAATATTGCCCCGATTTAATCTTGCCGAGAGTACCGGAGTCAAATTGATACTCAAGGGATCTTTTATATGCCACATAATCATATGACATGCTTGAATACGACTTTTGCTCCCTGAAAAACTATCGACTCCAGCCGGGATCAAATCATCAACCTTGAACTTACAAAGCAGGCATGCTACCTAAAAGCCACCTAGCCGACGAGGCTTTAAAGTATGACTTTTGCAGTAGGGTCTTCTGGCTACGCGGGTAACCAATACATTTTATTTCTAGGGGTATTCTTTGAACTTTTCGAAAGTACCATTCCCAGATTACTACTTCAAAAGAAGAACAAGAGAAAAATTCAACAGGGCTCTTAAAATGAAATTTTTTTACTATTCAAATGATGTTTTTCTTAGTCGTCAAATTAAGGATTCTTCTTTTCCCTGTTGAAGCTCAAAATCCTTATATAGGTGGGGCGTGGAAGCTTGGAGAGAGTGAGGTGTCTTTCTCTTCACTTGATCATAGTACAAAATTACCCCAGGTCCCTTCCCCTATAGTCTTAACATTAGTAACGTTTTGAAGGGTGATGTTAATAATAAATCACTCAATTCAATCACTCAATTTTCTCTATTTTTTGAATTTTTGTACCCACCATTGAACTTCTTTTGGAATGTTTATTTATAGACTTACCTTTTTCAAAATTTTGAAATGAACAGTTATCTAAATTTAAATATTTAAATTCTGGAGAGTCATTTCACGACTGAAATATTATTTTTACCTGGGAATTACGTATTGGTATCTTAAGACAACAAAAGTGTTGTATTTATTCATTAAAATTTCGGTGGTATCAAAATGAAAATTTTCATAATGGTTACCCAATTTTGTGACTGAGTTTTCAAGTAAAAATTTTGTTAACAAAATAGTTAATAACTCATAATTTTTGTGTTTCTTATTTTAATGCATATGTGTATATTTCATAATGCCTACAAAAATTAAATAAATACTTACCAATATCGCTTAAGTCAAGGGCCATATAAACAAGGTTTAACTTCAGGTGGGCCGCAAAGTAAACCAAAATTCATAGAAATGCAGGTTTATTTCCAATAATACGCTATGATAAACATATGTAAAAGAACAAGAAAAATTTAATACATACGTCCTGACACTTGATATATCTTCTCTGCAACAATCTTTCCTATTTCGGGAGAAAAAAATGTGACATTTTATTACATACTATTATGTGCCAATATATTGACCAAGCCGCCAAAATACTCGTTATGGGCCACATGTGGTCCGCGTGTTTGACACTCTTGGTTTCAGGTCTCCTAGAAAGAGAGTGAGATATCCAGATTCAATTTTTAGTTATTGTTAATAGCAAAAATGTATAAAAATGCTTTTGAAAATGGATGGATTGTTAGAGCTCATAAATACATTAATGTCCATCGATTAAGGATAATTCAGCGTCACATGGAAACCGAACTCCAAAATAAATATATCGCCCGCAAAATGACTACTCATATCTTCTAGAATCATATGCAAATTGTATGAAGTCACACCTATAGTACATCACAATGGGGCAAGAGTGTAAGAGTGGTGTTATGAATAAGAATAAGAATCAATTTAGAATTAGAATAATGAATATAGAATTAGATTCAATCATGTTAATTGGATGCCAATGTATTTCGACTTACCGCGACTGCTGCTTCCATGCTGGACACCTAAGTACATTTTTATAGAAGCTTGAGTAAAAAATGAGAAGTTACGATGAGTCATTGAGAAACAAGCAAAGAACTTTTCCAGTCTATATTTTGCGACAAAACACACAAGCACACCATTACATGTAGGAAAACGTTGCACAACACAATCACAAAAAAAACGATGCTTCCATCACACACATATACGAATCGAATGGCATTTTTCCCGCCAATAACAAATCCTTCTAGAATAAAAAAGTCCCAGTTCGTGGCGCCATCTCTGGACGGCGAAAAGAGTCAACTGTTCTTAACAAGTGGGATATATAAATATTATGAGCAAAGAAGTAAAATTGTTTGCAGGCGCTTTATAAGCCTTTCAGTGCAATAAACGCATAGTTATGACACAAAGGACGCATTTGGATGAATTTTTACGTGGTAGAATTATCGGACTTCTGGAATATGAGCGTACCCACAGCTGGAAGTATCCGAGGAACTTGGAATTTCCCGGAGTGTCATCTCCATGCTTTGGCAAAGATTCCAAGATGATGGTAATGTGAGTAGATGTATAGCACAGATCACCCCCAAGTTACAAGGCTAAATGAGGACCGGTATTTGGCAGTTACTGCCAAAAGATCAGACGGAGCACAGCATCAGACTTGTCTTATCAGATCTCTTCAGCCACTGATACGACAGTTTCAAGGCAGGCTGTGTTCAGACGCTTAGGGCAGAATGGTCTATATGCACGTAGACCTGTCACATGTGTTCTGCTTACTGCAACTCACAATCACCTGCGGTTAGCCTGGAGTAGAGAACATGCATTTTGTGAACACTGCAACAGTGAGCATGTGTGATGTTTTCCAACGAGTCCAGGTTTAGCTTGCAGTCTCACTCTCGTTGGACTTTCATATGGAGAGCACCAGATACCCGTTACCACCAAGAGAACATCATTGAACGACTCCGTTTCGGTAGTGAAGGATTGCTCTTTTGGGAGGGGGGAATTATTCTGGGTTCCAGAAACTGACCTGCGTGTTCAAATTAAAACCATGACAGGCCAAATCTATAGAGACGTCATTCTGTAACAACATGTATGTTTGTTTCAGGGAGGCATGGGCACAGAATTTGTGTTTATGAATGACAACGCCAGTCCTAACCGTGCAAACATCGTAAGCGAATGCTTTCAATCGGAGGATCACCCGTATGAACTAGCCAGCATTTTTATCGGACTTGAATCCTGTAGAGCAGGGACGTCAAACACGCGGGCCGCATGTGGCCTGCCGACTCCTTTTATTTTTTTTTAAATATCAGGTTCTTAAAAGTTTTTCATTTTGAAACTTATTTTAGGTGGGCCTTATATATATATGTAAGTCCACAATATATTTGGCTGTTATCTGTTCTTGTTTCTTTAAAAAAAATCTTTTTTGATAATTTCGCCCTTTTTATTTAATCTCTATCTATCGATATGTAAACTGTTGATGAAAGCTTACAAATAAATTAATTGATATCCAATGTGGTTCTTTGTTGAAGCAAAAATCTATGGAAGTTGGAATTCTAGATTTTTATACATACTCGCATTTATCAGTAGATCTTTTTTCCTAAAATTTATCGTTTGTTATGTGAATAATGACTGTGTTCGGAAGCACTTATTTGTGCGAGCAATTATTTTCCCGAATTCAGAAAGATAAGATTATCCCCCCAACAACATTTATCGTCCTTTTTAAAAATTGCATCAGCTCAGTATTTTTAATGAAATCTTGATGATTTGCTTAGTGAAAAAATTGGTGTCAAATATCTTCTAAAAAGTAATGTTAAATTGTAATTCTTAAAGAATTGTTTGTTTTTGTTTTTTTATTAAAAAGCAACATGAAATTAAAACGATTACATGTGTATTATACACAATACATTGAGCTTTGCATTAATAAATGCCTATTACATTATAAAAATCGTCTTTTAAGGATTTTTTGAGGATCGTAAACATGCGCCCCCCAACTTATAATAAAATAGACCATGCGGCCCGTAATATCATACGAGTTTGACACCATTGCTGTAGAGCATGTGTGGTACAATCTTGGCCGACAAGTTGCAGCCCGTCAACCACCTCCTACATGTCAACCGGAACTTTGGAGAGCATTGCTTGAACAATGGTGTAATATTTCCCAAGATCAGATCGATAATTTGATACTCAGCATGCCTAGGTGTTGTACTACGGACTGCATTGCATCGTCTGTGAGACATACTATGTATTAACCATCATACCAAGCATGTAATATTGGTTTTTGTAAATAGTTTTTTTTTTGTAATTTGCTCCCGGGAGCAAGAATCGCAATTTTTATTAATATCAAACATATGCATCTTTTTTGCTCTTTACTTTATGTTTAATAAAAAGGCTTTACAAATAAGTCAATTGTTTTGCTTCTGACTCTTCCTTTGCCTGAACTTGCATTATCCTTAATTTATGGACGCGCGTGTATTTTGAAAAATTTTTTGTTTAGAGAATACTAAAAACTATGTTTTGTGCCCACTAAAGTCCGTTGTCACCCGAATAATTTATGAACGAGAAGATGTATAGTCATAAAAGAGGGGTCTAGGTATAGTGGAGTTGCCATACGCCACAAAAAAAAAACTACTTACAGCACCTCTTGGAGGATAAATTTGTAGTTAGTTTTCTTATTTCAAAAACAGTTAGAGATACATGGAAGAATTTAATTATAATATTGTTCATCATCATAGATTTATTAAAAAAAAATATCTTGTGCACAAAAATGATACAAATGAAAAGCACAAAACGCACACGTACGCATCACGTTGAACAAAACAGCACTTTCTGGAAATGAGATCTACTTTTCATGCTCAAAAAGGTGTCCTTCAGCAATAATACACATCTAGACATGTGGGTTTGCATTTCCCGCTGCACATTCTTCAGCATGGCACGCGACACGCTGGCACAAGCATCCGTAATACGGTTTCGGAGTTCCTGCAGTGTTGATGGAGATGTTGCACACACTCATTGTTTGATGTATCTCCACAGAGTAAAGTCAGGTGGGTTCAGGTCAGGTGACCGTGCAGGCCAATCAACGCAACTACCATACCCGATGACTCGTAGCTGGAATTTGTCTCGAATGTACCGTATGACATACGATACGTTGTGCAGTGGGGCGAGGTCGTAATGGAACCATACATTCTGGTGATCACTCAACGGTAAATCCTCTAAAAAAGCGGATAGTACGTCCTTTATTAATGACGAGTATCGGGATCCCGTTAATATGTCCTCGTAAAATAGTATTACAAGCAAAGCATGCCTAATTCATACATATGATATCGGAGATCAGGGAGGCTCACGAGTGTGACATTTGCTCTTTTCTTCCGCGTTTTATGCCGCATTCCAATTATGGGAGTTGCGAACCAAAGAAGTATGTATTTTACGTCTTTTATTTTTAACATTACTGTAAGAAATGTGTCTTTTTTACTTAATGAATGATGCTGAACAACTTTGTAATTGAATTTTTTCATGTATCTTATACTGTTTTTGCGATGAGAACGCTAACTCCAAATTCATCCTCCAGGGGGTGCTGTAAGCAGTTTTTTTTACTTTTTGCAGCGCATGGCATCTTTACTATACCTAGACCCCACTTTGATGACTATAGTTGTTATTGTTCATAAATTATGGGGGGTGACAACAGACTTCAGCGGGCACACTGTATAAAATTCAGTACCGCGTTAAATTTAAAAGCCTAACATGAGTAACATTCCGATGCGGTGTTGCATTACAAATTCCTATTTCAAAATTACAAATTCATACTTCAAAATTACAAATTCATACTTCAAAATTACAAATTTATACTTCAAAATTGCAAATTTGTGTGTGTGTGTGTTTCAAAATTACAAATTCCTATTTCAAAATTACAAATATTATACTTCAAAATTAGAAATTCATGTTTTTCAAAAAATCTCTTTTATATTTCATATATATGAGAGTAGATCTAATATAAGAGAGACTTTTCTAAGCTGTCATTGAAACTTGAAATAACTAATCATAGTTTTTGTTGCAAAATTTATAAACATTATCAACCTTAATGAAAATGTCTCGTTTATAGTTGATTTAGCCTCATATATTATGTTTGATCCAATTTAAACGCGAATGAAATCAGTTTTCCTACACAACATCTCCTGTTTAGGAAATGTTGTGTCTTATTTGATAATAACTAATTAGATCATTCTCAAACTATGTTTTAGATACACACAACAAAAGATACGAATAAGATTAATTTCTGTACTTTTATAAAATGATCCGTGAAAAAAGCACATTTTGTTTAGATGCAAGTTAATGGTGCGCTAAATTATTTTTAAGTAAATTAAAGAAAGTGGGACAATCTTCCTGTTTGGATAGTCATTAAAATGTAATTTTTAATTGACCAAATAAGGGGGAACTTTGCTACAATAGGGAAACAATTGCGACAGTAAAATGTCCTTTAGAATTGAGGAAATGGTTCATGTTGATTGATTACTTGTGACTGCACTAAACTTTATTTAGAGCACTGAAATCTCCAATTCAGAAATAAATGCATTTCTTTAGGATCAAATATTACAAAAATATTAGAACTCTTGTTTCGTATCGAGCCAAACAAAGTCTTACATTCTCTAAATTTATTTCTGCATAGAAATTTCTTGGAAGTTTATTGTGTGATTTGTATCTTTCTACTATTGATTTATTTTATTAAAGTGCATAGAGTAAACTAGGCAAATATGGACACCAAAATACTCAATGGAAATATACTACGCTGAAACAATTTCCATTTTTCCGAAATTAAGATATTTCAAACTTCAGAGTATGCTCTTTCTAATGGTATATGAAAAAAACTTCTTACTCTCGTTGCTGTGTTTATAGATAAACTCCAAAATAAATTTCGTAATTGCTCATATTTGCCTAAAACTTTAGGTAATATGGGCGAGATTGCCAGAAATATGGTCAGGTTACATTATAAAAGATATAAGAGAAACTGCCACCTTTGCATTTATCTTTTCCAAACGGAAATGCATTTTTACACAAATTACATGTTTGGAAAATGGTAAAAAGTGGATTTAAACCTTTGTTATTAAACAAATTGTATCATAAAAAAATGCCCAAGCTTTTATCAATGGATTAAAAATAACTGAATGCTGAAAATAAGATAAACTATTAAATTAACAAAAATTATTGCAGACTTAAAGAAAAAACAGCACTTAATGAGAAATTACTCTTGTATCATATGCCACTCTCATCACAATAAAAGGAGTGACCTTCTAACTCGACACATTTCTCATGGAACCAGGATGAACAAGAGTCAAAGCATTGCACCCATTCCTGTCCTTGAGTTTCATCACAATAGTTAGCATCACAAACAGACAAATGCATTCTAGCTGAGGATAAGATGTATTCTGTTTGCTGACACTTGCTGTTGCTCTGAATTTTGCCCCTGCACCTTCTCTACGACCTCCGTTGGTACCTCTCTTCTTCGTAGAAGAGAAACCTCAAAACTGTGAGAAATAGTGTCAGTGAGGCCATTAATGGTCTCTTCAAATATTTTTTTACCTAGCCGAGTCCACTACAGATCTCAATTTCTCTATGGTATTCGAAAGATAATCTTGTGCCATTACATTTTAAATATGATTTCTGGCATACGACTGCCACGGCTGGCTCGGATGTAGTGCAATCTGGACGTCCAATTTTCGGTGACTTTTTCCAACATTTGTGGCCGTATATCGGCAATAACACGGCGAATGTTGTCTTCCAAATGGTCGAGCGTTTGTGGCTTATCCGCATAGACCAATGACTTTACATAGCCCCACAGAAAATAGTCTAGCGGTGTTAAATCACAAGATCTTGGAGGCCAATTCACAGGTCCAAAACGTGAAATTAGGCGGTCACCAAACGTGTCTTTCAATAAATCGATTGTGGCACGAGCTGTGTGACATGTTGCGCCGTCTTGTTGGAACCACAGCTCCTGGACATCATGATTGTTCAATTCAGGAATGAAAAAGTTAGTAATCATGGCTCTATACCGATCACCATTGACTGGAACGTTGTGGCCTTCATCGTTTTTGAAGAAGTACGGACCAATGATTCCACCAGCCCATAAAGCGCACCAAACAGTCAGTTTTTCTGGATGTAACGGTTGTTCGACATACACTTGTGGATTAGCTTCACTCCAAATGCGGCAGTTTTGTTTGTTGACGTAGCCATTCAACCAGAACAAATAACAGATATCATCCCAGAACAACATTCATCGCTAAACAAAATTCGCTTATGAAAATCGGGAACAACGGCAATCTCGTTTTGGGCCCATTCGACGAATCTACGCCTTGCTTGATGATCATTTTGATGAATTGCCAAACCAAACTGAGAATAAATCACTTGACAGCTGTTAAATCGGTCGCCATCTTGGAAAGTAATGCCAACTTAAACTTCTATACCTGGAAAAAAAAACACTCTTTACAAGCTGTAATAAGATAGGATTGATTATTTAATATTAGAATCGAGGATTAGGTGGTTCGCTTATTGATATTGGTCTGAATTAGATTGTCTTATTATAAATATATATATTGTGTGTTGCGTATTTCGTCATCGTAGATTCTCGCATATTAATTATTATAATTGAATTTGTTAAAGGTTTAAGTTGAATATCTTAATAAAGTCATATTAAGATAATGTTTGATCTTAGTTCTTTCGCTAATCCTACACCTCTAGCTCACGCTGATACTTCGAGAGATGTTCTTCCAAGGGGAGGAACATCACACTCTTCTAGTCCAATAATATCCTCGTACAAGTTCGGGGGAAAGAGAATGGGTGAGTTTACTGTCCGCAAAAAGATGTCAGTTTCGTTCAGGCTATTGAGGTACATCTGATAATAAATACTACAAATTGTCCTGCTGGTATACGCTGTAGGAATGCCTGTACTTCTGGCCAAACCACAGAAAAAACAACTTGTGTAAATATCAATTTAAAAATAAACCTCCGTTAATGTGCACAAAGAATGACATCTGTGGGCACATAACCGGTGTTTACGGATACCCTCGCTCACATGGACGCTCGACGATATGAGATGGGAGATGACATTCCCTGGGAAATCACCACACTCACCCATGACCATAATAAAATAAAATTGTGATTTATCTGAAACGAGAGTGTCATTCTTTGGTCTAGTAGTGATAACGTTGACTCCAAGTCAGACATTCAGGCCTATGCTCAGGGCTTAGAAAAATCCCAATGGCTGGCTGCCGTGTGTGCAGCGGTCCTTCATGTTGCGGTTGATTTGGTTTCTGAATGATGCATCCTCCTCCCATAATGGCAGGTGACTTTGAACATTCCGTTCCGCGTCAAACGAGTCTCAACGAGCCATTCGTCGAATCTGCCTATTTGTGTGTCTGTGCGATCTATTACCGTCGTAAGATGATCCTGCGCCCTTTTCCAAAACATGTAGCTGATATTTATTTAACTCTTTCCAACAAGAGTGGCAATTATGTGCATCAACAAACCGAAGTCATGCAGCTTTAAGATACGGTCTCATACTCGTATCACATGTGATAACCACTGATATTCAACTCGGGGACATCAGTACCTACCTAGGTTGTTAGACAAGAATGTCATTTTATATATGTGAGGCATGATCTAAAAGTCAGTTCGTACGCAAATTTTTACATCTGCAACACTTTCTTAAATATGAATATCTGAAGAGGCAGAATGAAAGAATAATTCTTCTTAGAATTTCCGTGACACGACAATGTTGAATTGAACTGTTGCAATTTTCCGAGCAAAATGAAAACCCACACGATTTTAGGGACGACTATTTAACCCATGATTTGACTTTTGGCATCTGCATATATGTGTGTGTGCGTGTGCACATCGCCGGAAAAGATGATATTCAGGATTTAATCAAATCCCTAAGGGATATGATCAATTCACGCAAGATGTTAAAATAAAAGCTCTTTGGGTCATTTCCCTGAGTTAGTGAGTGAATATTAACGTCGCACTGTTCAGCTACACGATCAAGATGCTGAAGCTATGATATGTGCTTGGTTAATTGACAATCAAACGAAACATTTGGCTGTAAGTTGGTTCTTTTCCACTTTACAACTTTTTTTCCATTCCAAAAAGTTATTCTTTTCATCAGACCATTAAACGATCACATTGTAAAGCTTTATGTTGAACAAAACTGAAAACAGGACTTCAATCTATACATATTTCGAAGACGGTGTTTACAAAATTTGTTACTGAAGAAGATTTGGATCTACTTCCTATAAGAAGAACTACGATAATATATCATTTTAGCTCCAAAAAGACTTACCAGAAGCTTCCTTAGAGAACAACAATGGTAATTCAGCTTCGAAAGATCTATAAGCATCTGACTAAATTGATTTACAATTATTAAACTTCAAATGATTTATTAATAGTTAAACCCATAAACAATAACACTTTAATTTCCCATGATCTACCAAAATCTGATTTACTCTCTAAAAAGACTATAGATTTAGAGGATCTGCTAAAACCTGAATCAGTTTCTTTATCGACAATAAAGCAACTCTAATCATTTAACAACTCTACTTCAACTTCTTTTTCAACAGTTGAAACAGTTGTAGTGTTACTTGCATTGCAATGGGAAGCAGCAGTGAGTGACAGTAAAACATGTTGTGTTTTTTGAAGAATAGAATCAACTAAAGCCCATTCATGTAACATTTGTAAAAATCCAGTGCACGCAATATGTGAGAACACAGCAAGAGAAGCACAATATGTATAAAAAATCCTATGCTCTTCATGACAAAAAGAAGAGAAAATTAAAGATCAAAAAGAAAATGTTTCAAAACAACTGAAAAGATAGCTGAAAAATGAAAGAAGTTTTTTTTTTTGAAGAAGTTTAAAAATGTGTTAGTGAGTTCCACAGTTTTGGTACATGTACCTGTGGTAAATAAATAGAGATCTATTACATGGAAATAATATTGTGGGGATGGCATTAAATTTTTTAATAAAATTATTTCAAATTGGTACCTTAGTAGGAATTATAAAAGATTGGCTACCTAGATACGCTCTTCAAACTACAACACATTTACCGAAACAGTTCCTCAGGTTAATCTAAGTTTGCATGATATTGCAGGAAAATTATCCTTATTTGGAGGTCAAGCATTTATGAAGTGTTCCTGTGAGCAATCCAAATTACAATGTAAAACAAAAAGATTTGCTTCTAAAAAAAGTAAGGTATTTTGTAACTCGAGATTCAACAAATCAACAACGTGTTTTAATATATATATATATATATATATATATATATATATATATATATATATATAATTGAATAAACATTTTTAAATATTAATTAATTAAATTCATGAAAAATGTTTAAAGTTTTGCTAAAGAAATGCTTTATTAAAAAAATATCGGCTAAAGTATCATTAAGACTAAAATATATTGAATATTTCACGTGAATTATATAAGCATTTCTTCTTATTATGTGTAAAATACTTATGCCTCATTAATATATCCTTGAGAGGAACAAAAAGGGAAAGGGTGTTACCATTTTAAGAAATCATTTATCTACGCCAGGAAAATAACTTTTCCGCTTATTGATTTTAATTAAACATTGTATACCCCTTCATTTAATCGAAGTATTCGATACCTTGCAAACAATGAAACACAAATGCGTTTATTACATACACATTTAGTTTCATTATCTATCTGTTGATACTTCGTAAATGCTTGTAGATGAAGCCGAAAAAGGAGAAAATTGCGAACATTACGTTTCCAATCAACGAGTAATTTATTTTTGCTGACTTTTTGTTCTTTTATAGTGTAATGCACTAAATTCCCTATAAATTTTATAACAGAAATTAATGTATAAGCTAAGTTTTTTACATCATTTTATTATTTAGATTCAATGGATGTATTCTGCTGAGAAAGAGTTAAGAAAAACATTTCATTAGAACGCAATTGATTCCAATCATACAAGATTGGTATACTTTCTACTAAAACTAAAAAAATCGATTGGAACAATCCCCTTTTTTTAAGGAAAACAAAACAATGCTTCATAAGAATATAATTTGTTTGGCTAAATAAAAATAATTTTTTTATGTGGAGCTTCTGTATCTTCAGCTATAAAAGCACGTTTTTTCGAATGGGTAGGTATTAAATCAAATTAATCGAATGGGTAGGTATTCAATTAAAAATGTAATATTCAAATAGTAGATAGATGTTAGTTAAAATAAATAGAAAAAATCCGTTTTTTTTAGATTGTAGAGAGTATTACAATGCATTGTTGAAAAATGCAATTATTCACATAAAGTTTGGTATTTTAAATCAAATTTTGTCAGCTTTATATTTAATGTTATTTTGAATGGGTATGTTTTTGATACATTTCTCTCTAATGCAATGACTTCTCAAAACTCGATAGCAATCAAATGGAGAACTAATTTTAAATCGAGGAATATTTGCATTGTGTAATAATAAGCTCTTAATTATTTAGAAAATTAGCAGACTCATTGTCAAATATCTTCCAGTTTAATATATCTCGCTATTCAACACTAAGCTAAATCATAAAATGTAAAATTACAAGCTGGTTCGAACCGTGGCTTGGAACAATTACTAATACCGCCCCCAACAACAAAAAAACATAAGCTTGCAACCTTTATGAGATTGTAATCTAGACTACCTTAAAAAATGTCTCGAACACAGTTTAAAAATGCCGTTCATTTGTAAGCAGAAAATGTTTTAACTTACACCTGTTTTGCAATGCAATTTTGATAAAACTATTTGTAAAATAACTTTATTCGTCCATTTTTCTTCGTGGAATGTGGGTATGTTGCAATGTGTTTATCCAAAATTGCCAAAAACGAGCAGTTTTTCCTCGACATAATAAATGATGCGTTAACGCTTCTGTTTTCTACTTTTACCACGCAATCATCTCTATATTCGAACAATGAGCACATTAGAATGATTTTCAGCATAAAATTTAAATAATAGACCTACCACCGAAGAAAATATGGAGGTTAGATGATTTTGTAGCAATTATGCGAGCTTCCATTACACAAAAAAATGGAAGATTATAGAAAAAAAGTATATTATATATATATATATATATATATATATATATATATATATATATATATATATATATATATATATATAAAATAGAGTATGCTTTTCTGACTTTTCAGAAGAAAAATACTAAAAAAGATTGTATGACTTGTGAAATGAAATAGATTAGTTAACAGAATCATGTAGAAAATGTATGCCTAAACTGAAAAATGAAAACGAGCTCAAAGGTTTTGCATTTTTAGTAGATTCGACCGTTAATTTAAAATGAACTACTTAATTCATATCGCTAAACTGTTTACTACACTTATATATATATATATATATACAAACTTCCTTACTATATTGTTACATAAATCGAGGTTCGAGGATTGTATGCTATCAGTCTCAAAGATCAAGACAATTTTTCAGGAGTGATGAAAATTTATTCTACAACAGTAAATCACAGAATAAATCTCAGAAGGCCTTCACACCTTTTACGGCTCTCAGATACAACTATCAGTGTCTAAAATACAAGTATTTTAAAGATCATTCAAAAGCACACGCTCGTCCTACTCAAAGTATTCACTAATCACTGGTCGACTCTTCAAAGGTCAAGACTATACTAACTCAATTTCGGCCAGCGACACCTTATTTATAGTCCGTAAGGCATTTTTGAAAAATCTCCGCTTACGTCATACATCGTGTTATTAGTAGATTTCTCCAGTAATTTCCAGAAGCATTCTCATGGTGCCAACTTGCCCAAAATATTCACCAAAAACGATGCCAGCTTGGCTCTATCACCAACATTTTGACTAGTTTCCAATGAATCGCCATTATAATGTAAGGAATGGTGTTGCTTGCGAATATTACAATTTAAGCATAAAATAAATACAACAGAGCGCATTATCAATGTATCACACATCCAGATATAAATTATTTACACTATTTTAAGCTATCCCTACACAAAATTCGTATCAATATTATATATTTTAAGTTCAGTTTATTTTAAGTCAGTGTAGTTCAATTTTTCTTCTTCCAACGAGACCCAAAGGCACTAAAAAGCTGGATACCCCTGTTTTGTTATACGTACAATGTTCGAAATTTATAAGTTTAAGATATTGAAAAATAGTTTAATCCAGGTCCATTCCGAGGCATCAAATTTCAGTATCGTTAAATATCTAGGATCCTTTCTGACGTTAAAACAATGCTGCATTCTTTTTCAGATTTTAACTCGAGTAATTTAAGCCATATATTCAATCTGTAGCTTAAGAAAACTTTCTTCTTTAAATAAAAATAAATATATATCAATTAACCATCGTAAATAAATTTATTCTATTGAGGGGCAACATATCATCTTGTTTATTACATTTTAAAAAAACAGAGTAATAGATTGATTTTCTTATTAATGCCGCACTCTGAAGTTACACGAGGGTTATTGGTGATCTACCTCAAAATATATATCTCAGCATTGTTGAATGACTAGGACAACACCTAAGCTGGTACATCGCTTTTCAAACTTCAGTAAAATTCCGAGTCATTCTTAGAGTTTCGGCAGATTTAACGTGCATCAGTCCATCTACAAGGTGGGTCTTTAGGGGTACAAGGACTACAACTCCTAACTAGACGGAAGCAACGCTGACCACATGTTCACGAGGATGACTACTCGGCTTTGTCGGTCACGAGAAAATAATAAAATTGTAAGGCCAGATAAGAATCAATCGTTTAAAAATATATTCTAAAAAAAATTTTAAAAAAAGGATTTATTTTCAAATATCACTCACACACAGTGGCAGGTGAAAACATGTGTGTTCATTAATGCTATTTTTTTGTATTGTGCCTAAAGAAATAAAAACTTAATATATTCTGGGAAGATGATAAATCAGCAAGAAATCTGTATCAAAATACGAGATATATACTTCCCATTTGACCAGTAAATGAAAACCTCTTCTTAATTTTGATCCTTATGAATGGAAAGTGGTTTTGAAAGATGAGTTTTCCCCCCTCTCTCCTCTCTTTCTACAGGGGTAAATTCATTATTAGGCATCGCGTATATTTTTTTTACTGAAACTCTGTTCGACTTTTGCTTTATATTGGTTTTTGTTTCAGTCAGAAATGATTCCTTAGTTTGAAAATTCAATTTAAGTTAATCGATCACCCACATTAAGAGACTCGCAATAATTCCATTATGTGAGTAGCTTTTTTATTAAAACTATAGTATCATTTATTTATTATATACTTCTGAGAAAATATACATAATAGAATTTAGTTATTTCAAAATCATTCAGTTAATATTAAGGTATCCGACAACGTTCGGAACCGTGATTTTAAAAAAGCACATCAATGGATAATTTTCATCCTATTTAGTGTCACTCAGATTAGAATACATGCATAAAATTGTTTTAAGGACATTGTGACAAAAACAAATTATTTAAATATAATATTTTGGCAAAAATTAACTTAGAATAATCTTTTTTCCAAATGTTCTCCTTTTGTGAAAAATGGTTCTATTATAATATTTTGCCTGTACATAGCTCAGACCTCTCTACAGAGGCTCAACTAGAATTTTTGAAAAATTCACATTATTTTCAGAGTTATCAATTGAAATCATTATTCTCGTTTTCTCTTAAAATTGCTCCCCTCTGTTGTCGTAAAATATGAATAAACCCACTTCTAAGTTATATATTTCAAAAATTCTAGTTGAGCCATTGAACAGAGGTCTGAGCTATATGCAGGCAAAATGTTATTCTAATAGAAGCCTTTTTCACAAAAGGAGAACAATTGGAAAAAATATTATTCTAAGTTAATTTTTTGCCAAAATATTGTATTTAAGTAAATTTTTTTTTATCAAAATGTCCTTAAAACAATTTTATGCATATGTTCTAATCTCAGTG
Source organism: Trichonephila clavipes (assembly GCA_019973935.1). Lineage (NCBI taxonomy): Eukaryota > Metazoa > Arthropoda > Arachnida > Araneae > Nephilidae > Trichonephila > Trichonephila clavipes. The sequence continues at coordinate 874,493 of BMAU01013825.1, forward strand.
ACACTAAATATCATGAAAATTATCTATTTATGCGCTTTTAAAAATCACGATACCGAACGTAGTCGGATACCTTAAGATAAAAATTTTAGAATCACTCTAATTTATATATATATATATATATATATATATATATATATATATATATATATACGCACTTACTCTTATTCAAACAAGACACAACTTAAATGATTTATGAGAACTCCATTGAAAACTTCGAAGGGAGGTAGAAAACATCGTTAGGAGTAGTAATTACCCCAAAAGAGTATAATAATAGTAAGCGGAATCACACACTAGTTTAAAATTTCGACCCATAACACTGACGATTGCATGACATCTACTCAGCTTGGATCGGCAAATATTTTCAAATGTATCTGAATTTCCCGCTTAATAGTATAAGATGCCTCTTAGTGACCCTAGGACCATGGCTAAATCTACTAACTTTTTGTAAGCAATAACTCCCAAGACCCCCCAAAAAAAACAAGGAGGAAATAAAAAAGAGGATTTGGTGAAGTGTGTGATCGGACCATCACACACAATCCATTAATATTCAAATGAAAATGTTACGCACATGGTCCAAAATGTCATGTACGGAAACTGCGCGATGACAGGGAGCCTGCTTTTGATAAAAACGCATTCGGCAATGATAATGTGTGGGTACATCGTTAAGAAATACTAAAGGAATCTTCTGAAGATACTGTTAAGTGTCCAATTGAGAGGTGGCTTAAGCTATCTTCCAACTAAGCAGTCAGCTAGGATACCCACTAAACATTAACAGTGTTGTTAGCATGTGGTCTAGTTCCATGTAGGTTATGTACCTCAAACATGTGCTCGCTGTGATTATCCAAAATCATTCATGAGAAAAGGATGCTTCATAAATACGCAGGTTGAAACCGTTGAGAAAACGTAACACATCCTGGATAATCTTCCAGTTGTAGAAATGGGACTTTTTAAATCTGATATTGAGAAGATATAAATTCCTAAAAGTTTTAAAGGAAGAGTTTTTTCAGCTATAATATTAAATTTAACTAATATCTTCGAAAAAAATACATTTCCAAACAATTTGTTCAAATTATCAGAGATTGAATAGAAAAAATAAGCAGAAAGTAAGTATGCATGTAAAAGTAGTTTTTAATACTAATGTATTGCTCTTTTTTGCGTGAAAATTTTCTTTGGTAAATATTTAAGGCTGTCTTCGCCAAATGTAGGAGAGCCTGAACTAAACTCGGAACACATTTTCAGACAGAGAATTTGTACATTTTGTAATTCATACATTTGTTTATCATATTGTGTTTTTAAATTTCAAAAAAGTCCATAAATAAGTCATTTTTAATTTTAACATGTAAAGGGAAAAATCTCATGGAGCATTATGGTACAGGAGAAAAAATTGCGGAGCTTATTTCATACAGAAGAAACAGATCAAAACTCAATAGGATACATAATTAATACTCTCTGCTCTGTAAAATAGCAGAATATACTATTAATATTGAAATACTTTTCATGCTTGAAAAAATACTCCGGAAACGGATTCTATTCTTCCCCATTGCGAGCGAAGACAGTCTTTAAAATAAATCTGTGCATGAGTATTTCATTACATAACATTTTGATAAATTGAATAATCATTTGGAAATTGGCGTACATTTCAAACAAAATGAATACTCAAATGATATACTCGTAAGGAAATTATTAAATTATACATTGCTAAATACCAATTTCGAAACATTTCAATTCAGACCGTTTTAAACAACATTCAATAAAATTCTGAGTTTTTAAAAATTATTACAATATATACATCGAACTGAAAGTTCTTAATTCAAACATAAAAAGTGTCCTCTATATTAAAATATTCATTGATTGTTCACATGAAAAGTATACATTTTTTAAAAAGAAAGTAGAAGAGATGTAATTAGTCAAGGGTCAGCAAAACGTGACTCATTTCATAGATGGTTGTTTCTCTGACGGTTGAGACTTTTGCCTACATCTATTATAAATAATTGTATCCACTTAAAACTTTTGTTACCCTTCCTCTTTTATAATTATCTGTTTATCTATATTCACATACATATTTAAATATTTTTAATTGCTTAAATATTCTACTTATTCAATATTTACTTCTGTATTACATTGTTTTCCATTAACAGAATTTATCAATAATCGTTCAAAATATTATAATTAGTTCTAAATCAGTAAAAAGTCCTATTTATTGGTAAAAAGGCCTCCAATGGAAAATTTCTAGCAATGCTTACTTATTTGCATACATGAGTTCGGGAGTACTTATGATTATATATAGGATATACACGTAAACCCTCAAAAGAAGTGACAAAACACATTCCATATTTTGTAACACGCTTAAAGGTATGCCTAGAGAGGGAGCTATCCGAATGAAAAGAAATTGCTTATAAACATACTGCAAGATAGAGTATGCAAATGATTAACTATTGGTGGACAAAGACTGATTAACTAGAACTTTACAACGCATTACAATACAATATACAGTTGGCGTATGAAACAGATGACATTCCAATGATAAGGCATCATTTTGATGCGAATAACGTGGAACAACGTGGACTAAACCGATACTTCCCAGACGGTTATTCGAAGATTATGAGCAGGTGTAACCATTTAAGGAAGATTTATCAATTGGAATAAGAAAACCAGGGGGTCAAATCAAAGGATAGCTTAACATCAGAATCAGAACGATGCTACCATTCCACGATGTTGACAGCATTGGGTGTGAACTATCATTTTTAACAGGGGTAAAATATTTTTAGACAGAAAGTAACGATAGAACGCGAAGACAGAATGCTAATCCGATCGGCACTCTCTCAGCCCCTGATACATCCTAATCAACTACCCTATGTGCAACAGGGATACGATTAATTGCACTAATCATCGATAGGTAACTCAGTGAAAGAGGAATAAAGTTACGGAGACCATTGCGTTCTCTGTCCTTCACCAGGCACGTTTGAAGTGGTGTCGAGGTTATTTGATCCGAATTCGCATGGACTGCAATATAAGTGTTTCCAATGATGGGCCACATTTTGAATTTAGCCGCGACTACAAGTAAAGATGCGTCTAGTGAGGTCCAGAACATTGAGGGGGATACACATTTGACTTTTGTCCACCACACATCCAAGCAACTGGAAGTTATAATATGAATAATATTTCATTTCAGACCATTTACATTGTCATCCGTGACACATTATAGCACGGCGGTTTGTCAGCGAAATTCTACCCCCCCAAAGTAACGGACACTTGGGTCACCCTGGCCAACGCTATTGCAAGATCTTTCCCTAATGGAGCACTTTTCGACTCTTATGAGCAGACATCTGCAAACGTCACTGAATCACGCTTTTCTCATTCGTCAGTAGGAAAATGTATGACAAATATTCCCGTAGGTAAACATCCACAACAAATCTATCCCACAGTAGGATATAACCGCTTGCATTATTGATTTTTTTCTCTCGTAGTTGTATTTCCCGAATAAAACACATAATTTTTATGGTACTGTTCGAGTCTCGTTTTCAAAACGGGGGTGCTTCATATCTACCAATTTGCTTCCCATTCAGATAACTTCTCAGAGCGTTGCATTTTAAGTTATAGTGCTTATGCTTTTTATTTCATACCTAAAGAATCAATTTGGATTAGCAGTTGCAAGAGTTCATGAAAGTATTTAAGGACTTTTTTTCTTGAGGAAAGTCATCAATTCCTTTTTCATTATAAACATTTACAGATTAGTTTTCGATTCTCCATAGTGTGAAATAAAGCTTAGTAAACATAATGTTTTTCCTGTTTAAAGTATTTACTAGGAATAAAGACATGGATGGGAGAGTTTGTGTTAGTCATAGTATCTTTCATTTAAAAAGTTACCAGATTTTCTTTGCATTTCCCCAATTTTAAAGAAAGTAAAAATGACATTCCTTGAAAGATTGATACATTTCGTAAGACTTTATTTTCAAATGAAATACTTTTAGGGGGTGGAAGGAGGAAGAAAATGTGGCTTCCCGTATCAATGTTTAGAAAACGGATTTTGTACCATGTGTTTCGGAATTGGATAGACCCCTACTTACCTAATAATGAATTTTTGCAAATTTACCAACTTAAATGTCTTTTTCTTTATACAGCTGGTATATATAGAGCTATGCTTACTTTAAAACATTTAAATTTCTAACTGTAGTGAAGTACAGTGTTTAAACCATAAGACACACATGTTAATGAACTAAACTAAAATTTAATTAATATGTAAAATAACTGACAAATGCTTATAATGGGAGGAATGAGCCTGGTGCTTCATCCATTTTGATGCTTCCAAAATTGCTGAGTGTGTGCGTGTGTGATATCCGTTTCTACATTTTACTTTAAGATCTTCTTAGTGCCTATTCCGATCAGTTCCGCATGTAATATGACATTTATTTTTTCTTTCAAAGTGACCATATTAATTTATTGGCTCCTGTGGCATTATCATAGTCAAATCATTCTCAAACCTAGTTTCAAAATCTGAATAAAGGGCATTTAATTGTTGAAAGTATGTTAAAACGTCATTTTCCTGGCAGATTATGTGCGACAAATTGAGAAGCTGGGAAAATTCGAGACGTTCAGTATTATGTTTCCTTAGCTTAATTTTCGCAAGAAACGGCGAAACTAGGATCCTTGTAACTGCAAGTTAACTTTCACCAAATTTAGTAAATAAATCTGTCAAATAGGTACAAATCTGGTTTCCACTTGAATAAATTTTCTTTTAAAATTGAAGTCATGATCCGATTTAATGAAAGTCCCTATCGTAGATCCCTATTTGCTCTTCATGGACCCCCAAGCTATTTTTTCGCCGACGTGGACCCCTTGCAGGTTGTCATATACCCCTGGGGGTCTATATAGATCACTTTGGGAATCATTAATTTAACCCAGAGGTTCACGAACTTTTTTGCCTCATAGACCCCTTCACAGGTTTTTCGGTTTGGGGTAGACCCCTACTTATCTAACGTTAAATTTTTGCAAATTTATCAACTTAAATGGGTTTTTGTCAACAGGTATAGAGCAGCATCCTTAAAAAGATTTAAATTTTCAACTGTAGTGAAGTATAGTGTTTAAAAATTAAGAAAACGCAAGCTAATTAATTAAATTAAAATTTAATTAATTAATTCGCATGTTTTCTTAATTTTAAACACTATTTTATGCATTAATTAAACTAAAATTTAATTAATAAAATAACTATTAAAATAACTATAACGCATAAAATAACTATTAAATAAAATAACTGAGCAACTAACAAATGCTTTTAGTGGAGGGATGAATCTGGGGATGCAATGACAAATTTTCAACATTTGGCATTAATCTTGTCAGGTTTAACCCTAAATTTCTCCTTGATTAATAGTGCCCAGTCTTTTTCATCTTTTTTTTTGTTTTTGAGAATGGCACGCGCAATGAAAAACTCCTTCTCAATCGGAAAAACAATTAAAAACTTTCTCAAGATATTCCATAATTGGAATAAATAACAGGTACATTTTTTAAAAGCCAAAATTATTGATATCCGTTAATAAAAACTTAAAGATCTTAGTTAGTGCCTATTCCTAGTGTCTAGTTCTTGTAATAGGACTTTTTTTTTAAAGTGATCATATGAATTCATTGTTTATTGAGGTATTAAAATAGTCAAAACATTTTCCAACCTAGTTTCAAAATCCAAAAAAGAGCATTTAAATAAACGTAGGTCGCCTTTTTCCTGGCAGATTGTCCGTGACAATTGTGAAACTGAGAAAATTTGAGGTGTCCAAAATTATACTCCTTTAGCTTAATTCTTGCACACACAATAAAGGCTGAAATGTGATCTTTGTTTTAAAATAATTATGCTGTCACCTTGAAACTGCAAATTAACCTCATTAAATTTAGTAAATAAATTTATTAAATAGGTAAGTCTTGTTTCCACTTGATTTAATTTCCTTTTAAAATTAAAATCGTAATCTGGTTTCATGAGAGCTACTATCATAGACCCCCAAATTATATATTCGCTGGTGTGGACCCCTCGGAGGTCGTCATAGACCCCTGGGGTCTATATAGACCACTTTGGGAAAAACTATATAGACCAATGTGCCCTAAGCGTCTGTACACGGTCTGCCTTGAACTGTCGTACTGGTAGCTGAGGAGAGCTGACGAGACAGGTCTGATGCTGTGCTCCGTCTGTTTCTTTTGGCAGCAACTGCCAAATACAAGTCCTCATTCGGCGTTGTAACTCGGGGTCGACCTGTGCTGTAACATCTACTCACATTACCATCATCTTGGAATCGTTGCCAAAGCCTGGAGATGCCACTTTGGGCGATTCTAAGTTCCTCGGATACTTCCAGCTGGGTACGTCCACATTCCAGTCGTCCAATAATTCTACTACGTAAAAAATCATCCAAATGCTTCCTTTGTGCCATAACTATGCGTTTATTGCACTGAAAGGCTTTTAAAGCGCTTGTGAACAATTTTACTTCTTTGCCACCATTTAGAGTTCAATTTCTGTGTGATTCTAAATGATCCTTAATTTATAGACATGAGTGTATTAAAGTAATTTAAATTTATTTTACTCGAAAACATCATGCTGATCGTAACAAATACAATTTTAAAAATAAAATATCTTTTGACAACAGTTTTATAATTTCGAAAATGAATGTTTTATGAACATTTTCCAAGTTTATCTTTTATTTTAAAAAAAGAACAAGTAGATGCATTGGACATCTTATTTTTTGATTTCCATAAAAATAATTTTCTGTACCACAATTACTTAAAAATATGGTAAATTCCATCAAAAATAGGGAACCAATATCCTTAAGCCTTGAATTTTAGAAAATGTCAATAGTTTTAAATTTGTATCTTAAATGGGGCTTCCTTATACTCTCATTACTTCATTTACATAATTTACACTATCTGTAACTTCATCAATTGCATTTCATTCAAAATGTAAAGCATTACGTGATAATGATCGATGAAATTATTAGACACAGTTGTTCTCGAAGTCTTTCTTCCATGAACCACCTTGCTATTTGTTGGATCATAACGAAAATGTATTACTTCAGCAATAGAATTTGAAGAGAATGGACATGTCTTTTTAAACATAACATTTCTTAAAGTTATTTTAGACACATTATTTAGATAATGTATGACGTTCGTTTAAAGTAATATATCAGACAAAAATTAATGATTTAAAAATTTCGAATGTCCAAATCATTAATGCATGGAATCGTTACCTTTTTTTTTATCTTTGTCCTCAGACAAAAAAAATTAAATATATATTTCTATCCCAATTTTCATATATATGAGCCATTTTTATCACTTCGTTCACTTGTAGAAGTAACACTCAAGTATTTTGGAGATGATATTTGAAACAAAAATTTAGAAAAGGAAGTTGCTGTTCGTAGGCGGGTTTATAAGATTTCTTCATGTCTCACTCGATTCAGAGAAAGCGCTGACCAGAATTTGAGAGACGCTGTTCTAAGAATTCTTTTTCTCTGTTTCTCTTTCTACTGAAGAGACATTCATTCTTAAGCCTGTCCCTTTTTTTACGTATCATTGGTTTCCATATGAAATGAATGGAAAAAGCTTAGATCTGTTTAAAAAAATTTTGAACAAGTTCATGAAACATATATTATGGAAATTTTCAAACAGTTCTCTTACAAAATATTTGTTTTACACGAGAGATCTTAAAAAAGAAAGAAAGAAAGCGAAATGCAATTGAAATAATTTTGTACGTGATTGACAGTTCCTCAATAAAAGTAGGGAAAACCCTGGTTTATAATTCTTTTATTCAAAAAATCACCAAATATTTTCTATTAAGCAATATACTTGCATTTTAAATATTTAATTAAAACGTTTATATATATATTACGACTTTTTGTCATGAGTGCTAAATCATTTCTTTCTAAGTCTATTTGATGTAGACCTAATGGTATTGAATCCTTGTTAGATATAATATACCGCCTACCAGAGAATAAAAATAAAGCCTATTCATTATGATTAGTTTTATGTTTTATTGTTTTTTTAGAATTTCTTTCATAGGATTTCCTTTCCAATTTTATTTAATCAAATTTGTTTTCATATTGATCTTATAACTTATAAGGAAATGACTGCTTTTTCGTACTTATAACGCGAGCATTAACTTTCATATGAGGAAGAATAACTTGCTTCAGGTATAAAATTATTTTAATGGATGATATAAACTTAAGTTATAAAATAAAGGTAAAATTAGTCACGGTGAGCCGTAGAAAAAAAAATGACTATTGAGACATAAATTAATTTTATTGGTAATTTCCAGTTTGGGTTCCTATTGTACTAAATGTTGGACTTCTAAGGCTGTGTCATATATCTAGTGTTATTAACATTGATTAAAAGTAATTACAAACATTTTCTTATATGGTAAGTGGCCTTTTGTCTCTCTATAATCCATTTGCTTTCAGTTTTTTGAAAAAAAAACAATATAAGTTGACCTATCATATAAAATTACTACTAAAGAAACTGTCACTCAGATATATCTGAGTATCATTTAAAAACTTTTGATGATATAATTCAACTTAATCTATCAAATGGATTTCCATGGCATAAGTGAAGCTTTATTGACTTTTAGGACAGTTAAGAATTGACTCATTAATGGAAAGATACGAATGTACATTTCTTTTAGCTTCAAAATTAAGTGCACAACTTTTAGTGTCACTTATATTAGAATACATGTATAAAATTGTTTTAAGGACATATTGAAAAAAAAATTCATTTAAATGCAATATTTTGGCAAAAAATTAACTTAGAATAACCTTTTTTCAAAATGTTCTCCTTTTATAAAAAATGCTTCTAAAATAATATTTTGTTTATATAAAGAAAAGACTTCTCCCAGAGAGTCTGAACTTTTTTTTATTTGAAAATTTCACATTATTTTCAGAGTTACAACCAATTGAAATAATTATCAGATTTTTTTTCTTAAAATTTCTCCCTGTGTTGTCGTAAAGCATGAATAAACACACTTCTAAGTTATATACTTCAAAAATTCTAGTTGAGCCTCTGTACAGAGGGCTGAGCTATATACAAGCAAAATATTATTATAATAGAAGCATTTTTCACAAAAGAAAATTGGTCATTCTATGTTCATTTTTTGTCAAAATATTGTACTTAAATAATTTTTTATTGTAATAATATTCCTAAAACACAATTTTATATACATTTTCTAATCTAAGTAGCACTAAATATCATAAATATTACCCATTTGTATGTTTTTGCAAAATCACGGTTCCGAACGTAGTCGGATACACACACACTAAGGAAATTACATCACTAAAAACCTTCAAAATGGAAGATTTGATCAGTAATCCTATAATCCTTGAATAATATTACGAAACATCGAGCTGTAATTGTAGTATGCATTTGTCAACACGATTTAAAAAAGTCCGTCTCTGTTAAAGCATATGTGTATGATTATTAGAAGTTCATGAAAAATATCTACTCCCATGAGAGATGAATAGTACTACTTTGAAGCAAAATTGTTATTTATTTAATGCTAAGCAAAGTTTTTGGAATATCATGCGTATATATTTTTAATATCTAAATTATTTACCTACAGCAAGCTACATTTTAATAAAGATGAAAAAAATTGTACAAAATTTTTAACAAAGTTTTTTTTTCATTTCTCTATAAAAATTTGTGAAAGATTTTTTGGTCTTATGTCAAGATACAAAAGTATTCCGGTACTCTTAAGTTCTGAAAATTATTTTTCTTAATACAGTCGAACCTGTTTTTGTGCGGTCTTTTTTTTATGCGATTTCCTTACTGTGCGATTTTTTTTGTGCGATATTTTTTTTTATTCGGGGTATATGAATTTCAATGGTTTTGGTGCCACTGTAATGTTTTTTATCGATTTACTAGTGGCATAACGGAGAATGTTAGGACCCCCCTCAAAGTCAGGTTTCGAATTTAATATATACCAATTATTTAACTTTTTATAAATTGGGTAAACACGCATTTAGCGTTAGTCAAGCCTTTGGCTCCTAGAGTCCTGCCCCCCTCCATGACATGACTCAATGGATTTGGCTCCTCTGTAATGATTTCTATCTATTTACCAATGGTGTAATGGAGAATGTTAGGACCTCCCCCTGACAGTCAGGTTTTGCCTTAAATATTTTATAAATTGGGGGTAAATACATATTTATATAGCGTAAGTCAGGTCTTGGGCCACTAGAATCCTGCCCCCCTCCTCCCGTGATGCGGGGGAGTACATTACGCCACTGAAATGTAGATACTTCAAGACGCTCAACTCATTTTTTATAAACAGTCTCCCGACAATGCGCATTCAGTTGCTTTCTCTCAACGCTCCAGCAGCCCGCGCTTGATTGAAGACGAAACTTTCAATGACAGTGACATTACCAATAATTTGATAAATTATGATGACGGGCAAGAAGCCAGATTCTTTGAGAGCGGATAAAAACATGCAGGGATACAGCTTTCCAACAAATTGGAAAGGCATTTTCTTAAAATAGATACGTTAAGAAAGGAGTATACAATTCCAAAAAGGGCTTCAATCATGTATAGCTGGTTATCCTGACATTTACAAGCAACTGACCACCCGTCCTTCGTCACAAAAACTATCTCTTACTTTATGTTGCCAAAAAATAAATCAATTGAAATTGCACCTTCAAGTGACGAAAGCGCGCGATTTTGAACTTATTCAATACGGGACTTTGGATTACGATGAGTAGCGATGAATTATGTAAGTGCATTTTAAAGACTTATCCGTGTATACAATGAGAAACTATATGTTTTTAAAATGCTTCCATGTGTAATATTTAATTATTTATTATGTTATGGAAACACTCTTACATAAATTTCGTAAATAATTGTTATATTTTATAGATTTAACTTTTTTATGTGGACCCTATCTAACGCACAAAAACAGGTTCAACTTTATTCATTCCAGCTTATGTCTTTATGTTTTAAAATCTTTTGTAAGTTTTAAATTTCTTTTGATTTAATCAATTAACTGTAATGGATGCATACAATTTGATAGAAGAATATTGTGTTAAGTATATTGTATTTGATATGTGTGTGTAAATTGACTCATAACTGAAATAAAGTTAATAATGGATAAAAAAAAAGATTGATTAAAGGAAGTATAAAAATAAAGCCTTTAAAAGGTTTTCTACAGTTTTAATATTTCCTTGTAGAATGAGAAAATACAAATTATCTGTTCATGATAAACTTATCAAAAAGTAATAATTCTCAAAATTCAGAAAAAAATCATGCATTGCATGAAAAGGAAATATTACACATTTTGCTAATTTATATTGAAACAGTATGCAAAAGCAATGCTTTCAAAACATAAATTTTGAAAGTATCGATTAAAAGTAAATTACTCAGAAATATAACTTATCAAGTTTATTTCTGGAATAAGAACTGAAAGCTTTTTCCTTAACTAGCAAAAGAGTAAAATAAGGAATAATTTCTGAGATAATCTAAAAAATAATAATTCTTAAACTTAATGCTGCCAAATACACTGATGTTTGTTAAAAATGCAACACCATGAATTAAACATCAGAATTAAATGAAATTTGTAGCAAATATCAATTATAGGATGTTACGTAAAATAGTAAAGTTTCAGAGCCACCACGCATGCGTAACGTGCGCATTACCCTCTGAACTGATGCTGAAAGCGTATAAACAGCAGGCTGCAGTGGGACGTAGAAAATAGTTAATGGTTATTTGTTAGTGGTCAGCGTTAAGTGAGACCTAAGTATACCACCGCGATGAAATAAGGAGAAATTCCAAAAACTTACAGAGTTTGAACAGGGGATCATTATCGGCCTTCGAGAAGGAGGATTTTTCTATCCCGCAATAGGAACTCGTGTGTAGCGGAACAGTTCCACAGTGATGCGAGTTTGGAAGCAGTAGACCGACGAGCACCGAACAACTCAAAAAACTGGCAGTGGACGACGGAAGGGGACGTCAGCGCATGACGATCGACACCTGCGGCGGGAAATGACCGTACAGCTTCCTCCAGGTAGTTGGCAGCACGTTGGTCTAAATCCTACAGGTATACTAATGTCGGCTTCCTCAATTCGTCGACGTCTGCTGCACCCAGGATTGATTGTAAGGGTGCCTTTATACAGAATCCCCCTCACGGCAAACCATCGACGACTGCGTCTACAATGGGCTCATGAACACAGAGCCTAGCAAGCTGATTGGCACCAAGTCGTTTTTTCAGGTGAATCACGCTTCGATTTTTGTGGGACCATGATGGCCGTATTCGTGTTAGACGCTATCCCGGTGCCTTCCAGAGTGCGTTATCGAAGGACATAGTAGCCTAACACCCGGAGTTATGGTTAGGGGTGCGATTTCGTATCATGGGCGATCCAATTTGCTACGAATTGAGGGTTATCTCAATAGCAACAGTGAACAGTCAGTGAAGTGCTACAGCCTGAAGTCGTTCCCTTCCTTTGAGGCATCCCTGGAGCTATCTTTAAGCAGGATAATGCACGCCTACATATTGCAAAGAATGTTCAAGACTTCTGTTCAGCCCAACACATGCAACCTCTTCCTCACCCCGTTTATTCACCTGATATGTCGCCCATTGCGCACGTGTGGGATTTAGTTGGTCGGCGTCTCGCTCGTGATCCGCGTCCTGCAGCTTCAAAAGACGAACTTTTGCTGCGCATACAAGCAATCTTCCACAAACAGACATTCAAAATCTGTTTGACTCCATGCCATGTCGTATAACGGCACTTATGGTGGCTACACCAAATACTGATTTCGGACACATAATATTGGTTTTTTTTTTTTCTTGCTTTGAAAATTTCGTCATTTATTTGTACTAATATAATTCGTTTGTGCATTAAATTTCATTTAATTCTGATGATTCCTTCATGGTGTTGCATTTTTTACAAACAGTAGTTTAATAACCGTAATTGCGTATGTAATGAAGTGCATAATTATGTAGTCTGGTGCAAATACTCGGTTATAATATCTTCCGAATATATGTAGATATTCTAATAGAGACTTGCAAAAATCAGATTAGAAACTTAATGATTCTTTTATTCTCAAAAATATTTAAATTCCTTAACTTAATTAGAGTCACAGCTTTTACTTGAAGAGAGAAGAATAAATTAAATAGCAACTGCAAAAAAATTGAATCTTCATCTAAACGACTCAACAACGTTAGCAACAGTTACGCAAAACAGATTTTTCTAAGCACGGACTCTTATCACAAATGCTTTATCTATAATCAAGAAGTCTCTCATTTCAATAGATTTGCCCACGCGAGATTGCATATTTTTTTAAGAAAAACTACAAATTGCAAATAGTTTTAGACATTGCTTATTTAGGAACTCTTCGTAACATGTGAAAAGAAGTAGAATTGATAAAATAAAAGTCTTAAAAGTGACACAATAAAAATAAGAGAGAACTTCACAAAAGGGAAGGATTCTAATCATAGCATACATAATAGCTTTTAATAAATGCTTCAATACTTAGTTACCTATAAAATTAGGTCAGCAACAGCAGAAAAATAAACATTAAAACAGCAGAAAAAATAGTTTTGAGGATATACTAAGAAACAATATAAAATAAAAAATACATTTTAAATATTTTATCATAGAAAGTAAAAGTATTAACATATTTTTTAAAAAAAACACTACAAACAGTAACTATAACTACATTCTAAATTTTTACTATCTGTTGTTGTTACTTATGCCACCTGATCGACAATAACATCAGATAAAGGCCCACGAAATTCAACGTGGCAAGGGGCTAGTAGTATGTGTCTGTCGTTATCCGTAGCTTTGAGCACCATACAGGTGACAGAACGATTTGGGCTCCGCTCCACCCCAATGTAGAGGGAGAACACTCTGGGGATAATCAGAGGCCTCCCACCTCTCTTTCCCTTCCACCAACCTCCCGAAAGGACTTGTGGCTCGACCGCTATTTAGAATACATCCATGCCACAAAGTCCCTATACATTTACAAACATCCACGTCTTCTCCGGAATTCGAACCCAGGCCCTACGGCACAGCAGTCAGCGTCACTAACCACTATATTGGATGGGCGGCTGTATCTCATTCTACGTAGACTCATTCTACGTTCTCATTCTACATATACATTTCACCAACTTAAGTTTTTTTTTTTTTGGTTTTAAATGGTATTGCAATTTGGATAAAATAATAAAAAGAGTTTCTACAACGCTTTAGAGTGACTTAGCTTCATTTATTAAAAGCCTTAAAATATACAAGGCATTTTTTTAAAAAAATTAAAAACCAAATGATGCTCTAGAATTTAAATATTACAGAAAAAAGTATCCCTAATAAGAGGAAAATTATAATAAAAAAATATACATAATTTGAAATTAAAGAACCCGAAAAAAGTAATAAAGTGGTTTTAAACAACATATTTCTCTTGCTGTAAAGAATTCTTTTTGTCATTATAATATGCGTAAACTACTTCCGTTTGAAAAATTTTCAGAATTCCAATTCTTTGTGTTTGGGTCTCTAGGTCTGACCCCAAACCGTCATTAGTAAACGAAAAAGAAATATTTAATATGGCTTTAATTCAAAATAATAAAAAAACAACATTGTACTTTTGAACTAAATTTTATGAGTACGTTCGAAATGCTAAGAATTAAAGTCGATTAAATTTGCATATTTGGCTACGGTTTCTCTGCATCATTGATGAAACTGGTTTTGGAGTTTCTTTATTAACTGAAAAAACCAAAGGTATAAACACTATTCTACTTTTATTACTAACAAATAGTTATTTATAAGAAAATTTATTTCTCAATAGTAATATGAAATTTTGCATAAACCCATTTTTTTTATTTTGAGGCAAATAATTGGAATAATTGAGAAAAAATGTTTTTTGATATGTGTTTTAAAGTAATTATGGCTTTAAGTTTTAGTAATTATCAGTGTAACAATTTTTTTCCATTTCATTGCAAATAAACTACACTTTTGACATACAAATCCTTTTAATTGTCCCATTCATGCAAAGAGGTTGAAGTGATATGGTTCGGGACATTGACCCTTTGAAATGCTGACCGTTGATAGTTAATAGATTATTGGAAATACTAATTGTTTTGCTTGTATTGCAGCCTTTTTTTTCGTGACTTTTTGATTTGCATTACTCGTTGCTTTAATCTTAACTAAAATATAGGTAAATGATTTTAAATAATGACAACTTACATTAATTTATATTTGTTTGTTTTTTAAATTAGAAACATGCATCATACTGTTTTAAGAAGAGTCAGTTTTTACTCCCAAACTTCTGCAGTCAGTAGTGTATTAGTTTTAATATGAAATGATTAAATTTAATAAAATATAAAGGAAAAAACGTTAAGAAACTAAAATTTTTATTTAAAACTCAGAAGTCTATTTAGAAAACTTAAAAATTTGCTAACAAAATGGCTTGTTATCAATTGCAATACAGACATGAAAGAAAAATCCTTTTGAAAGTTCTGAGGACAATATTATTAGAAGAATGAAGAAAATAGCCAAATTAATTATTTTCTTAAATAAAAATATAATTTCCTAATCTGATTAGATTCAACAATTAGCTCTATTCAAATAATTTAACAGTAATTTTTAATCCTTGTAAACTGTATGAGTTCAATTTCTAAAATAACCATGTGCGAGTGTAATTTACTTAGTACAATTAAATTTAATTCGTACTACACAACTTCAAAACTATTTCCCTTTGATTCTTTAATATGTGTGTATGTGTGTCTTCTTACTTATATATATATATTATTAAAAATTATATAAATTCCTCATTTTTCCCCGCAATGAGACTGAATAAATACTCACTTCCTAATGTATGTAGATTTAACTTTAGTTATTTTAGCTGCTTGAACCGAAAGATCATCTCCGAACATCTGGCCAACGACATTTAACCTCAAACGTAGATTTGAATTCTGATTTTACAAAATCTGCAGAGTTAAAGCCATACTCAGAATAATGCTTAGGTACTCATAAAATTTGTGTAATGTATGATAAATTTTTAAAGGGAAAGGTTTATGCAACAGAATTGACCTAATCACAAGTAATGCTTGCATTTTCAACATTTTCTGCATTATAAAATGCATTCATGACTTATTTATAATTTTAGTAATTATCATTTATACATAAAGAAACGATTGTACCTTTTGATTCCTTTTTCAGTTAGTCCTTACTTCTGTGAAATATTTTAAGCATTTAAATAGAATTTCACCAATTTAAATATTAACAGCTACGTTACTAATTGCGTAAAATGTAAGAATTATTTTTAAAGAATGAGACAGAGAGAGAGAGAGAATTAATAGTTTTCATCCAAAATTAAACACCGAAGATATGACTGGTAGTTGTTAATATTCCTTAAAAATAAAAAAAGGAAACTTAGACGGTTGTTTGAGTTCGATATAAATATGAATGATTTAATTAATTCTAGAGGAACTGATATTTGTGTGAGGTTAACTCGTTGTGTCATGTTAAACAACTTACTATTCGGACTTACTCTCCTTACATCGGCGTAACAGCGGGCCAGAGCCTACTGTGCCCATCCCAGTATAGGTGACAATTGGGCGTTGAGGTGCATGAGCAGATTTCCCGATCAGCTGGTCAGTTTGAAGCGAGACCCCCAGTGTTTAAGTTCCCAAGCAATCTTCGTACTCATTTATTGACCCACTGCAGTAGGGATGAAAGGCTGAGTCGACCTTGCACAACCCGGGAATAAAACCCGGACCTGTAGTGTGAAAGCGCGATACGCTACCACTCGACCTTCACACACACACACACACACACACACATATATATATATATATATATATATATATATATACATATATATATATATATATATACACATATATATATATTCACATATGTATATGTACATACATACAAATACACACACATGTATGTGTGATGAAGTCGATCCTTTGAAAAGACCATATTTAAAGAGTATCTCACCAAAAAGGCAGTTGATGAATTTTTGTTTGCCTCTAATTTTTTAAAGACTTGTAAGACTTAAGATTACATTTTAAGCTTCTTTAGAGTATTAATTGACTCCTTAAATAGCATTAATAAAAAAAAAGTTTTAAGAAAACACATGTTGAAATTCTACATCTTATTACTGACATATACCTTAAAAATTCAATTTTAATACTATAGCAGTTTTAATGGTTTCCCTTTTCTCCAATGTGAATCAACATCTTTATTAGATTATCAGTTAAAATGAGCTAACAATACCCTTTTAGCGAAAAAAAAAAAAAAAATTATATCAAATTTCAAATCACTCAAAATAAGAAAGTGTAGTTTAGAGTTAACTGTATTCTGTCTTTAAATATTATCTCGAATTGTCACTGTCAAAATTATTCGATGCGATTGTTTTGAAAAACTTAGATATTTAAAATAATTACTCATCTAATCCAATAAGAATGTCATAAAAGTTTCAAGCTATGTCTTGCTAATGTTAGACTCTTGGATACGTAAAAATCTTGACTCTTCGTATCTAAAACCTTTGTTTATAAATATTCACTGATTGCTCAGAGAGAAACAAAAATAATGATAATGGAGGAAACAAATCATTTAAGACCTTTCCGCCAATTTTTCAATCATGAAAAGGCTTAAGATAACACACTGTTAATTAACAGGGAACTTCAAAATAATACCTTAAGTACGCAATGAGAAAATTCAGCGTCAGAGGTCGTTATATCCAAAGTAGTCCTTCGTTAGTTACGATTTCAAGTTCACATTTCTACTGAATATAAAACATAATAAGAATGTCTTGCAAAACTGTTTAAGAAGTGAGTGATTGCAAAATATAATGCTTTCAAATAATAAATTTAATTCTCTTTGAGTTCAGCTTTTTCCGAGATATCAAACTGCAGCATCAAAAGAACTGTTTCCTGAGGAAAAGGAAAAACAAAAAGGTATAATGAATTGATTTAATATGTGTATGTTATAGATGATCTTTTAACCTGTGGTCTATTTAATGGAGAACTTTGTTTCACACGTGCGTCTACAATCACGTGGAAACGAGTCACGTGATTCAGAAAAAAGTAAGAGGAGAGAAAACATGAAAGAAAAAGAAAACAAATAATCCGCATGGACGTTTGGATCTCTAAAGTTATGTAGGACAGGAAACTTGGCTGTCGGCAAACAATTCTCGGTGAGGGAAGAAAGAGGAAAACTTTCCCTTTTGATTATTTTTTTTGTCAAACACATTAAATCGAGATCTAAAGATAAAGTGTGTGGTTCAGACATCGGATGTTAAACTCGTGTTTGGTTTTGTTAGAAAGCAACATGAGCCATAAAAAAAGGAAAATGTGTTTTTGTAATGTTATTTACTTTTCCTTGTTGTCAGCCTTATTCGGTATTAATCACTTTTTACTGCAGGATTACACATCGTTCTGATGGAGTGAACTGTAAACTCAAAAATAAGAAAGTGTGTGAGTGATTAAGAAATTCATCCATCCAGCTCACAGCTTTGAGATTTTTTTACAAAAATCACATTTATTCTAATGATTATTGCAATTGATTGCTTGTCAAAATTTTCCTAGGTAAATATTGCAATCATGGAAATCTTGAGTATTTCTATATGCACTTTCAACAAGTGCGTTACATTTAGTTGCATAAATACACATGCAATCGTCTTAACTAGCATATTTTTTAACAATAATAATCTTCTATTGATAATTTCAAATAGTTAACCATTTTATGCTAACCCCTCTCTCTTTCAACGTAATATTTTCTTTAAAACCTACATCTAAAATCAATCATGCATATAAGTGCAAAAAAAAATTTCAATAATAGTATTTGTTCGGGTTAACTTAAAGTATATAGTATGCTTACAAAAACTAATTATTATTTTAATTTATAGAGGTTAGTTATTTTGTAGGTTATTAATTCAAACCTTTTCATTTTTAAAGTACTTGCTCTTGTGGGTTGCTTTTTTAGAGAATTTTCTCTTGGAAAAAGTTTTCACACTTACGCTTAGAAAATTTTTCCTGACTTTTTCATTTTTATAATTTTCTTGTACTCTTTTTTTTTTTTTTTTTTTTTTTTTTCTTTATGCTCTGAATTTGTTTCCTTTTAAGATTTATATATATATATATATATATATATATATATATATATATATATATATGTATATATATATATATGTATTAGTTTTGAGATAGCAAAAAACTCGTTTAGAGATATGTGAATGGATCTAGAAAATATTTTGTGATTATATTTTTATTTTAATATTAAAATTTCTTTGGGTGACATACACTGGTGTGCAAAAACTAAGGACGACACGGTTTTTTCAATATAACTTTCTACAAAAGCTTTCCAAATCAACACATTTAATACTGTAAGATCCCCAATACGTAAGGACATGTGTAATATGTAAACAACACTTACTAAAAGAGAAATCAGAGGGATAAAAAGAAGCTTGATTGAAAAAGTAGCATGGAGCGCAATGCGAACCATCCCTATGATGGGTGTCCAGCAAGAAACATCCGGTCTTTAGTAAGGGATATGATCTCCCCTGACTGCTAGGCAGGTTTCACAGCGTCTGCCCATGCTGAGAATGAGGGTGTCAATGAGTTGTTGAGGCATTGCTGCCCATTCGTCTTGCAGCAACAATCGAAGCTTCCGAATCGTTACTGGTGGTAAGGTACGAGCTGCCAAGCGTCTGCCTAGAAAATCCCATACATGCTCGAGGGGATTGAGATCCGGAGATCGTGCCGGCCAATCCATACGTTCAATATCCTCACTCTCTAAGAGCTGTTCGGCAGCTACTGTGCGATGACATGGTGCATTGTCGTCCATGAAAAGGAACTGCAGACCCATAGCGCCTCTAAAAAGACGCACATATGAAAGAAGAATCTCGTTACAATAACGGGTCCCGTTGACTGAACCTGCGTCGAAGATGTGAAGGTCTGTGCGACTACCAAGCATGATGCCTCCCCAAACGAGAACACCGCGACCTCCATACCTGTCCCTTTCAATGATGTTTGAGGGATGATTGCGGCCTCCCCGCTCTCTCCAAATGAGTATGCGATGAGAATCGCTACTCAAACTGAATCTGCTCTCATTTGTAAAGAGTACTCGTCCCCATTCATTGTCTCTCCAATTCCGGTGTTCCCGGCACCACAGAGAACGCCTTCTCCGATGGGCAGGCGTTAAAGGTACACACCGTACAGGGCGTCGTGCAAACAGACCACCACCGTGCAGTCTTCTGGCCACGGTAAAACGCGATATCGGTCGTCTAATCGCCTGTGTCGTGTGTCTAGCGATTTCTCCCGCTGTCTGCCGCCTGTTTCTTCTGGCCTGTAAGACAATGTACCGGTCATCTGTGGGTATGGTTCCTCGTGGACGACCACTACTGAACCCCGGATAGTTGTTCCTGTAGTTTGAAATTGTCTCCAAAGTCGTGAAACGATGCTGTGAGCAATTCCGAACTCTGCAGCCACACTTGTCACACTGCGGCCTTCCTCCAACTTCCCAATGATCCGACCTCGGGTAAAAGCATCCAGATGTCGTCTAACAGATTGATTATTCGCCATTTCTCGCTGAGGCAGCAACTCGGTGTGATTTTAACTGCTATACGGCGTGCAATCTCTTTGCCAGAAATACTGATCTTACACCGACAACATGCTTTATACTACTCAGACACTCCCCCATTACGTCTACCTGCATATCTGCGCATGTGCTACCGTACATCACCTTACTTAATCTCCTGATTGGTCTTTCTGTCCGCTCTGCCTCTTCGTTCAGCTGATATGCTAATTTTTCGACTTCGTCCTTAATTTTTCCACACCAGTGTATTTCTGTCAAAAACTTTTAAAAATAACTGTTTTGTAAGAATTCTGTATAAATCTTTTTCGTCTAGAGCAGGGGTGGCGAACCTTTTTGGGTCAACGTGCCATTTTTTCTAAAAAACGTTTAATGTGTTATAGGCGTGCCATCAAATCATTTTGACTTGTGATTATTGAAGAACTAATAAAACTAAATACGAACAAATCAAAACTCTTTATTTAATACGAAAAAATACATTTTGCACTGTATAGTAGTAAATGTTTTAGTTATACTTGTAATTTAAATTAAAATAACATTAGTGGGATTTCTGCTGTTGTAGATTAGATGACAAATAACTTATATCAGGTTACTTTTAGTAGAATGCATGCTGAATAAGAGTCCTCTGTTAAACGGTTTCTAAGCGAGTCTTTGATGCTATTTATCTCTGAAAATAATGACTCGCAGGCATAGGTAGATGAAAATATGGTTAAAATAGCATACGCCAACTTCTTCAAACAGTTAAATGAGTCTGGAATCGAATTCCATTTTTCCAAAATTTCGTTACTGGTATTTTTACTTATATTGCTTGTCAATCTTTCTGCTTCAATCAATTCCAACTTTTTCCTTATTTCAATAAACTTTTGAATCCATATTGAACTAGACTGGAAATCAATCAGTTGCATTTCAAGTTCTTCAATTTCCAACCAATCGAATTGAGACAAGTTCAGTTTATCAAACGAAATAACATCAGGGTACATAACAAATTTGAAGGTTTCCGATAATTCCTTGAAGTGAGAAAATCTCGTTGAAAATTCTTTGATTAAAGAATCCATTATGGAAATAAAGTCATCAATAACTTTTTCTTCATTTCGTTTCTCTTGGGCATCTAAATCTTTGATATTTTTTTTCAATTGATTGATTGATTGAAAATTAACGTCGCACTGTTTAGCTACACGAGGGCTTTTTGGCGACGGACCACGTAATTTTGAACCATGGTCAAGTGACGTGGACGACACCTGAGCTGGCACCCCCTCTCCTAACTACCACACCACACCAACGGGAGGACGTTTCAGCTCTCGACAGATTTAACGTGCATCGCTGCTCTACACGGCGGGTCTTTAGCGGTACTGGGCTCGAACTCGTGACAAGGCATGCCACGGTCCGATACCTATACCACTCGGCTACCGCGGCCACTTTTTTTTTCAAGTTTGGGAAGTACTTATAGTTTTTTGTAATAATATCGTTTCTGAAAACATATAGTTTAGCTTCAAAAGCGCGAATGAGATCCATCATGACGATAACTGACAATTCGGGCTTTGAAGCTTTATGTTCAATTCATTGAAATGTTGGCATATGTCTGTAAAAAACATCAACTTTAAAAGCCACATAATATCCATCAACTGTGGGTATTGTTCAATTTTGCTCTCATTTTGTAGAAACAGTCTGATTTCTTCCAAGCAATCAACAAATCTTTGAAGTACGTTCCCGCGACTCAACCAGCGAACATTGTTATACATTATTAAGCCATTATATACCGAATTGATTTCATCCAACAAAGCATCAAACTTTCGTTTATCTAAAACCTGCGACGATATGAGGTTGACTATTTCTTTGACTAAAGTTATTACATTATCAAGAGATGTTAAACCACTCTTTGCACATAAGGCTTGTTGGTGAATAATGCAGTGGCATTCAAGAATCGAATGTCCGACGTCTGTTTTAAATAAAGAAATGAAACCACTTTTTTTGCCTACCATATTTGGAGCACCATCAGTGGTTACTGAAACAATTTTTTTTTTCAAATCAATTTCTTTCTCAGCAAGCGAATTTCTTACTGCCGTACAAATAAATATCTGTGCCCTTTGTAGTTGTTAACAATGATGTTATATATGGCAATTAATTCTTCCTTAATGATGTTTCCTACACAATATCGAGCAAAGACAGCTAAACGTGCCGATTTAGTAATGTCAATCCTTTCGTCAAGACATAGCTTATAAAAGGAGCGGAGTTAATGTCACTTTTTTGTTGGTCTGTAACATTTTCTGCCAATTTCAAGATTCTATCTTTCATTGTGTTTCTAGATAGAGGAACATCTTTGATGCGCTGAATTATCTTATCTTTATTATCAAAAACATCAAAAAGTGAGGGTGCGCATGCCAACCAAGCTTCCTTCAAAAACTCTCCCTCTTGAAAAGGTTTACCATGCCGAGCAATGGCATTTGCAGCCGAGTAACTTGCCGCACTTGTGTGACAATTTTTTGCTTACATATTTAAACATAGACGTCGACTGTTTATTTCTGTCTTTTATTGCACTTGCAATTAATTCTTTTTGCTCTGGTTCGCTTTTTTCACAAAAGGATCTGTGATTTGTTTCAAAATGCCGTTTTACAGACGATGTTCTGCATAGCACTGTTCCAGAACATAAAACACACACCGCTTTGTCGCCTTTATTGATCATGCCATATTTCTCAGCCCAACAAGTTTGAAATTCTCTGCTACTCTTACTATCTTGCATTTTTTGTTTTTTGTTGAACTAGCCATGTTAAATAGCAGTTAAAAAAAATCGTATATTTAACGCAAAACTTTAAATATACATTTGTGTCGATGAAATTGAGTATTCTATGTGCTCTCGCTTGATTCCTCCCCCCGCCAAAAAAACCTTTTTACTGACTGCGCACGACTGCGGGCTCATGGGCAGATTTTTATTTGTTTTTAGGAAATTGAGTGCTTGTACGCTTTTGTCTCAGGTCATTAAAATTTTTAAAAATAAAGCAGTGAGAGTTATTTTACCAATTAGACTTACAAGACAAGAATTAGATCATATTAATAAATTAGATGTATACAAGCTGAACTATTAATGTTAACGTTAGAATATGTTTTTTTAACAACTTGAATATATTTAGAAATAGTTACATACACACACTATGCGTAGATAAACTTTGCATCATTAGCAATTTATAATATACGAAGTATTTACGTAAGACATAACAAACGAGTCTGCTCTCCGATTTGTCGGCGTCGCGACGGATCACTCGCGTTTGTTCATAATAATTCAAAGTAAACTTAATTATTTTAAGCTAAAATGCAAATCGTTTTTGATCGATGGCGTGCTCAAAATATTCTGTCGCGTGCCATCATTGGCACGCGCGCCATTGGTTCGCCATCCCTGGTCTAGAGTATCATCAGTAAGAACTGATTAGACTTTTCACGATAAAGATTTCAAGTTCGGAAGTTTCAAGGTATATAATTCTATTGTAGATGATATTCAAATATTTTTACTTTATTTCTACGTTTTCAAAATATATAACGAAATAATAAAAAATATTTCAATAACTTAAAATACAAAGCATAAACTGTTGGTTTGAAAAATTATTTTTGAGAAACAAATTTTCTTTCGATTCTAAAGAAATTGTGAGCATCACCTCAAAAACACGCGTGGAAAACAATAAACAATTTTACTCCTTAATCGGAAAGAAAATAATACGCGACTCTGTATCTTCTATAATATATTATATTTCGCTGCACTGATACATATATAAAAAATAATACAATTGTTTAATATAATATACATAATAAATAGTTTTAAAAACACAGAACGAGACACTTAAAATATTGGAAGGTAATAAAAGAATATTTTTAAGCATAGTAGGCAAATTTTCCAAATATAAAATTACACGCAATTGATATGTTATTTTATTTTGAGGATAGTAAGACTATAGGAAAGAGCAATTCCACACCAATTCTTTGAAAAAGGAGAAACAGTAAATTGCGGAAATATTTTTCTGAAGTATCTTAAGTAGATCGTAATAGCATCGAATATAGAAATAAATTGAATACATTTTATTGACATGACCCATTCTTAATTAAATTTCAACGCGACAAATATTTTTTCATTGCAACCTGCATTTTTGAAAATTTTCAATTTGTTTTTCTTTTGTAAAAAGAAAGGGAGAAAGAAAGAATATACACAAAGCGTGATCATAATTTTTTTTTTTCAAATATCGTAAAATTCCACAAGTCTTAATATGAAATGTCTTAAAGTTATATCACACACACACACATTTTAAAATCCGATATAAATCTATTACGAATCAACAATCCTTTACCTTCATTTGTTGTTTGAAAAAATTATATGTTCGTGGACAATATATGAACTCTGAAAACACACAGTTCTGTTCCTAAATTTTTTAAATAAATTATTTTTACTGTCCTAAAAGATATTTTAAAATATAACTTCAAAGAACTCTGGTCTGAAAATAAAAGTAGTATTGCGTTTGAGAAATAAATCTTTATATGTATCACAGAAGTAGGAGAGAGAAAGAAACACACTCTTTGAGAACCATTATACGAAAAGCGGGAAAAGACATTCTAAGGCAGGGATGGTGAACCACTAGCATGCATGGCATTCATGGCACGCAACACAATATTTCGGGCACACCAGCAATCAAAATGTGGTTTGCATTTTATTTCAAAATAACTAAGTTTACCATGAAATATTATGAACAAACGCAAGTGATCCGTCGCGGTGCGGTGGGAGCACACTCGTTTGTTATTGTTTTGCCTTAGTTACGTTGTGCAATACAATTGCTTAAGATGCAAAGTTTGTTTACGTATAGCATAGTCAATTTAATTGTATTAAATGTATTTTAAAGCTTATTTGTGTTATATTTACTATTTTTAAGCGTTTTTTAACATAGTTAGTTCAGCAAAGGAATAAAAAGGGCAAGATATTAAGTGTAAAAGAGAATATCAAATGTGATGAATCTAGAAATATGGCATTATTAGTAAAGGCGACAAAGCGGTGTGTGTTTTATGTTCTGGAATTGTGGTATGCAGAACATCGTATGTAAAACGGCATTTTGAAACAAATTGCAAATCCTCTCGTCAAAAAAGCTAACCACAGCAAAAATAATTAATTGCTTAAAATCCGATTGGCAGATGGCTCCAATTAAGCACGCATTCTAATAACAGTAACATCTTACAGTCCAAATATAAGTTATTTGTCATCCAATCTGCAACAACAGAACTCACACTAATGTTATGTTAATTTGATTAACACGTATAAGTATATAAAACATTTACAACTATACAGTACAAAGGGTATTTTTTCGTAGCAAATAGAGTTTTGTGTGTTTTCTTAGTATTTAGTTTTATTATTTTCCCAATAATCAAAGCCAAAATTATTTGACGGCACGTTTATACCTCATTAAACACTTTTTTAGAAAAAATGGCGCGTTGATTCATAAAGGTTCGCCACCCCTGTTCTAAGGGAACAGACAATTTCTAAAATATAAAAACAATTTTTAAAATTACTGTAATTTTAATCTTCTTATTTCTTTAGAATGATTTCTGTAATATTAATTAAAAACTTCACCATAATCAAAATAAAACCAAATATTTAATTAATGTCTTATTTTTAAAAAAAAAATAGAAAAGAAACTGGTGAAGTTGACTACAGATCTTTTATATTCTTTAGCAATTTAATTTATGGTAATTTTAGAAAAAATCTTTGCATTTAATTTAATTTTGCTTTCCTGTAATGTACATATTTAAAAACTTCCTCATTGGAAAAGGGGCGGGAAATCTAAATTGAAGTCTCTAACATTATCTTTTAACTTGGGAAGTCATTTTTATTACACAAAGATTCAAGATTAAGGTCTTGGATTAGGTCAGTGTTTCTCAAAGTGTGGGGCGCGCCCCCCTGGGGGGGCGCGATGACCCTACAAGGGGGGCGCGAGCGTATCGAAAATTTAAAGATTTTTTTTAAAAAAAATAATCGGAAAGAGAAGTAAAACAAAATGCTTCCTTCCATAATAAAAAAAAATACACACAACAACACTGACATAATTTATGTTTATTATCTGGCTTTTTTCCGTCATCAAATAGCTATCTTTGATCCCAAAACCAAATTAAAGAAAAAAAAACATTTTGTTTTATTTGCTGTATTTCCTCAATGAGAGATTTTTATTACGTTTTAACATAAAATATTACTCGTTAAAAGAAAAACGAAACCCAGACCCTGAGAAAAATTCTAAGAAGATAAACAATTCACCACTGTAAATATTATTGAAATACTGTACATTAGTTGTAGAAAAAGAAAAGGAAGTCATGATTCACTTTTCAGCCAGGCTGCATAGTACATTTGCTAATCATTTGATTGACCTTCAATCTTATGGTATGGTTATTATCAATATTAGTTCCCTCCCATCTTTTATGCGTTTGCTTTTCGCTTGAGGAAATTGTAAATAATTGAGTTTTTTGCGATATTTGGAAAATAATTGATTGGCTTAACATTTCTGTAGGATAATTGAAAAGTGTCTGATTTGCGTCCTTTATTATGGTCTTGTACCTTTGAATCATTTTAGTTCAGTTTTATTGGATTTTTTCTCAAATCATCAAAGAATTGAATAGTCCTTGAAAGAAGGTAAGTATACTTTCTATAAATTAAAATATTTACTAGAATTTCGACTTGTATCGTGTACAGTAAAAATAATTCTAAACAAATGATTGGGGTGACTGAGTCCCCCCGCACTACCATTAATGTTAGTATCGAGTACGCGCCTGCTCCCGGGTTAAAATATTTTGAAGTCTTCTCGCTTTAAATGTTAAAAAGTAACACAATTATTCTTCATCGGAATTTTATATTTTTTTCATAATTTAACATTAATTCTAAATGCTAATTGTGTGAGGTTTAAAATTACAGTTCTTTTAAACAGTTATTAACAATTATAGCATTTATCTAAAAAAAATCATTTTACATTTTTGTATACAATGTCGTGCACACAGTTTTACTGTCCTTACAGTTCAGCTATTATATCAAGAATAATGTTTTATTTTTTTAAAAAATGAACTCGTGCGAAGAGTCGGTGTTTCAGCCAGTATACGTTTGATGTATCAGTACTGAAAAAGGTATTTTATAAATAATTTCTTATTACTGAATTTGGCCGCGGTAGCCGAGTGGTATAGGTATCGGATCGTGGCTTGCTTTGTCACGAATTCGAGCCTAGTACCACTAAAGACCCGCCATGTAGAGCTGAGATGCACGTTAAATCTGTTGAGAGTTGAAACGTTTTCCCGTTGGTGTGGTGTGGGAGTTAGGAAAGAGGGGTGCCAGCTCAGGTGTCATCCACGTCACTTGACATGGTTCAAAATTACGTGGTCCGTCGTCAAAAGCCCTCGTGCAGCTGAACAGTGCGACGTTAATATTCAATCAATCAATCTTATTACTAAATTAAGAACAAGTTTAATAATTATTAGGGACTTCCACGGGCTTGTCTTGTAGAGGAAAGTTTTGCAAAGGAAGGTTTAATATCAGAAATTGACACTTAAAGAGTTATTTTTTTCTATATTTAGCTGAGATATATATTTTGTCTTCAAGGCATCCACTGCAGAAAATCCGGTTTGAAAAAGGTAGGATGTTGAAAATGGTAATAGTATACGAAGTGCTTTTGTTTTCAGTACAGATAATTCCTCATCCACCTCTACCCCAAATTCAAAGAGCGATTTATTACAAAATTGCCTTTTAATTTTTCACTGGATGTGAAATCTAGGAAGATTTCTTCTTCGGAAGTTGAGAGCCCTTCTGGAGTATCTTGAAATAGATCCCTAATCCACTCGTAACTTGCTACCAAGCTGTCCTCATCCAGAAAATACTTTTTAAAATTCTTTGACAACATAGCTAAATGATTTTACATGTTTTAAAACAACTTTTCACATGTTGTTCTACAGATTTGTAAGTTTTAACACATATCGAGCTGAGGCTTTTTTTCCATCATTTACTTCAGTAGTGGTAAATCCAAAATTTAAGTATTTTTGAGAAGATCACCTTGATTTAATTTTCGGAACCGTGCTCGTTCGTCTGTGTACTTGTTGATTCTTTATTATGGTCGAATGTTTGCTTTCGACTTAAAAATGTATGTATGATATTGTTTTAATCTACTGCCGTAAATACTTAATTACCGTGAATTACAATTAACGTGGAAATTAAAAAAAAAATGTACATTCTAGCTAGATTCGGTAGCTATAGGAGTATCGAGTCGACCAAAACTGACTGGAATTGTACAAGGAAAAGCATTTTTACATGTTTTTGCGCAGACGTCCGATAGGTTGCCCAGACTCACGCAAACGTATCCTATAATGCCAGATAAAATGGATATGATAGAGAGCGACATTGACTAGACTATTTTTCTAATGACATTTGTACTATGAGAAATGAATATGCTGAAGGAAATAAATCTTTAATTAAATACATCATTTTGCGATCTGTTCCAATTTGAAAATTAGAGAAAAAAAATAACATAATTTTAAGTAATATATATTTTAAGAAAATTTCTTAAAATATATATTACTTAAAAGTTACATATACACAAAATTTAATATACTTATCGTATTAATTTGTACGGTTTATAATTAAGATCGTATTGTAACTTTAGCGTCTCTCTCTCAAAGTGCATTTTTATTGCAGTAAATACATTATTGTTGTACAGGGGGCGAGACAAAAATTATGATTGAAAATTGGGTCGCCAGTATTGAAAGTTTGAGAAACACTGCTTTTAATGTATGAGTGGTGCACAGAGTATTTTACGACTAATTAATTAATACTAAATTAAGAACAAGTTTATTAATTATTAGCTACTTCCATGGGCTTGTCTTACAGAGCAAAGTTTTTGAAAGGAGTTTTAAGATAAGAAATTGACCCTCTGAGTTCATTTTCTATATTTAGCTGATATCTATATTTTGTCTTCTAAGCAATCACCGCATTTTGTAATATGTTCCAATTTAAAAATCAGAGAAAGGAAAAATAACTCAGTAATTATCCTATTACTTAACTTTTTTTTGCTTAAAAGTAACACATACAAAATTTAATACTTATGTCATGAATTTGTACGGTTTATAATAAATATTGTTGCTTTATCGTAAAAGTGCATTATTGTTGCATTCAGTAAATTATTATGTATAGGGGGGCGCGATAAAATTTGTGATTGAAAAGGGGGGCGCCAGTATTGAAAGTTTGAGAAGCACTGGATTAGGTAATAAAGTTCAAACACTTATTATGTAACCGCTATTATATCACCTTAATGAGATATTTACTAACTGAGAAATCTACCTCATGATGAATATTTATTTTTACTCACCAGAATAATAAAATAATGTTTATTTATCAATGATTTAAGGAGAAAAAATGAAAAAGAGTCTTAGAGGGTTACTCTCTTCTGCTGCATAGCTCACGTTTCGTAATTGGATAATAAGCAAAAATTGATCTTTCTTTTTCAATAAATGAACAGAAAATCACAGTTTATTACAATTAACGAATCTTGAACTTTCTGAATCAATATACACTGTGTTTTTCCTTTGATTCAACTAAATGAAATTAAGAAGGGGTTTTTATATTTAAAAAAAAATACTTTTAATATTAAAATCACATTAACATTGTATATAAGAAGTCAAATACATTTACCACTAAGATATGTTGGAAGACATTTGAGCCAGGGAGAATGTTTCTCCCTCCAAAATTCTACATTACTCTAATCTGAGCACATAACTCAAGCGATCCCGTCTATTTAAGGGCCGATTAGATTCAATGCTCTGTATTCTCACAATATATTCGTCATCAAAACCTTTTACCAGAGTATAGTCTCAAAAACCTATTAAAAATCATCCTACCACTTACACTACACTTTTATCCGATGAAAACTATTTCAATTTTTTGCATCAATATTTTCAATAAATGGATAAAAAATTATGAATGCAATAATATACTTTAGTGTGTGCTTTGAATAGAATGTTAATGAAAAAAAAAAGATCAAATATTTTGTCATGAATTGCCGCTTAGTGCAGTATTTCTTTTAAAATAGAATTTAATCTTTCTCATTTATTTTCGAATCCTATTTTCTATGCATATATAAACTTCTACATATTTTGATATAATTTACACTTTATTATATCTAGTTAGTATTTAATTTATCTCTTATATATGTTGCTTTTGAAATATATTGTAGTGGAAAACATGGTAAGGGGGGCCAATTTATAACCCTTTTTCCCATTCTAACGATCGAGTGAAAAAGCAATTTAGTAATTTAATTAACTTAGCAAACTATCGTCAATGATCTGTAACTATACCGCCGACGTGTCATGAGTTTGAGCCTAGTACCGATGAAGACCCGCCGTGCAGAGGGGGCCGATGCACGTCAAAAATATCGAGGCTTGAACGTCCTCTCATTGGTGTGGTATGGAAGTTAAGAGAGGGGGTGCCAGCTCAGATGTCGTCAACGTCATTTGACCGTGGTTCAAAAAGACTAGGTCCGTCGCCAAAAGCCCTCGAGTAGCTGAATAGTGCGACGCGTTAATATTCACTCACTCACCCCGTATTTATACTCAAGAACAAAATTTGACTAATGTATTCCTTAAAAAACGTACCATGTAACCTTAATGTATATTTCGACCAACAAATGTAATGCACATACTTTAGAAAAAAAAAACATTTCTTTTATTTCCCAATACTTTAAACATTGGCATTTCTCCATCTCTCTCTCTCTCTCTCTCTCTCTTGCGGCCGCGGTAGCCGAGTGGTATAGGTATCGGACTGTGGCTTGCTTGGTCACGAGTTCGATCCCAGTACCACTAAAGACCCGCCGTGTAGGGCAGCGATGCACGTTAAATCTGTCGAGAGCTGAAACGTCCTCCCGTTGGTGTGGTGTGGTGTGGTGTGGTGTGGTAGTTAGGAGAGGGGGGTGCCAGCTCAGGTGTCGTCCACGTCACTTGACCATGGTTCAAAATTACGTGGTCCGTCGCCAAAAGCCCTCGTGTAGCTGAACAGTGCGACGTTAATATTCAATCAATCAATCTCTCTCTCTCTCTTAGTGTGTGCCTGCGAGTGCGCTTATTATTTGTTATGCCTCGAAAGTGTTGGAGGAATCTCTAACATCTCAAATAATTTTTCCAAGTTAAATTCCATTTAACTCTAAAAAAACCACTTCAACCAACGCTCAACAAGTAATTACAGAAATTATGCGATAGTTTATTCGGTTACAGAACATTACTACAGTACATTATAATGCCAAGTACAATAATAATGCATATTAATAAGTAGATACCCCAAATTTGGGGGGAATCGACAAAATGTTTTATTTTCTGACTTAATTATTTGATATTAGTACAATTGATAAATCTTTTTCCTTAAATCCTGTTAATATAGATAATCGAATTACTCAATATAACCTTTTCGAGGATCATTCAGAATGGAAGGTGTACAGGGACGGGTCCAGGATGAGATCTGAGTCTTATGGTAAAATCCTAGGAGGACCCACTGCTGTTTTTGGCGCCAAAAAATTTTCGCCAAAAAGCGCCAAATTGAAGGTTTTCAAAAAGGCGTCAATGACGAAAAACTCTTGGGAAGCGCATGCGTCAGCGGGAGATGAAATGGGCGTTTCGCAAAGATGAAAACGAATAAATACATTAAATTAATCATTATATAAAGAAAAAAACGGAGAAAGCAATGAAATTCATTTTAAAAAGCATTCTAAAACCAGTGTGTACAACATGATTTATATTTTTAAAAAGGACGAAAGGGGCGTTTCACAAATATAAAATTGAAGAAATACATGAAATCAATCATTTTAAAAAATTTTAAAAGGCACTTACCTTACGCTTGCATTTCGTCATGTTCCGTTGGTGGATACACCCTTGCGATGGATGCAAGGAATTCATGAAAATTGTCATCCACCAACTTGTGACCTATTCTTATTAACTTTCAAGTCATTCACCACGAACGCATTCATGCTCTTGCCATACCAATATCTGGTCAAACGCAAGATAATTATTATAGCAAGTTTGCTTTCGCTAAACCAACTGCCCTTTCTCACACCCGAACAACGTCGTGGCGATTATCTTTCGACTGGTTGCGGCAACGCCATTCGTAGCCGTCAACCGTTCCCTTTCGTTCTTACAAACGCATATTTTTTTTTAAACCTCGGACATTCATAACGAGAAGCAATTAAATTAGCTTTCATACACCATTCTAATGTCTCTTTCTTCCCCTTTTGCCCAGGAGCACAAAAGAAACCTGTCGTAGCCTCACTTTCAAATTATTTCCTTTCACACGCCATTCTTAACAACAACCGGTGGAGAGCAAACGAAGTCAAATGTCAAAATGACGTTTTTCGGAAAAGGCGAAAAACGTTGTACTTTTTAGGGTTGCCATTTTTTAGGTGATTTGAAAATCCAAATTTTTCAATGAAATGGAAGGGTTACCATATTGTAACCTTTATCGCTCAAAATTTGGCGACAAAAAAATGTGGCGACCAAAAGTGGGTCCTCCTAGGATTCAACCGAAATATGTAATACGTAGAATAGCAGAAATGTTACATTCTGACCGCATCCAGGCAACTGTGAAGTACCCACATAGTTTTATCATTTAGTCATGCATAGCAGCAGATGGTATTGGTCGCCTTCATATCATCGATGGGACACTGAATGTCATAAAATATATTGACACCATGCTAGAACCCAAACTTCTGCCTTCCACCAGGGATCTATTTACCAATAATGCTTCATTTATTTTTCAGCAAGATTCTGCTTCTTGCCACACTTGATTCTGCTCCTTGTAATTGAAAGACTGGTACCTTTCTAAGACCATTGAATTGTTGTTCTGGCCAGGAAACAGTCCTGACCTCGATCCTATCGAAAACTTGTGGCACCATTTGAAAACTCTTGTCTGAATGAGGTACCCATGAAATAAAAAGGAACTAATTGAGGATATAATTGTTTCCTGGCATCGTGTAATAACGGTGTAAGAGCTTAAAACTATTTTCAGCTCAATGAAACATCGATGTGAAGCTGTAATAAAGAATAAAAGCAACATCTCTCTCTAAGCTCTGATAACTCATCGCTATCATCAGTATCTAATGTACATCGACAGTTATTGCAGCATAACCTTTTTGCGTCGCAAATATTTGAATTTTGTTCTTACATTGAATTTAGTGTTAAATTCATTTTAAAATGATATAAAATACTTTGCATTTTGTGCAATGTGAAATTTTCTATAAGTATCCAAACTTAAAAAACGTAACAATTTTAAAAAGTGTCCACAATATTGCCACCACTGTATATATACCCAATACATAGATACATTCATTAGCACGCGTGTGTGCGCACCTGTAAAGTTATGCAAGTGCTTTTGGTGACGGGGTTTTCATAATTCCTCAAAAAGCTGCAGTCTAATGAAGAGAATCCACAGTTCCCGATTCTTCGAGCCACGCCATGACAGGAACTCAAAGTTTATTCACATAAGGATAAAAATTCCTCATTCTTGAGGACGTGTGTGTGTGGTTAGTGTAATCTTATCTCAATTTCACACACAACTCGAATGTCATTTGTTGTGAAACTTTTATTTTAAATAGTGACAATCAGAGTCTTTTCATACAGGATGTACATGTTTCTTAATTCTTTTTCCCTCCTGATTCATCTCAGATCGTCGTCCTTTATTCATTACACAAATAGTCTGCTTGGTTAATCCTGAACAATTTGAAGAATAAACATGCTTAGCAAGTTTTATAACGAATGTATTAAGTTTTAAAAATTCTAGAGATGTATAAGTCAACATTTAAAGTTAAGCTACACCAATAGCTTAACTAAAGTTCTTCTATGTGTTATTGAAGAGTTCTATGTGTTATTGAAGACAGCTCATAGTGGCGTATCAATTTTGACCAGTAATATCAACTTTTATATACAGAATCCGCAGAAAACACTATGAAATCAAATGTATGATCATGATTTTAAAAATAAATTTAATTAAACTAAAATACACATAAGAAACTTGTATATTTAGTTCTTGCTTGTCAATGGACTGCTGGTTATTGGTTACCTAGTTAAAATTAGACATCGTTTTTGACTTATTAGATTTCAACCGGAATCAATCTTCAAGATTCCTTCATTTTTCAAACAATAACACTAGATGTGATTTTTTGCTTTTTCCTGTTTCCAAATTTAAGGCAGGAATTATTCAGGGGCAGGTATTTGGTAGAAATAAGAAAACTTCAACACTAAGAAATAAGCTTATATTCTCAATTGCTTTAAAATGATATTTTGTAAGTGATTGATCTCAGATATTCAGTTGGTCTCAGCTATTATTTTTCTGTTATTTTAGCTAGGTCAGAAGGTTTTTTTTCTGATTAAGATTTTATTAAATATTCCCCCTTTCTGTAAAGAAAAACATTCCATCAAACTAAGCTATAAATGTTCTGATAAGTTATTTAACAGCTATAATTTTTTTAAAAAAAAAACATTAAACCTTTTACACATTTAATTTCAGACGAAATTGCGAAATCAAGAGATAAACAAATGTATTAGCTTCTTACGAAAGGCCAAAAATCAGAAAAACTGGTTTGTCTTGTCCGAATTCTAATCGCAGACCCCTGTTGCTCGTTTTTTCCAGGGTACAAGTCATCCATTGTCTAATCACTCTTTCTTGAAGATCGTTCAATCCAAAAACATTACACCTGACAAGTATTAATCAGTAATTTTGAATAAATTGCATTCAGACGAGAAATACTTAAAGATTTCGTAAAGGAAATTTTGTTGAAAAATTATCAAATCCTCTTAGAATAGAAGACTTCTGTTATACAATAAAATTGCCATTAACTAAAATGGATTGCCATCCAATAAATTTGAATTTAAATAAAAAATAATAATACCAAACAAGGTAAAACTATATTTGAAAAATCGATTTTAAGACCTAGATTTTATCTTAAATAAGCAAATTATCATGAAATCAGTTTTTTTCGGGCTTAATTGTTTTGGGATTACTAGCTTAGTACTTAAAAACAACACGAGGGGCTATTGGCGATGGATCTTGTAATTCTGAACTTCGGTCAAATGACGAGGACAAAATCTTAGCTGACATCGCCTTCTCCTTATTTCCACATCGTGCCGACATGAAGACTTTGAGCCCCATCAGATTTGATGTGCGTCAACCCCTCTATAAGGTGGGTCTTCATTGGCACTAGAGTTCAAACGCATGACGTACCCCGGGCTCATGACCCTGACTACTAAGTTACCTCGGCCAATCAGATTTAGTGTGCATCAGCTTTACACGCCGGGTCTTTAGAGGTATTAGTTCTTTAACCCACCACTCAATTTCGACAAAGCTTGCTAAGAGTTCTTCATGACTTTCGCGTCCACTCTTACTTTTGGAGTATTTATTGCTTAACCCTGAAGCAGGCGTGCACTCGATACTAATGTTAATGGTAGCGCGGGGTGACTGAGTCACCCCAATCCTTTTTTTATAATTATTTTTATTGTACAGGATGAAAGTCGTAAAATTTTTGTGAATAATTTAACTAAGAGAAAGTATACTTACCTACTCTTAAGGAATTTTCCTTTTTTCTTTGATAATTTGATAAAAAAATATCGATCAAACTGAACCAAGAAGTTTCAAATGTGCGTGACTTTAATAAAGGACACAAGTCACAGACGCTTTTCACCAACATTACAGGGATGTTATTTGCAGGTAAAACTGTCATATTTTGTTCAAATTATTGTAGTTTTATTGTCCTTTGAGGATCGACAAATAGCATGTTGATTTTTTTCTAGCTTGTGTCTTTTTGACAGGGTGAAGTGTGTTTTGTGGTACATTTATGGTTTATACTTTTTTTTGATGGAGTTCTTTAAGTAGCATCTGAAAATTTTCCTTTCAACTCAAACGTTTCATGTTCATCGCAATTCAAATCATCCGAAAGCTATACAAGTGTTGTAGATGGATCTCTTAGTTTCGAAATAGACAAAAGTGATAGGCCGACAGCTCATTCTACTGACTTCCACATTATGGTATAACTTTCAATTCATTTTTTTCCATTTAATAAGCAGTAGTCCTTAAGAGAAATCAGGACTCGAACCCGTGGCTTGCCTAGAACATTGCATGGCAAGGAATTCATGACCATGATTACTCAGTTATCCAATTCAAAAGCAAAACTTCCTTTTTACAAAAGTAGCCAAGGTAGCCTAGTGGTCAAGGTATCGGATCGTGGGTGGCATGTCACGAGTTCGAGCCCAATACCATTAAAGACCCGCGGTGTAAGGGAGCGATGCACGTTAAATCTGCTGAGAGCTTAAACGTCCTCTCGTTGTAGTGCTGTGGCAGTTTTGAGAGAGGAGGTACCAGCTCAGGTGTCGTCCTCGTCACTTGACTATGGTTCAAAATGACGAGGTCCGTCGTCGAAAGCCCTCGTGTACAGCTGAACAGTGCGACGTTAATATTCACTCAATCTTTTTCACATAACCCTAATACACAAAGTTCGTTTTGAACACAAAAGATGTAATTCATTCTAAAACTTTAATTATGTGCTATAAAATAATCATCCAAGAGAACACTATTCAAATTGTTTAGAAAATCGTTCTGCTTAAAAGTTTTGTTTAGTATAAACATTTCTATCGAGCATGAATGACTTTTTTTTGTCTGAAATATCTGGTGCAATCATAACAAAGTTATGATTTAGATTGATTGACTGATTGTTACATATCATATATCTCAGAAGCAACACGAGGGCTAATAACGTCGAACTGAGAAATTTTGAACTATGATCAAGTGACGATGACGACACCTGAACTGGAACAAATCTATCGAGATTTCTGCTCTATGTTAGTGTGAAGAGTTTGAGCCTCAGATTTAAAGTGTATCAGCCCTTTCCAACAGCGGTATTCTATTGACATCAGAACTCGGACCTACGACTCAACAGAAAAGACGCCGGTCACAAGTTTGTGACCATGACCACTCATTTTCCTCGGTCACTCATGGTAGGCTTGATTGATTGCTTATTTACATACCAATCTAAGGCAACTGTCGACAGGCCTCATAAATGTAAATCTGAGGCAATGGCTAAGTGACGAGGACGACACCTGAGCTGACACCCCTCTCCTAACTACACCAACGGGAGAACATTTGAGCCTCTACAGCTTTAACGTGCAACGGCCCCCTCTACAAGGTGGGTTTCCAACGGCACTACAGAAAAGCGAGAAATCAATCATCCAAACAAATTTGCAAAAATGAATGCAAATACGTTAAGTATTTAAACGATAATTTCATTTCGTCTGTAAAACACCACAAATGTGTGATGCATTATTATGGTAAATTTATTTGGAACACTTTCAAGCTTGAACAAAATATTTTTTGAACTTTTTTTTTATTCTGGTTACACAGATATTGTTATACTATAAAAGTTAAATACTTTTCGAAATTCGGAAAACGAAACAATAATAAATGTTCGGATTTTTTTTATCTGATCTCTTATCGAAGAATAATGCTTCATATTTTTTAGACTGGTTTGGCACCGAGAAACCAAGGTGAATTATCTTTACGTATTTAGGTTTAAAAAAAGAAAGTGAAACAGGCCAGAATATATAATATGGCTTGAAGGGATTTTTGAAAATATAAAACTTGCATAACGAAGAAAGAACGACTGGTCATCATAATTTCATCATAATTTTAGCAAATTAAAATGACGAAAAAAATTATTTCTTTTCTTATCACAAAATAATATTTCATTGACGTAAAAATACTACATTTATTCACGCTAACAATAAATAAACTATAAATCGGAGAATAAATTTAATATTTTTACAGAATTCAAGAACTTACAGTATATCACTATCAAAGTAAAACTATGTATTTAGTGAAATGAACAATTTAAATAATAAACAAAATTTCTTCCTATTTTTTTTTTTTTTTGAGAAAAGAAAAACAAATACAATTTTTATTAAATATTACTCATTATCGTTATTATAAAAGATTCCAAATTCTTTTCTATTTCTTTAAAACAATTTTAAGAAAACTTTTTTATATCGTTATATATTAAGACTATGTATTGACTGAAACTGTGATTGATGTAACCCTTCAAGAAAACTTGAAACATATAAACATTGTGGAATTCTTCGGGAAAAATCATTCGTCTCTAGGATTTAGTGTAGGGTCATCAGGCCCTCAGAAGGAAGGGATAGCAGGGAAGTGGAAGTTTCAGGGAAAAAGTAAAAAAAAAAAAAAAAAGACGCTGGCCTCATTGCGGAAAGACGCTCTCGCCAAGGCTAGCGCCAAACCAGCTGTATAGAGTCAGGGGCCGATAAAAGCAATGGCCGGCTTCCGCTAGCGTTTAGTTCAGACCAACGACAGATAAGGACAGGTAAGTTCTTTCCAACTCTTACTCCAATTAAAAAGTTACGAATGTAGTTAATGCTCAGTTAATTCATTCCTAGTCAACAGTTATTCTAATGATATATTTTGTGGAATTCAAGAGAGTTCCTACTGATTGAGGTGAAAATGTTCTTGGAATGAATAAAATTTTTTACTTTTTTTCCACTTAGAAATAACTTCTTTCGGATTCGTTTTCTTAATTGTCACCTTTAGTTTTAAGATTATTCTTCAAACTGAATCTTTGAAAATTAGAATTAGTTTATTTTCTTTTGAGTGATGTCTACTGTGCCTTTTTCTGTAAAATTAAAATTCGTTGGCAAAAATTCTTATTTTTGTTACAAAAATCAAAGCTGTCTATGGGTTTAAATTAAAGCGGTTTTCTTGAGAACTTAAATTCTTATTTTGTTTACAGATACGTCCTTTATAAAGCACAAACTTTTGTTGTATATTTTATTTAAAATTGAAATTCCCTGTTAAATTAGCTTTTATTCCATTAACTTACAGATTTTAAAATCATTTTTAGAGAAACTGTATTTAAAATTTGTGGAAATCTTGATTTAAAGCACATAATCCCCTTTATATTATGAACCTTGAAATGGGAAGTTTGTTAATTGTAATATCGTACTTTAAAATGTATAATATTCAGTTGCTGAAATCTCTATATTTAATAAAATTCAAAGGACATTTTTAATGAGCCGAACTATTTTATTTTAGAATTTAAATAATTATAATCACTTTACCCCTTTTCAATAACTTAGAAGCTTTCTAAAACATTTAAATATATATACATATACTTACATTTAAAATCCCTATATAAAATTTTTGCACACTGTTACATTCTTGAAATTGTATTTAGTTTACTTGGATCAGATTTTTCCCAAAATA
This sequence comes from Trichonephila clavipes, assembly GCA_019973935.1. Taxonomy (NCBI): domain Eukaryota; kingdom Metazoa; phylum Arthropoda; class Arachnida; order Araneae; family Nephilidae; genus Trichonephila; species Trichonephila clavipes. The sequence continues at coordinate 914,309 of BMAU01013825.1, forward strand.
TTTAATTGCATTAGCAAAAATATATCATCGAAATCTTTTTTTTAATGCCATTGTCATGATAAGTTCTTAATGTTCTTCTTACTTTTTTCTTTCTTATGTTTAAGTAGGAGTCAAATCCTTGCAATTAATTCTTCATATACATTTGATCGCGTTTGTGTTCATATTTGTGTTATGGATTTTAGTGGATTTTAGTGTTTTATGGATTAAGTGAAACTCGATCAAATAACTTTTCTCGCACAGAAGTCCAAATTTCTCTAGTTCATTCGGATAATTTTAAATATAATCTCGTATTTTATACTTTCGAATACTAATTCACCAACTTAGGAAACGTAATTCAAACTCTACCATGTATTTAGTTTTCTGTCTCGAATAAACGCTAGTCTGTCGAAATTCGAACTAATTAAATTGTGTATATATATATATATTTTAAAATTTAAAGAAAAGTAGCTTTATTCACCACCATTTTAAAAGATAATTTCCTTTGCTCTAGAGTTTTAATGTAGTATTCAAGTTAAAACTGAAGTTTTTTTTGTTATGAAAAGCAGAGCAGATTACACTTAACTCAATTTATTAAATACTTATTTACATAAATATTCGGTCGTACTCAAGTAAAACATATTTAATGCATTTTTAGTTTTAAGTTCAAATTCAGTTAATGCTAACTTAATATTTTTCATTGAATAAATTCATTTTATTCACAAGCAAGAGCAATTTTTCACATGGCTAAATTATTTTAATGTGACTGCCTACCTTGAAAATGTCGTTTTTCGTCTACATAAGGCATATTTTTCTTTATTTCAAAATCTTATAGTTTGAACATTTTTCTTTTCAAAACAGTTTTTTTTTCCTTTACCCTAAATAGAAATAAAGTTATAGTGATTTTAAGAAACATCCCTCTATGCAAAAGGGCAGTAAGATAAAACTTTAAATGAGTTTTTCTCAAAATTATGTTTTCGAAAGAAACTTTTCACCAGATACATGATACCTTAAGAACCAAACCAGATAACGGTTTGAAATTTAGTGGGATTGTTTATTAGACTATTTTCATAAAATGAACCGTAAGTTTTGTTGTAGGTTAAATATTTTTTCATTTAGGGTAGTTTTTATAAAGAAAAAACTTTAACAATATCAAAACTTTCATATTATGTATAGTTGTCTGTAAATTTTTGTATTTTAATATTTCTCTTGGATTTTGATTCATTTTGAGAGCACCATAATATGCATGTTGTGGATAAAGAAAATTATAATTGTATTATAAATTTTTATACAGCGTTGCCCGTTTTAGTAAAGATTTGGTAAAATTTCCTTTAAAACCAATTTTTCTAAAAGTACAATATTTATTTTTAAAAATTTATGCATTTACATATTATTTTTATTCCTAAAAACACTTCATTAGCTTCAAAAATTTGCTTTTATAAAAACAATTGGGTCCGAAGGTAGGCAGTTACCTTAATAAAAATAGAATGAAACTCATTATTTCCTCGACATTATTGGTGGACCTTAAGAGTAATTTTTATTCTAACTCTGTTCATACTGTGTAATACACACCAATCGCGTTTTAATTTCAATAAAAATGGAGTTTTTTCGAAGCTTCATCCTACAATGTTTTGCAAGATACAAACTTAAGATAGTGTTTACATATACATTTCGAAAACTTAAACATATGCGTCCTATGAGAAATAAATATTGCCGTTTTTCCCCATTTTCTAAATCTAATTAAAGTGTTTAAATGAGTAAATGCAAAGTCCAAAACTTACCGATTTTTTCATCTCAATCTTATTCGAAGAGAAAGAGAAACAAACATCTATTTTTGCATGTATGTGGAAAAGTGCTTTGATCCTGGATATTGAGCAGCATAATATCAAATATGCTTCTGGCTCTTTGAAGCATCAATTCTTTAGAAAGATCTAGATTCCTTTATTTCAAAACTACTTTAGTTTCTTCGATATGTTCATAGTGGCCGCGGTAGCCGAGTGGTATAGGTATCGGATTGTGGCTTGCCTTGTCAAGAGTTCGAGCCCAGTACCACTAAAGACCCGCTTTGTAGGGCAGCTCGTTAAATCTGAGAGCTGAAACGTCCTCCCGTTGGTACGGCAGTTAGGAGAAGGGGGTGCCAGCTCAGATGTCGTCCACGTCACTTGACCATGGCTCAAAATTACGTGGTCCGTCGCCAAAAGCCCTCGTGTAGCTAAACAGTGATGTTAATATTCAATCGATCGATGTGTTCATAAATGAGAAATTACATTTTTCATAACTTTCCGAATTTCAATTTTAAATGAAGGTTGAATAGATCGTTATATATTTTCATTCGATACACATCTTAACGCATGGTTTTTTTTATTTCTATTATCCCTAGATAGCTTGCGGTGCGGGAACTTCTGCCCGTGTTTCTAGCACTTCTGATATTTTGGGCTTAAAACTCTATCCTTTTTCAGGTTGGGAAGGAAATTCTAAATTTGTTCGAAAAGGGGACTCGAAGGGGAAAATAAATTTTCTGTTTATAGTGTACGAAATTAACGTTAAACTGCATAAAATACTGATTGCTAATCTAAAGGACAAGCAGAGTAAAATACGCTACGTAATAGATGTTGAATGAATACTTGCTGTATCAATCATAAGAGCCATTCCAAAAATCAACTCGGCCTCGTTTGGGAACTTTTTGTCAATGTCGTCATTCTGATCCTGCACAAATGAATAAGATGCATTTTCTCTTTTAACGTCAAACATTTTTAAGAGGAAAGCAAAATAAGTTTCCGGATAATATTTTGGCTATTGCTATAAACGCAGCTTTTTTTTTTTTAAATAAATTACTGGAACCCGATAAAAAACGTATCCGTGGAAGCACAGTGGTAACGATATTCCTATCAAACTATTGGCTCTTATCCCGAATCCAGAGATTAACCCTGCAGACTGATGGGACTGTTTTACGTTAAATGGAACCGGGCTTTAAAATCATAAGGGAAAACAAGATAAAAGCTTGAGTGTCATCCTTGTCATTTGTCTTGACGATTTACTTTGTAATTTTGAATTATAAAGTTCGTTTGCAGTTTAAAGCTTTCGTGAATTGGTTTTAATGTTAATTTATTCTTTAGCGTCTTAGTTTGGATATTTTGATTCTCATTTCAATTCGAAATATTTTTTTATGAAAAGTTTCATAAACTTTAGTTGAAGTTACTGAGCCAAATATAGTCCTTGCCTCAATAAAAACCACTAACCAGCACTCTTTCTTGTTATAAGAATTTCGTAATCAAGCACTCAAGACAAAGATCTATTCAGTCATCTCGACACCGCAAACCGACATAGGAAGGGATGATCTTTTGATTGACGTTGCATAATATGTAACTGTGTCAAGATGTCGTCGAACTGGGCAATGGAATATTGACTACGGTCGTTGTAATAAGTATCCCTCTTGGGTAGAATTTTCCTTATTGTTTCAAAGATTTTAAAATTTCAATAATTTTTGCGTGGGAGAAAAATGTAGTAATTTTTTAACTTGTTTTCTGAATGGCAATATTTTAATTTAAATATGACACATTGCAAATATTATAACAGCCGGCTGGGTGGCGTAGTTGATTTGACGTTGACTTTGTACACCCAAGATTGCAGGTTCAACCCCAGCCCAAGTCGAAGGATTTTCATAATGCAAAAAATTGGCAGTGATTGTATGATTATGTGGCATGTTAATGATCCCTAGAGTGCCTTTTTAACTTGGGTGCCCTCGGCAAAATTAAATTGGTACAATTTCGCATCGTCAGAGCTTAAGGGCCTCCCTCTGGGGAGGACATAGGGCTCCAAAATTGCATTGTGACAATTGATATCCACACTAAAAAGTGATGCCATCTCCCGGGTAATTTTCTTGGTCTGCAATAGTAATTTCCGATCCGCAAACCCATTAGAAGAGGGGGACAAATATTGCAATTTTTGACATGTAAAATTAATGTAATCGAAATAAAATCGGAGCAGAAAAATGGAATTTCTGATTAAATATAAATTTTAACATAAATGTAGTTTGAATATAAAGAATATTCAATTTCATTAGTCGGTTTATTTTAAAATTGATTCAAATTTTTAACCAGTGGCCGCGGTAGCCGAGTGGTATAGGTATCGGACCATGGCTTGCCTTGTCATGAGTTCGAGCCCAGTACCACTAAAGACCCGCCGTGTAGGGCAGCGATGCACGTTAAATCTGTCGAGAGCTGAAACGTCCTCCCGTTGGTGTTGTGTGGTAGTAAGGAGAGGGGGGAGGCAGCTCAGGTGTCGTCCACGTCACTTGATCATGGTTCAAAATTACGTGGTCCGTCGCCAAAAAGCCCTCGTGTAGCTGAACAGTGCGACGTTAATATTCAATCAATCCGATTTTTAACCAGTCTTCAATCTTCAAGTACGATCCATTTCTTTATCCATAATTAGATTTTGCACCAATAAAACTGCAGCTCTTATAGCGGGATAATTTTAGAAAATTTCACACTGAGAAATGAACTTGTTTTACTATATTAGAGAGTAAAGAAGCTTCGATACAGCTGCATTAAATATTTCTTCATATAAACGGTTCTCGCGACAGGATATAACATTCGCTCTAAAAGAAACTCCATACTTATTTTAAAACTTCTTGTGTATAGATCACTACAATGGGAATAAATAACACCCTATCAACCTAAAAATAGATTTTGAACTATGATCTTGCAGGAAACTAATCTAATACAAAGAGCTCGTCTCGTATAAATCAGTTATATTTCTAAGTGCGAAACAAAACTAATGGAGCGAGACATCGTACAAGAGGGTGTTCAGGGAACGAGATGAATTCAATTTTACTCTCGAATTGTTGAACGCTTTTATTTCGTCAAGATACGAGTAATGTATCTGTTTTCCGATTCTGGGTGCTGTTAAATTTCTAAGTAAATAAGCATATTGATTTTCACTAAGAGTAAAACAAAATGATTTTTAGAATGCTACCCACAAAATATGAATAGTTATTCAATTTGTGACTGCATTATTCCTTTTGAACCTCAGCATCAAAAGCGGATAGTTTTTCATAAGCAATATCAAAATGAGTAAATTCTAATTTCGGGACAGTCCTTTAAAGATTGTGTTCAATTATGTTTCAAGATCGGCAAAACATTCCACACACACATGCCAGCAAAATGACTTGAAAACAAAGTATAATTGGACTCAAGTTTATTTTCTAACTGTTATTAATGAATTTAAAAAATATTTAAATATGTTTTTTTGTACCTGTGGTTTGTATTTTTTCGGATGTAAGCAAGTTTGGAAGAGAACGAAATAAAAGTGGAAGGTTTTGAGCCCAGACAACTTGAGAACTGAATCAGCTGCATTATCATGTTTTTCATTTAAGGGTTATAAATAAATAAGAGTTCAAATAACCTCGAAACAGCTTTGGTTATTAAAAAGGAATAAAATGGGGTATCTGTTGCAAATGTTAATGAAAAAACATGTAATATAAAAAAATATTTTTAAGTCTATTCCTACTTAGATCAACAAAGAAATTTTATTAGCTTTTTATTAAATAGTTACAATTAATATAAATATGTACATATGACAGAATCACAACATTAAGTGGTAATTAATTTTTATTATCATTAAAGTATCGTATTGTTATCCGAAATAGCCGTGTATATAAAATTTCAGTTCAACTGCATGCTTTGAAACGTAAGAAAAAACTTATTTTTAGCTACTTGAGTCAAAACTGAAATCAACGTGGCTGTATCTATAATTCTTTAAATAATTATTTTTAATCAATTTTTATTAATTATAACTTATTGTATTGCCATCCAAAATAATCCTGTACATAAAACATCAGCTCAATTGAGGCTTTAAAATGTATTTTATTAAAGATTGAAAATTCCCCCAAAATAAATATAGAGATCGTGAGCCAATAGTAGGAATTGAAAAATGCTCGTTCAAAGGAAAAACTTGCACTCCTGTTCATAAAGGGAAAAAATTATATTTACTGAATGGGGGCGTGAGCATATATTCCTTACATAATTAACTTTTTAGTTAAATGTGCACGTTGCGGAATTCCTAAATGCCAAAAGCCCACGGATACCTTAAACTTCTGCATGTACCACTCAAAATCCATTGTTAGGGTTCATGCACATTAAAATCAGTCGAGGCTTAAAATGCATGATTTGAAAGTTTGAGCCGGTCCTAGTTCAGTTATCCTCCGCATCACTTGACCGCTGTTAAAAATCACGAGTTCCGTCGCCAATAGCCTCGTGTTACCTCTAAGTGTGACGTTAAGTACCATGTAAAAATTAGCACGTAATAAAACTGTTCCTACATCAAAGCATGAAATACGACTGCAATTGGATTGTCATCAAAAACTAGTTCATTTGTTGACATTCGATGAATATGGGATTGTTCCATATAATGAGAAATGAAAGCAATAGGACTATCAAAGTTGACAAGGAAATAAGAATTTATTATATCCTGTTTTTGTGATAGCTGTGTAACGTCACGCGAGGCGTTGTCGATGGATTTGCTCATTGTTCATTTTTTCGTTGATCCATTTTAAAGAAACTTATTGAAGGTCGTATTTTATCTTCATTTCTATAGCAAGCATATAATCAATGCCTCTTGGTCAGTATTTCAGAGATGAATCACTTCATCTTTATAAACCTTTTTAACAGAAGGCTTTCCTCCAGAGCATACAAATTAATGTGCTTTTTTATTTCTTTAATTTTTTTTATATAATCACAATTTTAAGATGTTGAGGCTCTGGAATGTTAAGGTATCCGACTACTTGCGACAACTTTTTTTTGAAAAAAATGGAGATATGGGGATTTTTTTGTGATTTTTAGGTTTATTTAGTATATTTTAAGGAAAAAATCGTAAAATTGAAATTAGAAAAAAATTTTTTATTAAAATGGGAAAAAACCGGTGAAAATGTACAAAAAATTACATAAACGGGGCCCGCTCTGTACAAAAATGTTTTGAACAAACTTTCAATTTTTCAGTTTTAATGTGTTATTCATGTTTGAAATGATCTTCAGGATTGTAGACAGTTTAATTTTTACAAAAACTAGAGCACTCTATCTTAGTGACTATATGAAATTGCTTAAAAAACAGTGATTATATTCACATAAGACTGTAAATTTTGAAATAAAACGGTGATTGATAAATCTGAAGGTCAAAACACTTCTACTGTTATAAGAAACATTCACAAAAAATTTCAGCAAATTATTTTCAAAACTTTTTGAGCAATCACTGTCCCCGTTTGAGTTTTTCGAAAAAAACCCATTTCGAGTAAAACGCGTTTTAAAGTTTGACATCTTGCGTAAAGTTATGTCATCTTTTATTAAAACACTTGTAGTTTTTGTTCTAGTGAATGGACATTAAAAAGCTTGGTTTTTTATTAAGCTAATAAGATGGTCTATAAAATAAAATCATAAAAAAAATTGTCAGTTTTTGAAGAAAACAATGATTTTAGGGTAGTCGGATACCTTAAGTCTTCGTTTCTAGAAAATACTTATAAAACTAATGGTAACATAAAATAGAAAATAAAATTCGATTGGATTTTACTGAAGTAACGTACGTTCATATTAAATTCTCGGATCAGAGATCCTTCTCGAAAAACAAATTAGAAATATTGTAGCTCTTGCATCATATGTGTGTGTGCAAAAGAGACTTCCTAAAGACAGAAAAATCCGCAACGATTTTTAAGATCAAACCGTAGTTTATCTCGTTACATTCTCATAACCAGCAAACTTGAATTGTTCTAGATTGAACATTTTAAAAAAAACCTTTATTTTGTAATAAAATTCCTCATTGAGGTCAGTGTCAATAAAAGTAATTCCATCTTGAAAATTGTTCCAGTTATATTTAAAGTACCTTACACAACTCTTATTTTCGTATATAAGGTCATTCAAACCCTGACCTGCAAAGCTCGGACAAGGTGTACTTCTCGATTATTTGTACATCGACCGTCAAAGCCGCGTGGTCTTAAAACTCTAATGTGGCATTACAATGAACGCACATTTGTCATGTCAGGAAGTGTATTCAGCTGTTTCTTTGAAGCTTTATTATCTAAAACGAGTGTGTGCATTATTGAATGAAGTGTAAAAAAAAAGTCTGAAAGGCAAGTACAATAGTTCTTAAGCTAAGTTTTGAATTTTAAGGATTCCGTTTTTTATGGAGTTTTAAACTTATACTGAGAAGTTCCCCCCTAACGTTTGTGTTCTAGGTTAACTCCTGTGGAAAAATTGTTTGTTATTCATAATTAAAATTTCTTAATTCAAATATATTTGTGCAGACATGCAGTGCGTTTGGAAATTAACATTTACAAATTCATGTACGTTTCGAGATTTATCTGAAGTATTTAGTCCAATTCTAAAAGTTCATTGGGCATAAAATCAACCTCTTATATCGTAACTAAAATTTAAAACTTTTCGTTTGTCAGTTATTTTTAATCTGAATTATTTTCTAGAAGACTGTTCTCTTAAACGTTCTATAAAAAATTTTCTAACTGGTCACTGGGGTAGCTAGTTCTGAGTGGGCTCTGTATCGAAATTCTTTCGGGCCCCTTTTCTGATACGAGAGCCCTGTTAGTGGGACTGTAGTGTTGGGACCCCTGTAGTGTTGGAACCCCTGTACTTTGGGACCCCGTATCATTGATGCGGCCGTAGCTACGCCCCTGTAACGAGTAGACGTCTACGCTCTTAATACCTTTTTATAAGAATATATTAATAGTTTTGAAGTTTTAGTCATGGGGGTTTTTAAAATGAGAAGCACGTGTTCTTATAATTATGCTTCAATTACAAATCAGACTTGGTTATTGCACTGTATAATTTCAAAATAGAATTCAAATTTAATTAAGATTTCTCAATTCATCTTATAACTTAGTTTTAATGTACTCAACGAGCATTTTAATTTTTAGCCAAGTAGGATTTATGACTTTATATTAACAGAAATAGTGTCATTTTTCATACTTAGAATGATTGAGTTACTGGGTATTTTAAAAATATCTAATTCATCGGAACACATCCTGAAAGTTGTTATGCTGTATAGCTTATTAGTAAACATATTATTCTCTTTAAAAGAAACTCAGGTCATTAGTACATTTGTTAAATTGCATTATTGAATTGATGCTGAAATGGAATCGCATATTGTTGATGCATTCTTGTAACTTCGAATTTGGTCCGATATTAAAGTCGATTCGGTATAATTGTTTGACTTGGCAACCTTTTAGCTAAGAGATCGTAGAAATCTGGCTCGATTGTAACAAAGGCCACTATATGTAAAATGAGTTATAAATTCTTTTAAGTCTCGCATAGTAGGTGAATGCTTTAAGTGAGATGCCTACTCTTCCTTCCATTTGACGGTCCCAAACTTTCGAAATTCTTATAAAACATATTTTTGCTATAACTTTAATTTAAACCAAAGTGAACCTTAATGGCTTGGTTAACAATGTTGGAGTTGAGTTCTTGATTAGTTTTAATTGTTCTGACGAACGCGATGTGTGTGAAATAATGGAGACTGTTGCACTTTAAGTTCAAATTAACTTAGTCCTCGTGTCATTCTATAAAATCTTGAAAATAGTCACTTTCATGGGTATATCCATCACTTGACTGGAAAATATCCCTAAATCATTGCTTAGTGTGAAAGAAAAGATATCTTGCGATTTGATGGATTTTATATTCTGAGTTCCCATTTCTTCATGATAGATTTCCGTTACATTGAATTCCAAATAAATGTCTCTGAACCTCTTTGATTGTGCTTAAAATAACTCGGCAAGCCCTTTAAATTCTTTTAAATCTAGTGAAAAAATGTTTTTAAAATTACTTTTAACGCAATCGTTTTGCTGTTGCTGGCAAGTAGTATAATGTAAGTAATGATTCCCTCTCAACGTCAATTTTTAGTAAAGAACTTGGGATTTTAAACTTTTTGTGTGAATTCTGAAGACTATTTCTTTTTATAATAATTTCCTTTCATATACATTTAGCCTCTTCTCAATGCATATTACTTTGACTTTTTTCCATATTTACTCCACACAATTGTGTTGATAAAGCTTTGATTTTTTTTATGTGAAAATAGTGTTTCTGCAAAACAATTTCCTTTGTATCAAAATGGGAGGTGAAGGCGAGAAAATCAACTGATTTGTATACCTTCAAAGCCAATTCGTTTCGGCGGAATTAATTCTGTTATAGATTACTTACAAAGTACTTCCATAGCCAATCGTCTCGTTTATGAAGACTTTGAAATATTCAGAAGCGATGAATTCAAAATGACTACCTCCATTTTCTCATTTTTAAAATTAAAGTACTATTTTTTTTTTCTCCCAGGTGAAGCAGTCTCATATTTGAAGTAGTGTTGTATTCATGGTAAGTGAATTTGTTTAGTCTTTTGATGTATAAATGAAACAATATTTGACGTAGACTTTTTTTATGCATAAATTTTATTTTCGTAAGCATTTATAAAACTGTAAAATGTCATTTTTTGCTTATAATTCACTACTTTAAAATAAATGAGTGCAAGTTCAAAAAATAAGAATTTAACATTTTCTAAGTTAGATTGAAATAACAAAAATACTGAATTTCTTGATGAGGAAAGTGTAAACATAATTTACCAGAACTTTAAAACATTTTTTTATATAGCGGAATATGCAAAGAAGCATGTACATCCGAGAACTAATTTTCTCGGATATATACGCCTTTTTAAGCTCTGATCTCATCTGTGTTCCTGGACGATACAGCGGAATTTAAATTCAAATTGGTACGGCGTCTTCTGTAGTTAGTTGATTTTTTTTTTACTTGAGAATCTCCAACACGATCCGGGTGGCCGCGGTAGCCGAGTGGTATAGGTATCGGACCGTGGCTTGCCTTGTCACGAGTTCGAGCCCAGTACCACTAAAGACCCGTCGTGTGGGGCAGCGATGCACGTTAAATCGGTCAAGAGCTGAAACGTCCTGCCGTTGGTGTGGTATGATAGTTAGGAGAGGGGGGGTGCCAGCTCAGGTGTCATCCACGTCACTTGACCATGGTTCAAAATTACGTGGTCCGTCGCCAAAAGCCCTCGTGTAGCTGAACAGTGCGACTTTAATATTCAATCAATCAACACGATCCGGTGGCACTGATGGTAGCACGTTACTTTTTGATGTATCACGAGAAATTAGTTTTGAAAATTTCAAAGAACGGTTCACAAGCGGTTCTGCTCCCAAATGTATGCGCACCTTAAGCTTAAAGACGTGACAAAACTATATAAAGTACCACTCTTGACCACAATTCAAAATCACAGTAAATATATATCAGTTCTCGAGAGCGGCATTAACTCAATAGCTTATAAGTATATCGAAATATTTGAAGAATTAGTGCGTAGTGTCCATAGTTTCTAATCTTTAAGAAAAGCAGAAAGCTTTGCAATGGGTTAAAAATGTCATCTTTTCTTCCGAAATAATCCTATGACTTTTTAATTCCGTAAATGAAGCTTATATAATTACATCAGCCAAGGATATATACCAGGATGAATCTTATGTTAGACGGTACAGTTATTCATTCAGAATAAGGTGCTTATTCTTAAATGGAAGGTAAAACCTTTCTTCTCATGACTTGAGAAATAGTTGTGAAATCCTCTGTTCTCCTGAAAATGTATAGTTTCTTAATAATTATGATACAATCGCTATTTAATCTGTGAAATAACGAAGGAAAATGTATCGAACACTACGCTATGTATAAGGTCATATAAAACTTTACTTAATGGGTTTGTTGCCCTTGAGCTGAAGAAATCCCCTTGAAAGAATCTTGAAGGTAGTTTTTCTCGGAATTTTTTACTGAAATAGAAATTTATTTTGACCTTTGTCCAGCGAATTCGTTGATGCAAGAAAGTTTTACTATGTTGTCGTATGAAGACAAAACGAAAACAAAATGAAGCCTCTTCTAAATGAACAGAAATTGTTTTCATAAAAACTTTTCATGTTAACTTAATTTAGTATTCAACTGAAGAAAACTCTGAATTGTTCCCGCATTTATTTTTCTCGTCACATTTAATTTTCTTGCGAAATCGTATTGCACTGCGAAAAATACGTAATTGAAATAAATGTAATGTACTAAGAGGAGTTTTCATAATATTGGAATTTTTATAGTTTATAACCCCAATACTTCTCGACAGATTTGAATACGAGGAGGTATTCTCAGTTTTTCTGGTGAATTCTCCATTTTTAGCGCATCGGAACTTATTAATTTGAGTTTAGTAAGGAAATCCATTTATAAGCCCCTAGTATCACTCTTAACCTTTTCCCAGCTCGATATTTTTTATTTCTTTTAATTGTTCGCATCCCCTTTAGGATTAGATAAATATATTTAAAGAGTGTGCCTTTGAAATTAGAATGTGGCCGCGGTAGCCGAGTGGTACAGGTATTGGATCGTGGCTTGCCTTGTCACGAGTTCGAGCCCAGTACCACTAAAGATCCGCCGTGTAGGGCAGCGATGCACGTTAAATCTGTCGAGAGCTGAAACGTCCTCCCGTTGATGTGATGGTTAGGAGAGGGTGTGCCAGATCAGGTGTCGTCCACGTCACTTGACCATGGTTCAAAATTACGTGGTCCGTCGCCAAAAGCCCTCATGTAGCTGAACAGTGTGACGTTAATATTCACTCGCTTGAGATTCGAATGTAGTGGCCATAGTGCCGAGTGGTCATGGTCGCGAATTAACTTTAAAAACTGCCCTGTAGAAGGTCTGATGCAATCTAAATCTGTCCAGGCTAAAGATCCTCCCGTATGCTTGGTGTGGAAGTTTAGACAGGGAATACAAACTCGGGTATCATCCTCGTCACTTGACTGTGGTTCAAAATTACTAGATCTATCCCTAATAGCCCTCGTACAACTTCAAATTGGTTAGAATCTAGTTTATTCACTTTTAATTTGTTTCGCGTCTCACCCCGGTTTAAAGAAGCCCTGCTTTCGACTGACTTGATTTTATCCAAAGAAAACAATTGCAAGGAATGATTTAAAAGTAGTAGACAATCTCATCTGGTCAAAAACATTACGTTCCATTTTCTTAGGATGGATTATATTATCCAAAGTTCTCCTCGTCCCTTCGTAATTTTTACTCGTCATTAGAGCACACACAAAACAAGCTGAAAATGTATTTGACAACATTTAGCTCTCTCTTTTACTGCCAGAAACTTGGTATTTACATATCTGGGGAATGGGATTAAATCTTTTAACCTCTTAATAATTTATTTTAATATCTCGCATCTAATTGTTTATGCTTATGGGGCAATAATTCCAATTTAATCGCTTTAAAATTAATTTGAATAAGCCATTTTTCCACCAAGTTTCAAAATGCACGTACACAATCGGAAACAATCTATTTACTAAAGTAATATTTCTCAGTATTGTAACATAAAATCAGTTTCTATAAAAAAAAATTTAAACAATACCTTAAACATTTTAGCCGATTTCACAAATGATTCTAATCAATTTTATTCTACGTAACTTTTTAAAGGTTTAATTCAACCTTGTATGGACCCCTGAGAATTTGAAATTCTCCATTCATTCCATTACAATAATGCAAATAATTTGGAACCAATATATTCTAATAATAAATCTCGTACAGATAAACTATAATAAATGCGGGAAGTTCCGCATTTTACGCTTTTCCATTTTCTAGATTTTTAAAGCTCTAGGTATCACTGTAGAAATTGTTCGTTAAGCAACTACACAAATACATTAAAAGGACAAACAGCTGCAAATTTTGAAACTTCATGGACTTTTCATGGAGAATTGCATCCTCAAGTTATATATATATAATATTGAACCATTTTTCAATTTCATTTAATATTGACTCGTCAATTTTGATCACGAGAATGGGAAAAATTTCATTAGTAATTACAAACACAACTCATAAACTTCATGCCACTACAAGAATTTGAAGTTATTTTAAATGACATTCTTGCAACTTCTAAGCAATTTTTAATTTTAAAAATTGTTCGAATTTAATATCTGGATCACAGGTTAGATTCAAAATATGCCTCTATTTCATAGCTAGCTAAGTATTCTTCATTGAAAATAGAAATTCTAGATCTTCCTCAGCGAAACAGTAACTCTTTTTTTTAAAAAAAAGTTCAATTTCCTGATTGCGTCTTTCAAGCGTCCCTAGAACTAATGAATACCTTCAGAGACTTTCATCAATTTCTCGTGGTCTCCTATCTTTCATCATCTCCAGATCACGTTCTCCAGATGGAAGTGAACTTCCGACGAGGATTCCATTTCCGTGGGCATCCTATTCCGGCCCCATTCTTTCTCGATGGGAAAAAAATAAATTGCGCTAGAGAAATGGGGCCGCCCTGTGGCGACCACTTTCTCCTCTGCAACAAGGAAAAGTCGTCTCACGTGTATGGCTTTCGCTTTCATTTGACCCACCCGCCGGCGATGGAAGTGTTTTGTTGCCCAGCCCCTGTTTTTCTTTCTGTCCTCTTTCTCTATGGAGCACCCCATCGCTTTCCAAACACCAGACCAGGAAGTTGTTCTCTTCCAGGATAAAAAAATTTTCTATGAAGAGACTGTGGTCTTTGAATTTAAAATAGGCCATATCGGAAACGCGTGCAATTTTTTTTTTTTTTTAATGAAATGCCTGCTTTATATCGCGTTCAAATCTATAACCCTTGGTTTTTGGAACTGCAGATTTCACCCAATGTTTCCGATCTTGTTGAAGGGAATTTCTAGAATGTTGTTTGACGGCTTAGATGGGCCCATTTTAAGAAGTCTTAATTTCACGTGGAAATGAGATCTCTTTCAGAATTCGTGATATTTGAAACTGTTGCTTCTACGTATTGATAAGTCTTAATTTCACTTAGATCTATCTCCTAATTAATCTTGAAATTTAAGTTCGTAACGCTCAACTCGCCTAAATATTGAATAAAACATTTAATCCCGAATCCTTGATTACCCATAAACTATGAAGATATGTTAAAAAAATAAACCAAACCTATATATTTTTTAAATTATTCATTAAACAATTTTTCAATTCTAAATTCGGTTTGTTTTTTTCAATTCAAATATGAGCTACGAGTTATCTCTAATTTAAGTACTAAGTAATTTTTCAAATTGTTCAATAAATTTACTGCCTAATTTATAACGTTTTAAGAACTACTAAAATTATTTGAATTATTAATTGCTATTGATATTTGGTACATACGGAAACTATACAGATTTCTTATAGATACAGATGTTTGTATGGAGTAAAATAAAGAGTTTATGAATTTCCTTTTTGATTAATTGGAACAAGTGACAGCTAGCACGTATAATTGCCAAAGCGTCTCTCGTACAGGTTTTAGTGAAGTATTAGTTATAACTAAACATCTTGAACATATTATTTATAACTGAACATCTAAACATATTATCCCAAAAGAGTTTTAAACTCTTAAGTTTCAAATCTGCAATGCTCTATACCGCTCTAAGAAGAAACAATGATGTCAAATATTCTAATGCTCAGTTAAGTGCCATGTACAAATATTTAGATAGTACATAAGCAATGCGATATTTTAATGTGACCTTTACATAATCATTAGATTGTATACGTCTAGTTGCATCACAACGCTTAAATGTTAAAATGATGTTCAGTGACATCCGCTGCCACTTTGAGAATTAATGACATCCTAATTACTGAACTTCATCACTTTAAAAATATTTTGTCCACGACTATTTCAAGCCATTGAACTAGATTGATAACTTGCTTAAATGTACCGCATAGATTCGATTGCATTTATGTATATAATCTAGAGAATATTCTTTAGTATTTAAATAAGCTTACTTGTGTGCAGTTTCATATTTTCTTTAACCGAATACTTACATTTTCAGATATTTAAATTTTCTAGATTTTTTTTTATAAAATATTATGTTAAATCAATTTCGCTACCTCCCCCCTCCAAAATATAACTTCCAAATTTTAAATCGGGAAACATGGATTACCCTTTTTTTCTCAATTTTACTTGAATACATAAATATTAGTTGCTTCGTTACCGATTTATTTTCCCATGGACTTTAACTGTTTTTACCGTCATCATATTTTCTATATATTCCGCTAAAAAATTGTAGGCACTAGCAGTCAACAAAGCTGAATAAAGGCCAATTTTGAATATGTAAAAAAATATAAAAAATTCATCAATGTCATTTTCAAAGGCAGTGGTGGACAACTCTTTTTAGAATGAAGCAAAAAAAGTGGATGGTCAATTTCATTTATTATGAAACATAAAAACATATGTTTTAAACTCTTTTGAACTAGTATAATGAAGGGAGCTATGCCTACATTTCTTTCTTTTCCAGTTTCTTAGCTTAAATATAAAAGGAAATGAGTAAATTTTGTCCTCGTTTGGGGGGGAGGGGAAGATTGCGTCTTTTTCACATTCAAAATTAATAAATTTTTAATAAACTCTCAATAATATTTTGCATATAGTAAAAATATTCAGGTTTCTAGAACAATTTCTACAAAAATAAAACATGCAATACATCCTTAAATTTCTAAAGTATTGAGAGAAACTACAAGTTTTGTACATTTGTTTAAAATATGTGGCGACCCAAAGAAATCTCTAAGGAGGGCCACATCTGGCCATACTTTGCCCAATACTATTCGAAGAGATTTCATTCTTGTGGTTTTAGGTAATTACAGTACAATTAAGACGGTCTGTATGCTTTAAATGTGTGAAAGATAAGCAAAGAAGAATGAGAAGATATATATAGATATAGATATATATATATATATATGTGTGTGTATTGTCTGTTCTTTTAGGTGTAATTCTCTTATCGAGTAGAACACGTGGAGCTCTTGACACTCCGCTATGAATTTCGAAACAACTTCAATCCCTGAGTTCTATGAAGGCCGATCCGTCTTCATCACAGGAGCTACAGGGTTCATCGGAAAGGTAAGCTTTACAGAACAGATTTTTTTTTAGACTATGTTACTTTCCGTTCAAATCTGGCTTATTTTGGTTTGGTAAAAGATTTATATTACGAAGTACTTGGTACGAAAATATCTCTTGTGCTATTGTTTGGAAAGCTGGTGAATCAAAATGTTTATTAACTTATTTAGTTCAATTTATCCATCTTGATTCATTTTTAAACTTAATTCCTTTTTAAACTTAATTCCTTTTAAACATCTATAACATGAAATTTTCATAAAATCTAGAATGCTTAAAGTATGAATATAAAGAACCAAATATATATAGTTATATTTATATATCAGCATAAGACTAACGCGATGCCAAATAAATTCAAAATAAAACTTTTGATTCTTTGATAGATATAGCTTTCTTCACTTGAACTACCAGGGGGAAAAAACGTAAAGTTGAAATAAAATATTCGATTTCTTACAGGCCTTTATCTATTTGGCGAATAAGCTTAAAGTTCAATGTGCTTATCTCTACTTTGAATATTAATTTATTGTCTTAAGTGACATTCCAGTAAATTCATTAAAATGGTTCACTTTTAAGTAAGAAAAAGTAGTAAAGAATTATTTAAATATCGAATTATTCCCAGTGATGACTCTTGAAACTCAAGCAATTGTAGTTTTGCTATTTGGAACTATCCATTCTTTTTCATAATTTAAAATGCATGCGATTGTAAATATTAAATCCCGCGAATTTTTACTTTTTAATGTATTTAGCACCAGTCCTATACATTATTCTCCTGCAATTTATTCGTCAAAGCTTTGAATTTAATCTTCAAACTTCAATTAGCAATCCTTCAAATTATCAATGAATTTGAATGTTAGAATTCAAAATCCTAGTTAAATATTAATCAAAAGCATTTACCTTTTGTCTTCGAAAATCAAATCAAATGAACTGACATGAAAATTTAATCTTCTCGTAAAAGGAATCGTATGGAATTATATTAAAAACATAAGATATAAGTTCAAGGGTTACGTGTTACGAAAGTATTCAAAAAGAATTGCACAAATGGATCCTTTTCATGTTTCCTGAAATATTTTTGAGTGCTAAATGATGCTTAACCTTTATTCGATAATATGCTTGGGTTATGTTTAATATTGCACGTTTTCCTTAAATATTCAATAATTTCGTAATCTTTATGATATCTGTATTTGAAATAAGTTCTAGAAAGATCAATTTTTTGAATCGGAGAAGTTTTCGTTCTTTTTAAAAGTGTGGATGCAATGCATTAATTCAAAAAGATTTTCTTTTGGGTCGACTTTTCACTTTAATATCTGAAAGTATGAAAAATGTCGTACTTCAAAAGAACGAAGACAAAAAGCAGCTTTTATTTCCTTATTAGCATATTCTACTGTTTTGCTCACCAATTGAGGTTATTCTAAGGATACTTTTTCACACTTTAAGCGCATCTCCGTGCAAATAAAAAGGTGTGAGAAAATATTGATCCAAACTATTTGCAATTGCAAAAGCGTTACTTGATCGTGATTCAAAATTGCGAATTTAAAAAAAAATTGTAGTTCACAAGTAAGATAATTTAGTTACATTTCCATGCCTCGTAATTAAGTGGAAAATTTTTAGTTCGAACTAAAGCCTTATTGTGTGTGCATTAGCTATAATCATATTACATACAGGAGAAATATAGAAGCTCGATGCGAAGTATTAAAAATGCAATTTTCACAAAGATCTACAATAATCAGTTGTATTTGATTTTTAAACATTTTTCAGTAAAAAAAAATTGTAGACATTTAATTATTTATGTTTAAGAGTTAAGAAAATGATAAGCATAATTTTTCAGAAAAAAAAATTAGAGAAAATATTGATTCTCGTTCTTGCTGCAGTTTGTAATTTCCCAGCCGGAAATAACGATGAAAAGAATTGCTTGAAAATCTGTGACCTCAATTTCTTTGAAAAAGACTGATTTTATTTATAGAGAAATAAATTAAAGGGCACCTTCATAATCCCTAGGGTATACCTTAAGATTCTCCTATGCGTGATGCGTCGCGATAGTCTAGTGGTCATGGTTACGAACTCCTTACCAGTGTTATCGAGTCACGAGCTCTTGTCCTGATGCCACTGGAGACCCGTCTAGAGAGGCTGATGCAGGTTAAATATGTTGTGGCTCAAAGTCCTTACCTAGGTGGGCTGTGGAAGTTAGGAGAGTGTGGTGCCGGGGCTCGGATGTCGTCCTCGTCACTCGAGCATTGTTCAAAATTGAGATCGGTCTCCTACAGCTTCCCTGAGTGCCGAGTGCAACGTTAATCAGATTTTTTTTTATATTTTTGTATACTCTTTAGCAACATTTTTTGCTATTCTGAATATTGCAGTTAGTAATTTTCTTTCTCGTCGCATAAAAGTGGTTTCTTTCATACAATTGTATCTTATAAAACTTACGGTCTTGATTTATTTTAATTTTTGTTCATTGAATATTTGTTTCCTGCAGGTTCTAGTGGAAAAACTGCTGCGATCATGCCCCGGTATCAAAACCATATATGTGCTGATGCGGGAAAAGCGGGGCAAGGAACCCAAGCAGCGCCTAGAAGAACTCGTCAACTGCAAGGTCTGCTTTCTATCATTTTAAATAATGGAATAATACGTGCAAAATATAAACTATTATCTATAATTAATCTTTAGACAAATTGAAAAATATGCCAGTGAAAGAACGTACATACTTTTATCTGTATTACAAAAAGAAAAGGTAGTGTTAACTGGAAAAAATTAACGTAAGTTTCTTAAAGGCTTTTGTTTATTTTGTCGTGTTTTTGAGGTTCTGTAAATCTTACACCACAAAATTACATTGACTGTCAAAGTGGCCTTCGATTATAAAGAGAAATCCAGATGTATAAACAATGAAATTCTCCCATGCATCCAACACGAGTTCGATGCGATTCATTTATTCCTGGACTTTTGATCGACCGAAACCGTTTATGCTTGAGAAAATCTGATTAAATGAGATTAAAAGCACACAATCTTCACACAAGTGACCAGATCAGCGTTTCTCAAACTGTGGGGCGCGCGAGCATATCGAAAAGTCGCAAAAACAAACTTAAAAAATACTAATTTGCTGAAAGGAAGCCAAACAAAATTCATTCTAACATAATAGAATACACATTTACACTGATATAACACTTAGAAATGTATCGGTACTGCACATTGTATTTGATCATTACTTTAACAATACTATGTGCAGTACCGATACATTTCTAAGTTAAGAACAAGTTTAATAATTACTAGTGACCCAGCGAGCTTGTGATATGTAAAATTATATACAAGAATCAACACTTATCTTGATAATTTGTGCGGTTTGTAATTAAATTCATATTGTAGATTTACGTCAAAGTACATTATTATTGAATTCAATACATAGTTATTGTTTGGATGTGGGAGGGGGCGCGAAGAAAGTTGACAGAATATTGGGTCGCAAGCATTGAAAGTTTGAGAAGCACTGAAATAATGTCTTGATAAAGAGAACTGAAAAACAGAACTAATGAGTGAAAAGGGGGATGAGCATACACCGAAGTGTCAAATCCTTATGAAACCTTACTCATTAACACATTGCATTATTTTCTGCCTGCAAAACTGATGGAACCCACGTTGGCATGGATGCCAAAAGTTCTTGGTGGGTGACTAGTAACGTAAAGTCGAAACATTCCGAAATGAAAATGTCTGATCTCTGATGTGTGCATTTATAGGAAAATCTACATGTGCTCTATCAAATTAAGATCCACAGAGTTAGTTGACCAGAACATTAACTGGAATTTATTTGTATTCCAGTTATAATGTAATTCTAGCCTTTTTGCCCCTGGAAGATTCCATTTCTATTCGGGAAAACAGACGCCATATACGGGTGCAAATGATCCACAAATATGCTCCCGTAGTCTACAACTTTCACGGTTCCTTCTACCAGAACGGTGTGCCATAGTCACCCATGAGAACGTTCACCTAAGCATAATACCGCACTAACCAGTCTGTGCCTATGGAGGGAGCAACTTCTCGACTGTGGGAGACGGCGCACAATGGCACAAGAATAAACGTAATGCATAAAGAATCGTGATTCATCCAAACGGGAAACTCTCTTCCACGTATTTATGATCAAGTCTTGATGTTTCAGAGTCCACTCTAGACACAGTTGGCCGTGATGCTTGGTCAACAAAAGCCCACGATTGGACGTCTGCTGTGCAGTCTCATATCCAACAGTGTCCGTTAAACTTTATGCTCTGAAATACTTGCACTTGGACCTGCATTGTATGGTGCTCTTAGCTGAGCCAATGCCTGGCGCCGATTTTTCTTCACCAAGCGTGACAATTTCCAACGTCCTTTTCCTTTGATGATGCGTGGATGCCCAACAGCTAGGTTTCTACTTCAAATTTCAGTCTTTTTCAAATTTCACAGTCTTTAAACCACTTTGCATAAATGCTGAAAACAGTAGAGCACGAACAACCTACCAGTCATGCTGTTTCGGAGATACTCGTTCCGAATCTTCGAGCCATTACAATCTGCCCTCTCTCAAATTCGCTTAGATCAGTAACCTTTCCCTTTATTATAGTTAAGTAGAAGAGCTACCTTTGCCAGCAGTAGTTAAATACCATTCACTTAATCAAAGGGTTTCCGCGTCTTCCATACGAGTTCATTGAAAAAATGTAGAGATGCTCTTAATGTTTTGGCTCAATGGCTCAATTTTGGTGTATAATTCCTTTTTTTTTTCCCTTCCATTTTCAACTTTGTATACATATTTTATGGTAGAAACAGAATGTAAACACCCTTGGGTATGAGATACCCTGCATATTTGTTTGTTTTTTGGTTCATTTTTTCGCGCGAGTAATGCATGATTAATCGTGGTACCTAGTGTTACCAGGTTATGCAGCTAATGTTGTACATTTTTAACGCACCAGCTTCCCCAAGTTCAAACATAGTACCTTAAATCAAAGCTTCCTAACGGCTATTCTTTTATAACCACCTCTTATAACCAAATATTCTTCCACTGAGTAAGACAAAAAATCAAATTCTAAAATTAAAAAATTCTCATTTGACAAAATAATTTATTTCAAATACTTTTAGATTCTCTACATCTAAAAACACCAAAGATATTTAGAAAATGACTTTATTTGAAATAAATTCGTTCACTTCAATGCGTTCCTTACACATACTCTCGATCCGATAATCAAATCAACAGATCCTTTAAATTGACCGGATCAAATTCCTGTGACCCAGGCAAGAAAGATTTTATTTTGATTTCTTTTTAAACCCAAACCCTTTCAGAGACTAAACAACACTCAGACCTAGAATCTAATAATGCACGGCAGATTAAGACTCGTGACTCTGATTACTAAAGTGTACTTTTACTGCCAATGCAGGGGAAAAAAGATTTAAATCACTTCCGGCTAAAGCTCCAGATTATATTAGCTGATCGAAAGTGTGACCTTCAAACTTTTCGGTGTCTAGGCTGCAGTTCCCTAATTGATCTTAAAAATGTATGCTTTAAAATACATTGGCAAAAAAAAAAATGTTTCAGTAGATAAATCAAACGATTAAATTCTATCGCAACATTTAGATTGTTCTTTACGAAAGCTGAAGTTCATGCTAATTATGTGGCGTGTTCAAATGAAAATAATTCAAAGCTTCGCAAGCGTCAATGTAATTTCTTGAAACAAAAGCATTAGTGAAGATGTATGTACCACACACACGCATAAACAAAGATTTGTGATAGCTGCATTTGTTAGAACGTTATATTCATTAAAAAAATAATTGGTGTAGATGCAAATGCACCCAAAACGGATTACAAAGCTGTAATACCGTTTGATTCAAAATAAGCGTGAACAATTTTAAAAGCGTATAACTATTTAGGGTGAATTTATATCGTTTTACTACTGGTTTTAGCTTAAAACTGAAACAATTAAATTACGAATCAAACCATTTTTATTAGTGTAAACACCTCAAACACGGAACGAAATTTTACTGATTTTACAGGAGGGTTGTTATGTTAGAATTCTGTTACATTAAAACATATAAAAATCAAAATGTACATTTTTCTAATGTACACTGCTGGCCACCGTAAATGCAACACCCTGAAGGAAGCATGCAAATAACATGAAATTTACGACATGCATTAGCGTAGGTGAGATATGCAAATGATTAGAATTTTAGCGCAGACACGCATCACGCGCGCCTGTGGCACCACCTCAAAGCGCTATTTAAGGCTTGGAGATTTCGACTATTTCAAGTTCGGCAATTGTGTTTTTCTTGTGGTTTTTTCAAAAAACGATCAGTTATGTCTCGTAGAAAACATCGATCAGCTTTTGATCAAGTATCCGAGTTCGACAGAGGAAGGACAGTGGCCTACCGAGATTGTGGATTATCTTTCAGTGAAATCTGTACTTGTGTTGGACGAAACCAAACACAACCGTAATGCGGATATGTGACCGTTGAATTCAGGAGGGTACGACGGACCGACGTGGTCGATCGCATCCACCTCAGTGCACCACTTCACGTGAGGACAGGCAAATTGTGCGCATGGTAGTGACGGATCGCTCAGTCACATCACGAACCATAGCACAGCCCATTGGGTCTGTAACTCATCATTCATAAGTCTGCACGTACCGTTCGACACCGTTTACAGCTGGTCTGTCCGCAAGACGTCCATTGCTTGGTCTACCCTTGACTTAGAACCACAGACGTCTCCACCGCCAATGGTGCGATGAAAGGATATGGGCAGCAGAATGGAATGTAATTGTCTTTACTGACGAGTCACGCGTCTGTCTGCAACACCACGATGGTCGGATTCGAGTCTGGAGACACCGTGGAGAGAGGATGCTGAATAGCTGCGTTATGCACCACCACGCTGTGGCCGCGGTAGCCGAGTGGTATAGGTATCGGACCGTGGCTTGCTTTGTCACGAGTTCGAGCCCAGTACCACTTAAGTCCCACCGTGTTGGGAAGCGATGCACGTTCAAACTGTCGAGAGCTGAAACACCCTCCCGTTGGTGTGGTGTGGTAGTTAGGAGAGGGGGTGCCAGCTCAGGTGTCATCCACGTCACTTGACCATGGTTCAAAATTACGTGGTCCGTGGCTAAAAGCCCTCGTGTAGTTGAACAGTGCGACGTTAATATTCAATCAATCAATCAATCTATTAACTCTGATGAAATATAACTACAAGAATATCTTGGAATTCAAAATTTCCTGTTTACCGATATTATCCTTTATTTTAACTAACCCTAGTTATTTTAGTTACCTTTTTATTTCTTGTACGGCGTCGAAACAGTCTAATGATCATTCAGCTTAATGGAACTGATTTTGTAGCCAAATCATTTACTCTTATTCTGTCAACTCTTTTAGAATTTTACCTGCTAAGGTAAGGTACCTGAGGAACCCCTCATGAGATTTTGCAATTTTGAATAACTTTTGGGATGTTAATCCAGAATAACACTTGGGATTTTTCTCTATTTCCAACTTTTATCCTTGTCCCATTCAATTTCTTTTTATTTCTTGTTATTTACTGTGTTTTTTTATCTAGATCAGATTCGTTAGTTTACGCAAGAGAACGCAAGTCTGGCGTAATTCGGCCAAACTTAGCTCTTGCCCCGATTAAAAATAACCACCGCCAACCACTAAAGACTATAATGTGAGAGAGAGGGAGAGCTGCTTTAAGGATAGATCAAAGTGTAATCAGTTTTATTATTCACATGTCATGTATTAAAAATTATGAATGCAAAGTGCAGACAAAAGTTTTCAGTTTAAAACATTACATTCAAATCTTCCAAACAAATTATTTTAATTACATTTGAAAAAAATCTACACCAGAAGTTTTGGGTACCCAACATATACTTCGAGCATTAAATTCCTTCCACACATTTTTCTTGACATTTTCTTTGCTCGGTTACCTTTTTAATCGTCACTATGAATGATAGAATTAAGTCCATTTAATATTTTACACCGAAAAAATTACTTTGGAGTGATATTCCAAAGCTAATTTTCCCCATTCTCTAGGTCTTCGACTTGGTCAAGAAAGAGAAGCCTGAAGCAGTTCAAAAAATAGTTATCGTCACAGGTGACTTGTCTTTACCTCAATTGGGTGTATCGCCGGCCGATCTCGAAACAATGTCTAAATCTGTGTCCGTTGTCTTCCATTCTGCAGCAACGGTCAAGTTTGACGAACCTTTAAAGTAAGTTTACTTATTACCGATCTACTTGAAATAAAATACATTATCAGATAAGGAGAAAAAAAGGAATAAACTTTTTTAAAGGAATAACCTTTGATCAGAGGACTACGGTAGCCAAGTGGTCAAGGTATCGGATCATGGCAGGCATGTCATGAGTTCGAGCCCAGGACCCCTAAAGACCCGCCGTGTAGGGCAGTGATGCACGTTATATCTGTCGAGAGCTCAAACGTCCACCCGTTGGTGTAGTGTGGTAGTTAGGAGAGGGAGTGCCAGATCGGGTGTCGTCCACGTCACTTGACCATGGTTCAAAATTACGTGGTCCATCGCCAAAAGCCCTCGTGTAGCTGAACAGTGTGCGATGTTAATATTCACTCACTCACTCACTCACTCACTCATCCCCTGTTTTGATCAAATTTGATTTAATCGATCTCTCACAAGAACAGTTTTCTTACGAATTTAAAATTCCATTATATTTTGTGAATTGGTACCTTTCATTAAAATTCATAATAGAAACGAAACTTGAAAGAAAACTGACCTTTCTGATTATTCTAGGTCTATTTATTCAATATGTGACTGACGTTGCATAACATTTTAATGAAGCTTTTTAGGAAGACGTTTGGGCTACTTTTATTCTTGGAACTTCGTTTAATTTTTCTGTAAATTTTTTCTAATTATTCTTTCTTTGGCTGGTCCGATTGATTTAAGGTTAGTATCGGTCAACTCTGCTCGTGACCGCCTTTTGTCCTTAACCCAGCTTTCCCTGCTCAAGGATTTTAGAAAGATTTAATCTTGTTACGCCAAAGAAGTATAACTTACATGCGTACATTCGTACACACGCGCACTTTTTTTAGAGTTTAAATTCTAATTTTTAAATGACGGTTGAATGATGTTGAGGTCTGATTTAAAATACCATAGTTATCATTTGCAAATACTGTATAGGAATACCCTAAAACTGCAGCAAAATTTTGGTTGTTTAAGGCTGTTTGCGGCTAATGTTAAAGAATAGGACCCGAATTCGGAATATTTTTTCAGATATAAAAGTACTCAAACATTAATATTATATTCTGGCTTCACTATCTGGTAGAGAATCGTTTATTTTATCATACTATCATTTTCATCCGAGTTGATGCATTTTTTCTATTATAAAATATGTTCCGCATTTCTCCTATACCGTAATGCTAAATGAGCTATCCCTTTACATGTTAAAAGGGAAAACTACTTATGAAATATTTTGAAATTTTAAAAAGGCTTTTATAAACAAATGCATGAGTTACAATGTCACAAATTTTTATAAAAATTGAAGCATTTTTTCAGTCCGAAAATGTGCTCCGCGTTAAGTTCACGCTTTTATGTATACGGCGAAAACAGCCTTAATCGCACAGGCTTATTTAAATGTAACAAAATAACAAATAGGGTGATATCACTCGAAAATCTCAATTTATATTTGGAAATACTTGTATAGTTTTAACTGCTAATCTTCAAATTTCGTCATTTGTTTGCCGTACCTTAAAAACTCGATTAGATTCATGAATCGGTAACTTAAGAATAGTGAATTACATCCAAGATCATCGTGCAATTTGATAGCTTTTTTACGTTAAATTCCATGAAGTCGTAAAATTTGCACGTGATGCATGGATTTTAGAGACTGAAACTTCAATATAGCCCTCACCGCTAGGCCGCAATTCAAAAAGAGTAAAATTGATAGTTTTTTTGGGCAGTATTTAGTTTTCATTATGATTCTACTCTTCGTGTATTTGAATCTTGCTTACATGTTTTTATTAATTTTATTTAGAGAAATCAAACTTTTTACTGGAACTTTTTGTTTCCTTCAAAGTATTAGCAATAAAATTCAAAAATAAAAATGTGTTGTTTTCTATTACAGAGTTGCAGTAGATATGAATGTTTTGGCGACAAGAAGAATGCTGGAGCTCTGTCGCAAACTTCCTAACATAGTCGTAAGCATATTTTTCACGCATTTCATTATTGATTTATTTTTTGATTATTCTGCATGTAACAATTGTACAAATCATCCATATTGTTTTTGATATTTATTTGTATTTCTAACTAAGTATCCAATGGTTCATTTTTAAATTGAAATACGAGAAACTTTTATTTTAACTAAGATTTCTTCTATTTCTCAACTTAAATCTCCAATATTTTTCTCATTTAGGCTCTTGTTCACGTTTCCACTGCGTATGCAAACTGCAACCTGAAGGAAGTTGATGAAAAGGTTTATCCTCCCCCATTTCCACCGCAACAGATCATAGATGCCACAGAGTGAGTTGAAGAAATTTCTTAAGAAATCATTTTTCAAAAAGTGAACAGTTTTCAAAAAGAATAAAACCTTAAACACGTTCGCTAGCGCGTCAGCGTAGTGCTACCTCGTATGCCGGCTCCGCAACGATCGACTATAAGTAATGCTTTTTTGTAACTCGGTTTCTGAGGATGAACATGTCAATTTTAATGACAGAGGATGTGTCGTGTCAAAAGTAATTAACAGATATTGTGTAAAAACATGAACTCTATTTTTTTTTTAAAAAATCATGTATTGAAGCAAATTCTTCAATTCAGTAGTTTAGCAGTTTATATCAGTTATTGCTTACGATGACGGTACAAAACACTGTCATGCACAGGGAGCATTGAGATAAAATTAAGAAACAATGATCCAACAGTTATTTGCAAAAATTATAGAAAACTTGGGACTTTACTAATATTCATTTCTTTAAAAGGATATTAGCAATTAGTATAAAGCTATAGACCTTATTTAAAGGAACATTGTAAACGTCTACTTTAGAACAATCTAATCGGCCTTCTAAGAAAAATCTTCAGGTAAAAGATCTACAGCTATAGTTTTTAAGTTTTAATATATTTTAAATGTCTGTAATATATACCCGATATCCTTTAAAATATTGAATGGCCCTTTTGGGGATATTTCAATGATATTCTATGCAGTCTATTGAATTTTATTATGCTACATATTAAGCGAAATTTCAATTTGATTAATAACTAATGTCAATTCTTTGAAACATACAAAAGCGGACAATTTTAATATTTACTTTTCGTTTGTTAAGAGAATCGATACTTTTTATACAATTACAATGCGTAAAAAGTGTTTAACACTCTAAAAAAATCTAATCGGTTCAAGTGCTTGATCTGTTTCGAATCTAACAAGAGTACACGCATGTACCAATGATGTCTGAATTTTTTCGAAGAATAAGATGAACATTTATGTGTGAGAGAGAAAGGAGCCAGTGTAAGAAGTTTAGAAATTCCTTTTACTAAAGGAAATGAGTATAAGCCAGTTGCAGATATATTTAAGTTTCAAATGTGTTAAAACTGTAATCATTCGTTCGATTTCAGTGATAAGTCACATAAAAACTAATCTTCAGTATTTTTTTAAGTTTTGAATTTAAAATGAGCACTTTTTTTTTTAGATAGTTTCTGAAAGTGAGCAATGCAAAGTGGAAGAAAAGGGGTTTATATATGATTATATTTTCTTCTGAATAAGTAAAAAAAATGCATATACCCTAAATATTAAATTCAAGCATCCTTTAGTATTGGAAATTCTTTTAAATTCTGTGGAACCTTGCAGCAGTTTTACTTTGAGATTTTATAAAATTACTGAAAATAAGACCCAATCTTGAATTTCCTGTTTTAAAAATAAATGGATGTCTAGTAGCCTTTAAATACTGCTTAGTGAAATCAATGAACAAAATCTTTTCAATTTTCTTTAAGCCACTTGTTTTTCTTTAAATACAATTTTTACTTCAAAGTTTTATACTATCTGCTGTAATTTTCTTATATTCGCAAGCAACCCTCTTCAAGGAAATCTTATGCAACTCGGAATTTAAGCAGCCTAATGAGTTGCAGATTCGCATCTGTTCTATAGCACAAACCACATTATGGAGAAAGCATAATTGTGCGAGTTAAATTCAAATAAATCCCAAAGCCTTTTCTACTGAGAGTGAGAGATGAGGAAGTTTTGAGAATGAGACCTTCCATAACATGCGATACATACCAAATAAAACTGCACTGTTTTTCATTCATGGTTTAAAAACATATTAGGCAAATTATCCTGTTTTGGAGCCTTGGAAAATGTAGTAATAATTGGGCCTTTAGAAATTGGGTGGAGGATGGAGCCGAAGTACAACAAAAATATGAATTTTTGAAATCCCTGAGCTGCGACGTGAGAAACTTAAAACAAATGAAGTCCATTCGCTTGCGAAGCTTTAGATTGTAGCTAATTTAACAAGATATTTAAAAACATGCCGAAGCTTGGTGCAAATCAAAATTTTGAATACAAAGTAATCTTCAGTATTATATAAATTTTAATGTAATTTTCATAGATGGATGGAATCGGTGTTACTGGATTCAATAACTCCAAAATTAATCGGAGACCGTCCAAACACCTACACTTTCACCAAAGCTTTGGCAGAGAATCTTCTGATTGACGAATGTGGCTCTCTTCCAGTTGCCATAGTCAGGCCATCCATTGTCAGTGCTGCTTGGAAAGAACCTTATCCGGTAAGTATTGAACCGAATACATTTTATTACTTCGAATGTTAGTATCAAGATCTATTCATTGCATTAGTCTTTAAAACTAGAGTACTACTTTAATCTAATTCATCTGGCAATGATATTAATAGCTTTGTGCACTTTTGAGTACCTATTAAATTTTTAAATATAGTTAATTGCGTCTTTTTATATAAATTGAGCTACAATATTTTTCAAGTTAGTCAAATTAAGTATAACTGAAATCTGAGAGCTATCGGTTTCCATTAAGACTTGGGGATAAATAATACAATTCATGATTATATATACATTGATTTTTATAATACTTCCAGAGTTCTCTTATTTGCTTTCGTTAATTCTAACATATAGAGGGAATAAGATGCAGAATTATTAACTATACATTTTACTTTGTTTTGTTATAATTTTGAAGCAACTCAATTGATCAATTTCCAAAATATTTTATGCATCTGTGCCTTTTTTTCTAAATGGTTTTCAATGCAAGATGCATTTATAAACTTTTTATTTAAGATAAGGATATTTTCATTAACATTTCAATTTTAAAAAATTTATAAATTTCTATTTACGAACGGAAATTCTTTTGTTCTACAAATTTTTGCTGTTAAAGAACTTGAATTTCCTTTTCCAGGGGTGGATTGATAATTTGAATGGTCCAGCTGGTATCATAGTCGCTGTAAGTATTTCTTCGTTATTTTATATTCACCTAAAATTGATTTCCTAAGTAAAAGACTTGTAGTTAGTTTCCTATTAGAGAAAATTTTTAAACGGAGTATAATCTTTAAAAACTTTACGAAGTGTATCCTCTCCTATACATGGTAGAAAAACTAAAGTATATAAAAAGTTTAAATTCGATATCTCTTAAAGCATTTTGAAACTTATCACCCTAAATGAATATAACTTCAGGTTTCGCGAGTGAAATATCTTGGTGAATATCTGTTTTAAAGCGAAATAGCTCTATTAAATTGAATGTTGCAAATACTTTGAAATCTTTATTTTTCAATAAACCCAATTAGTGGTATTTTTACACTTCACTTCTATCCAGATAGTAACTTAAGATAACTAGGCATAAATATTAGCATTTGTATGGAAATTCTGAATTCGGGTTTTTTTTTAATTTACATTAATGTACATAAATTGCCAATAAAATGGGGTTTCTTAGGGAAAGATTTTGGGGCTTATTAAATACTTATTTCAAACAATATATTCGAGCTTTGGAAGTTCACTGATGTTTGAAACGCTCATTAAACTTTCTAAAGTGAGAAATTTTAAGGCTGTCTTCAAATTCAGTTCATGCATCTGCTAGTTATTTCTAACTTTCAAGAAGTATTCGCATAACATTAGCTTATTTTAATTTTAGGGTGGCAAAGGTGTCTTGAGAACAATGTTAACTAAAGGAGAAGTGTGTGCTGATGTTATTCCTGTGGATGTGGTCATAAATCTCATGCTTACTGTAGCGTGGTATACTGCCATCCAAAGGTGAGTGACATATCCGAAAAAAATTATCAATTTAAATTATATCCAAGATAAAACAATCTGCTCTTCTCACATTTAATTCCGAAAATTTTTCGAAAACTAGGTTTTTCTTATTTAAAAGTTTTTGAAATTATTTCTGGAAATTGTACAGATATTCAAAAACCAACCTTTGATTTCTCTATTTCGAATGGCTTTTTTTTAAAAAAAAAATCTGCGCTTCACAGAAGTTTTGGCAAGCTTTTATTTGTAAAAGACTGCATTATTTTGAAGTATTTTCATTTACTTTCAATAAAATAACATGCCTCTAAATTAACTCCACGACCTACACAAAATTGTTTGATTGTATCAAGTGTCACATTTGACGATATGAAGTTTTCAAGCGGTGCAGTGGCTTCTCTCTAAACAAAGATGAAAGAGGGGTTTGAGAACTAATTTTTAAAGATTATAACGCAAAATTTTCTGATCAAAATATTAGTAATCTAAGTAGGTTTGATCACTACTTTAAAAATCTTTTTTAAAGCGTTTTTAAAAATATTTTTTAAAGCGTTTTAATCTATCTGCAGCGTTTGCCATGTTTGTGAGCACGTGAACAACATAGTTCATGTCGAGTAGCGAGTTCGAGTCTTGATGCAAATAAAGGCCCACCGCGTAAAGGGGCCGGTGCACGTTACACCTGTAGAAGTTCAAATCCTCACAATAACGAGGTTCGTCCTCATTAGTCTTGCTGCTTTAGAGTGTGAGTGACGCTAAAAGTTGTCATTTTTCGTGTTAGAATAATATGGAGAGCGAGCAGTCAACTCGGGTGGTATCATTGTTACTTAACAGAGGTTAAAAATTGCGCGATCTATGCCAGCAGTTTTCGTATCTTTTAGTTAATTGTTCAATACTGTAGTTCAACAGTCTTATTGCAGCCGTTGCAACCAATAGCTCTCGTGTTTCGGAGCGAGAAGTAGTTTCAAATTTTCTAGCGAAGTAGCTGTAAAAAGTAGTAGGAATAATAGTTACTAGTTTCTTCTCAGATTTTCGATCACACGCAAATATTAAATTTAGCTAAAGTTTTATGGATTTATATCTGCAGTTATTTGATGTCATGTTTTATTTTATTGCAACTGAAAACTTTGCTTATTGTAAATTTGCATAATGAAATACGAATAAGATGCATAAAATTGTCTATTAGATACAAAGCGATTGTATTAATCCGTCATCGATGTCCCTCGAGTAGCTTCAAAATGTTCTGCCTATAAACAATCTTCATATTTTATGCAAAATTTCGAGTTTTTATTTTCATTTTACAGGCCTAACAGTATCTTGGTATATAACTGCACATCTGGTTTCATGAACAAGTTGACTTGGGATGATATAATGAGTGTAACATATCCCAATCTCTTGAAGTATCCAAGTACAGAGCTTTTTAGATATCCCAGTGGAAGCTTTCGTCGAAGTGCGATGATAAATAACATGTGCATTGCTTTTCAACATTACTTGCCAGCTTTATTTGTTGACATTATGGCCTACATTTTCTTCCAAAAACCTGGGTGAGTAGTGTTTTGAAAAAAAAACGGGGGAAATGAGATCTCAAATTTTTCCAAATTTTTAATTTTTCAAATTTAGTATTTTTAGCTTTTATTAGTGAAATATAAATTTAATAAACTTGTATTGAAAACCTGGTTAATGATCTAAAGCAATTTTGAATCGTCTTTTCAATAATGTCCAGTAAGAGTCAAATGGCTCTATATGACAGCTTTAATTATGAGCCGTCAGATTCGGCGCACTTTATTTCTTAATTATGTTTATTAAAGGATGTTGTAGATTAAAATTATTTATTGCCTTTAAGGGTAATGCATTCTTTAAGTATAGAACTTCAATATTTTTTATTTTCTAGGATTTAAGTATTTTAAATCGTGAATGTTCCCATTTTCTTCTATCGTAAAATGCCCCATGTAACGAATAATGTAGAATACAGGCATTTTTAGATTAAGGCGCACTATAAACTGAATGTTGAACTTTACTTCTGGTTTCTTATTTAACCTTGTGTAAAATTAGTGCACGGGTAAGTCTTTACGAACATTTATAGCACGATTTCTCTTAAAAACATGTATAAGGTAAGTTTGAATATTTACATATTTTAAAAATCACAGCTGCCATTCTCTTTTGGCAAGAAATTTGAAAAAGTAGGTACTTTTCAAACATGTAACATTGGGTGAAAAGATCCCATTCTTTTGAAAGATTGCTAGAAATAGATGTATGAACTCTGTTGGCGCATGCGCACCAACGTCATGCGCACAAATGCAAATTTTCTTCCTTGCCGCGCTGCGCCGGCAGATGAGAACTTTCTGTGGAACGAGATGAACGAGAAAATTTCTCTTAAATACTCAGACGTGAGCATTAATATAGGACTCGAAGCTCACAATAAAAAAAAAATTATTGAAATTTACTGCGCTTGTAAATGGCAAATATATGTTGTGTGGTTGAATAAAAAGAAATAAGCGTGGCTGGTCCGTCAATGAAACAAAAACTAAAAAATAAACAAGCTCTGAAGATTACCGCAATTAGTTTTAGAGCAAATTGCATTACTGGGGCTTCTAAATAAACCTAATTTCTTTCGATTCATGGTTTGTTTTCAATGTGATTGAATTTTCCCCCCTCAGTTCAAAATTTCAATATCGGAAATTTCTTTTTCTGCATTTAGGATGATACGTGTGTACCAAAAAGTTCACAAGGCTGTGCATTGTCTCGAATTCTTCACTACTAGAGAATGGACTTTCCATTGCAACAATGTTCTCATGCTTAACGATGCTCTCTCGCCAGAAGATCAAGAGGTAATTATGCTTGCTTCCAGGTTTTTAAATTACTATGTTACTTCTTACCTTAAACTAATTTACTCTGTAATCACAACAATGTTCACGAGTGGTAAAAATATTTTTCAATTAAACAAATACACTAAAATAGAATTCGTCGAGAATCAAAGGACAACATGCATTTTCTGATTGAATCACACCGTATTAACGATAAGTACATGCAATTCTAGGATTTGCTATTACAATGTTTAGGTGCATGTAATTCTAGATTTCATATTCTGTAATAAATCAAGGAATTTTAGATTGTTCTTCAATAACTTGGAATTTGTTTCTTAAAAACTGGAAGTAGTGCAGAAGTTTTTTAGCTGTCATGAATTTCTCAAAATTCAGTATGTAGCAGTTTTTCTTAAATATATCTTTTGAAATTTCGGTATAGAGAAGCTTGGAAGAATTTTATTTACCAATACTGTTTATACAATAATAAATGTGATTGGGCTAATTCTGACTATTTGTGGGCATATTTTTAATCATGAACAGAGAAATTGCATTTGAGATTTCTGAAACTTTATATAACAGTTGCATTGAAACCTTTGGCCAAATCATTTCAAAAATTAGTTTTCAAAACAAATGTCTAATGATCATTTTGTAACTCTAAAACAAAGTCAATATTCAAGTCAAAAACAAAAGCCCAAATTGCCGGATTGATAAATCATTCCCTAAAGCGCAGCGTTTCTCAAACTGTGGGGCACGCCCCCTAGAGGGTGTGATAACTCGAGTAAGGGGGCGCGAGCACATTGAAAAGTCGAAAGCAAAATATTATTTTAAAACAAATGATTAATTTACAGAAAGGTAACAAACGAAAATTCTGACGTAATAAATGAAATTTATGCTGATATAAAAAAAAAATACATTGTGCAGTACTCTGATACATTTAGAATTAATTGAATGATACCGAGTTAAGAACAAGTTTAATAATTACCACTGACTCCATGGAATAAAATTATAAACAAATTAACACTCGCCTTGATAATTTGTATTGTTTATAATTTATCCCTTCACTGCCGTTTTTAAAAGTGACGTGATTCGCTCCCCAATACTTCCGTTTTTCAACACGCAGGCGAGAGCATGGGGGGTGTGGGTGGAGAGAAAAGTAGTCAATAACCATAGCTGTTACGATCATCGGTGGTTCAGTTAATCAGTGGTAGAATGCTTTTATATCAATCAACTTTCATATCATCATAATCGTTAGACTCAATTAAATTAAATAAATCATCGAAGACAAGTGTAAGATTAAATAATAAGTTGAACGGAATATGGAGTGCGTCTGCACTCGGTCACGTACACAAGATCTCTGGTGTCAACAACGCATGTTTTTACAAGCAGCGCCCTCTATACTGAGAGGGGTTCTACCAATAGCCTTTGTGTGGAATTCCTTCTTAAACACTGTCAAGGTCCTATTATTACATTCCAAAGCCTTCGGAATAATTTTATGAATAGCAGTGCAGAGAAGAGATCATACTTCGGATAGACATGCATATACATCTGGGACAATTAACGTTTCGGCTAAGTGAGATGTTTATATACGCCGGTGGCACATAAGTTAAAGTCGTATTACAGCCTTAGCATCAAAATATAGTATTTTTGAATTCAACGCATTACATTTATGGGCAGGGGAGCGTGACAAAAATTATGATTGGATATTGGATCACAAGTATTTAAACTTTAAGAAGCACTGAGTTACAGCCTTGGTCGTCCCGTACTTTTCCCTTTAGTTTCAAACTGATGATACTACCCAAGAATGTTATCATTTGTGGAGGTTGACAACCGAACTTAATACGGAACGCTCGTTGCACAGTAATAGCAGATTCTGTCTTTGCAAACTGGAGAACACAAAATGCTTTCTGTTTAATAGTCACCATTTTTCTACAAGCGCGTTGATCGGCGAGAAGGGGGGATTAGCATACGTTTCGAGAAAACGCACACACATGACAGCAAACAAAACTGTTTCAGTTGCTCTTTCATTCGCAGTACGAGTCGCATACTAATATTTTCTATGTAATGAATACCATAAAGCGTTAAATCTCCGATATTCTTTTAGAAGCACCCGGTATATCTATGATTTTGTTTTAATCTACTGCCGTAAATACTTAATACCATGAATTGCAACTAACGCGTAAATTATAAAATGTTCATTCAAGATATATTCGGTAGCTATAGAAGTATCGACTCCACCCAAACTGACTGGAATTGTACGAGGTACAGCGTTTTTACATGTTTTATACTGACGTCCGATAGGTTGCCCAGACTCACGCAAACGTTCGCGAGAATTTTTGCCAGATGTCATATGATAAAGAGCAACATCGACTATTTTTCTAATGATATTTGTACTTTTAGAAATTGATGAAGGGAATAAATCGTTAAATATCATTTTGCAATCTGTTCCAATTTAAAAATTAGAGAAAGAAAAATAATATAATTCTATTACTTAAAAGTAATTTACTTAAAATATGTTACTTAAATATAATTTACTTAAAATGTATATTACTTAAGCGTTAAATTTTGCATGTTACTTTTATCTTGTTATGTGTACGGTTTATAATTAAGATCGTATTGTAGCTTTAGTGTCTCAAAGTGCATTAGTATTGCATTCAATACATTATGATTGTATAAAGGGGCGCGATAAAAATTATAATTGAAAATTGGGTTGTCAGTACTGAAAGTTTGAGAAGCACTGCCCTAAAGGCTAAGTCTGGGGTTCAATTCCATTGCAAATCGAAGTCACAAAATGGGAGGGGACCCAAGACCGTTCAATACCAATGATCATGGTCGAGAGTGCTTTGCCTGATTTAGTTTTTGAAACTAGAACCAAAAACTAATATAGAGGGTGTATAGTCCTCTCTGCTTTCCTCAAAATAGAACAGACATACACTCGAGTTGCAATAGATCTAACCGGTATCAAGGATTAGATAAAAGATGCAAGATCCTGAGGTGCTCGATTTTTCTCCCATGGAGTGCGCTCTGCCACAGGATGCGTGGCCATGGTAAACTTGTGGTCAAGTTCATGGACTCGTGGCTGGCGTGTCATGAGTTTGAGCTTAGTACCGCTGAAGACTCCCCAAGAGTTGGCCACTGCACGTTAAATCTGTCAAGGCTGAAACGTTCTTCCGTTGGTGCATGGAGAGAGGGTTCCAGCTCATTCACATCCTCGTCACCTGACCATGGTTCTACATTACGAGGTCCGTCGCCAGAAGCCCTGATACAGCTTTACAGTGCGACTAGAACTCTTTTGCTCTGTCCCAGGATGTCCTGATGATCTTTCTTCGTTTTCAACTCTTCCCATATTCCCGTTTATTTTTTTTTCCTCCATAGTTTGGCTTAAATCAGTCTAATCCCATGAAATTTAACTACTCGTTGCGATTCTGGTAATTTGAGGGGCAAGCGCCCTCAGGACCATTAGACTGATGTATGGGACTTCTGGAGCTGAACGATCGAACAAAAGCGGATGCTAGAAGCGGCGCAACGGGGCTTGCCGGCAGTGACGAGACTTTTGAACGTTTTATTTTTTGCTTCTTCCCAGCGAACAACGGAATGCTTTATACTATGATAGTGGATTCTAGATAATATTTATTTAAACCCTAAATATATATAGGGATTTTAACAATTAGTTGAATGACTGTATATACGCTAAACTGTCACGACACCACTCTATACTACCTTGCCATATTTCGACATTTTTAAACGCTGTACAAACTTAAAAATTTGCATCTACTTTAAGAGTTTGTATCCTTTCAGTATTTTGTCAAATTGAGCTTTTAAGGCTGCTTTCGGCTAATGTTAAAGAATAGGACTCAAATGATTATTTTTTTATGTATAAAAGTACTCAAACATTAATATTATATTCTGGCTTCACTATCCTGTAGAGAATCTCTTATTTTATTATACTCATTTTTATAAGAGTTCATACACTTTTTCTCCTATACTATAATGCTAAATGAGCCATCCCTTTACATGTTAAATGGAAAAACTAATTATTTGTGAAATATTCTGAAATTTTAAAAACGCTATACAATAAACAAATGCATGAGTTACCATGTCACGATTTTTTTATAAAAATTGAAGCATTTTTTCTGTCCAAAAATGTGCTCCGCTCTACGGTCAAGCTCTTGTACATATGGCGAAAACAGCCTTAAAGTTATGCTTGAATTAATAGCAGAAAGTTTATTTACGAAAATACTTTTTTCACATATTTGTAACAGTATACAAATGTAACTTTCCGAATATGGCTTATTCTTGTAAAGTAGTTTTATCTAACTTTTCTCGAGTGGATGCGTTTTTTCCTTGGGCATTTTTTTTCTTTTAAATGTTGTCAAAATTCTATTTCGGTAAGAATATATGCAGAAATAAACTTTAAAAAGTTAATTTTCTTGATTTTGGTATTTTAGGATATTTACAGATAATCTACCATTACTGAAAAACTTCGATTAATTAACTGAAGTTTCTGGAGGAGTAACAATATTTTTAATACTCAATTTTTTTATTATATTTTTAACTTTTAAATATAATTTTTATTATCAATTAATTTCATGTCTTAATGTAGACATAGTAGCCTAGAGGTTGCTGTCACAAACTTGTGGCTGGCATGTCACGGGGTCGAGGCCGCGGTAGCCGAGTGGTATAGGTATCGGACTGTGGCTTGCTTTGTCACAGGTTCGAGCCCAGTACCACTAAAGACCCGCCGTGTAGGGCAGCGATGCACGTTAAATCTGTCGAGAGCTGAAACGTCCTCCCGTTGGTGTGGTGTGGTAGTTAGGAGAGGGTGGTGCCAGCTCAGGTGTCGTCCACGTCACTTGACCATGGTTCAAAATTACGTGGTCCGTCGCCAAAAGCCCTCGTGTAGCTGAACAGTGCGACGTTAATATTCAATCAATCATCATCGTCACGGGGTCGAATCTCGGTGTCATTGAAGATCCGCTTGTTGAGGGGGCTGATGCACGTTAAATTTGTAAAGCTCAAAATGCCATTGACGTGGTGTGGTAGTCTGAAAAAAAGGGTGTCAGATCATTTGTCGTCCTCGTTACTTAACCGAGGCTCAAAATTTCTAGGTCCGTCGCCAGTAGCTCGATTATAGCTCGACATGAATGTAATTCTCATTCGATTGTCTAAATCTAGCGTGAATATTCTAAAGCATTTTATGTTTAAATTAGAGTATTTATATTTTTCTAAGGAGATCGAAATATTTTCCACTTGGATTGTATTCAAATGCGATTGTCTCAATCAAGACAAATTATCTGCAACTGATGTGTTTGAATGTAATGTTTCTGATTATATATAAAAACACATTTGCGTACACCTAGCTTAGTGGCATATGCCACTAACACAAATACAGCAGCATATAACTTTTTCACTGGACTTGTTAAGCATAGAA
The DNA here is from genome assembly GCA_019973935.1 of Trichonephila clavipes. Classification (NCBI taxonomy): domain Eukaryota; kingdom Metazoa; phylum Arthropoda; class Arachnida; order Araneae; family Nephilidae; genus Trichonephila; species Trichonephila clavipes. Next base: position 953,584 of record BMAU01013825.1, read on the forward strand.
TCCAATTTCTCTCTTTTAAAATATTAATGTTAAAGTTGTCGTTGTATTAACCAGTTTCCTCTGTCCCTTCAATCTATTTTTAGAGCTTTTTATGTAATGTTAAATTGCTAACTTATAAATTTAGTATATTTTCAAAAGTTAAATTATTAGGTTTATTCACTAACTTTCGTCACTCTCTGTATTCTTAAAATGACTGAAGCGCATTAACAGACTTTGTGTTAAAGCTCAATTTCTGTTTTCTTATAGACCGTAAGGGGTTTACAAAATTTAATAGATAATCACAATTATTCAGTTTAGCGGTCAATTATTTAAAAAATAACCAAGCTAGTGATGTGTTATGAATACATTTAAATTTGGTTTTCATGAGGAATTTAAAAAAAAAAATCCCTCGTCAATTACATTTCAGTAGGCCGAGTATATAGAAATTAGCCATTTGTAATGTTTTTCATTAGGCCAAAACTGCTCAGTCCAAACTGTTGCGAACTTCAATGAAAGCCCATTTTTTCCCCAGGGAAATGGAGCTCACCCAGTTAAATCTTTTAAGCCGTCATGTCCGTCTTCCGGATGGACCCCATTGTCGAGATGGGGAATTTTAGAGTACGGTGCCAGTTCAGGTGTCGTCCTTGTCACTTAATCGGATATCAATTTCGAGGTTCGTCTCTAATATCCCAAGTATAGCTTGTGAGAGCGAGATTAATAAACAATAACTTTTGATACCCATTTGGTTCTTGGATCTAAAGGACCACCCCCATTAGCCAGTAGATATTTGTTTTTAGTGCCTGAATTAACTACATCAAAATGGTAAACAAAAGAAATTCTTTTATAGTAAGTAAAAACTATTTTTAAATTTTGGTAGCGAGTTTAAATCTATGAAATCTGTCGCCAATATAAATATTTGGTACCTTTCATAAGAACATTATTTAAAGTTGAAACTCGAAATATTGTTCTACTGACTAACTGATAACCCAAAACTTTGAAGCGATTAAGACTGCCTTTAAAACTCGATGCAAAAAAAATAATCTAATAATTCTCTGAAATATGAATGTGGACTTGAGTTCGATGCAAAAAACAAATTCCCAGCATTGTATTTCTATAATTGAAACTTGTAACTACCAATCGTTACATTTGTCGTGGCTCAAAGTCCTCCCATCGGTATGGAGTGATAATTTGGAGAGAAGGTGCCTGCTCGGATGTCATCCTCCTCACTTGAGGTCAATCGCTTTATAGAGTGAGACTAATAAATGCTAACTGCTCCTCCCTATTCAATTGTAAAAATAAAAGTTAAGCTATCAAATTAGTTTCAATAAATTTGAATTACTTTCTGCGTTTCGTACCATGCACACTTTAGCTTTAAAAAAACCAGTCATTCTCCGTAATTGTAGTAAACTTCCAATAGTTTATATAATATACAGTATATATAATATAAAGCTTCTGCTTTCAGTGCTAGAGGACACAATGGCTACCACTGGGCAGAATTAATAGATTTGTGGTAAGGACTGTACTTTTAACAAGATAAGAAATTTGATGAGAGGGAATACTTGCTATGTATCTGTGTTTCCAGGAAGGATCTTCTAGAGAAAGTTTGGTACTTGATCGTAGCATACAAATTGTACTTCGTGATTATTGAATGATTAACATATCAGATCTGAATAAATTTAAGTCGAATTAAACTTTGTCGGAATGTACAAGGGGGAAGTTGATATTTACGATCCTGTATCTATCAATCTTGTAAAGATATTTTAAAATGTATAATCGGCTTCACACAGTTTTCATCGAGGGCAACTGTTTATCTGCTGTGTTCGATACAATTGATAACTTAAAACTTTTTCAGATTAGGCTAAATATTTTATTTCTTATTTCCATAAATTATGTGTTGATTTATTAATTATAAAGGCATTTCTTACATTTTATTTAATCTATGGCCCCACTTGTGCACCTTTAAGAAATTAGAATTTTCAGCTCGAGAATAACTAAGGTGCAAAGTACCGAAATTAGTTTAGTCTCGTAAAATTTTGTTTCAAATATTTCAGACGTTTTATTTTGATATCCGGAAGCTGAACTGGAAGTACTTCTGGGAAAACCACGTCCTTGGATGCAGAAAATTCATTTTGAAGGAAGATCCATCCACTATTCCACAAGCCAGAAAGAACTTAAGAAGGTTTGGATTCTAGATTTCATTAGTTTCCTGATAGAACAAGTTTTAAAATCAAAATTTTAAGTATACCGATATATGTAGCAAACTTCGCTGTTGACTAAATTGTTTCTAACGCACTTCGGCTGCATAATTTAATTTGCAAGTTTAAAAATCTAGCATTGGTATTAAGGAATTTTTTTTCATTTTTAAATAGTTATCTCGCATGATTTTCTTTTTTTTCCGTAACAATTTATTTTAAAGTGCTTTGGTATTATACAAAAAGATCTTTTTTTTAAAGACTCTTGAAAAATACTTTAAAGCATCAGCAATGTGTGGATATAAATGCTTTAAATCATTATTTGTAAGGCTTGCAGGAATTCAAAGTTATGTCGAATTTTGCTTAAATTGTTCATCTACTCCAAGCTCTTCGGAATTATCTTAAGGAAAGGAAACTCGTACTGAAACACGCAAGAATTTATCACTAGATTGCCTTTGTGCTACAAAAAAAGTTTAAGATATTGCTAATCCTCTAATATCAACCACCAATTTGTGGTTGAAAAACTGCGTTTTTCTTGCACTCTCAAAATTACATCTTGCAAGTGTAAGAAAATTTCTTGAAGATTGGAAGATGCCTACTTGTTTAAATTAAGTGTTTCGATCATACAGTTTTCGCTTTTTTTTTTTTTTTTTTTTTTTTAGAACAATGTACATGTTATAAAAGTTGTATAATATTTACATGTATACATATTACTTTTTTTGTACTTCCCATACCACGTATTAGATACTATGATTAAACTTTTATGGCCCATTTTAAGGTAAAATACGTTTTAAAAATTTTGATCTTTTTAAAATAAGTAACCTTGGCTAATTAAATGTTGATAAATTTGTAAGTAATCAAAAGAAATTGAGCTTTATTTCTTTCATCTTTTTGCTTGGACATATACTTATTAATTGCACCAAACAAAGATATGCAATAAAGTATCTGTAGTTAAAGTCTTAATAGTTACTATCTCCGATTTATGAGAAATAAAAATAAACCTATTTTACTGAAGAAACACTTGGCTTGAACACATGTTATATAAAAATATTAAATCTTAATTTTTCCTATTTTTTAAGCAGAAGCGCAACGGAGTACGAACATGACTTTCGATTTAAAGTTTCCATGGTCAATTCTATCCTAGTAAAACCGTCGTCAGTGTTTCAAAACTTCTAGGTCGGTCCAGTCTAGTTCAGCTCAACTTGCGCGATTCGACTGCACTACTACTATCAATTTTCAAGAAGGGTTTAATTTGATTCCTTACTTTCTGAACTAATTCAATTTTTTACAAATACTCGCGGAATACTTCCAATGTTATGTCGAGGTACAGATTAAAAATAAATTGTCATAAAGTAAAACGCCAAATCAAATGCCAACACAATTTCAAAATACATTCATTATTAATGGCTCGATTATATAACGTTAGTTAAAGCAAGTAGTCTGGGGAAAAGGAATTAGAAGTCTAAAATGGCGTCCTTTTTTGTCATTTTAAGGGGATAAGGGATACAACTTCGGATTTTTTTTTAAAAGAAAAACTTTTAGCATATAAACTAAGTTTTCATGAAAAAGAAAATTTAAATAAAATCTATCGATCTGGGGAGCAGGACCAATTTCAAAAATTTTAAATCTCAATTTAATAAATGTAAATAAGTTTTTAAAGTTGTAATTAATGGGAATTAGTTCCTTAACCAGTTAACGAAAGTTAGACGTTATTTTTTTCTTCTCATGGCAATGCTTTGATTATAAATTTATTTAAAGACATGAACAAAATATTAAGCCAATTGGCAATTATATGAATTTATGCTTTTAAACTCTATTTCCAGGCGGTATTTTATCTCCAAATTCACGCACTTCTTGGTTGCACTTGGTGTATGGAAAGTGTTCTTCTCTCGAATCATATCCTTGAATAGTGTGTGGTATGCATTAACATCAACCTTTCTCAAATTCCAATCCCTTTTGGAAGGATAAAGGAGAAGGGGTGAAAAACCACTAATTTATTGAGTCGTGTGCAAAGCAGACTCCTCGAATGGAATCTGGCGGCGACCAAGTGAAAGGAAGGCGATTCCATACCACTTCATTCATCCCATCTTCAAATAGCCAGTGGACCCGAATGCACAAACCTCTTTGGAACTCGCTTCGAAGAATGTTAATGCATTTATAATCCCGACTGTAACAATCGCCTTCCACGTAATTCCATTTGTAAAATCCAGTTGTCTTTAAATGTGTCTATATATAATAAGTGTATTTTTTATACATATTTTATTTTTTTTATTGGACAAATTCTCCGTAGTGCGAAGAAGTTTGATAGTTTTCTTCCCTAGAAGTCTTTGTTGTACTGCGATATTGTTTCTATTGTCAGTGTAACTGCAGTTAGTCTTTTGTTGTGTTTGTTATTGGAATAAATTTTATTTTTAGCATAGTTATGAACTTCAACTGTAACCGAATTTTTTGGCGTGTTGGGAAATTACTTTTTATTTAATAGTTCCTACGAAGCATTTCAGAATTTCATCCAAACTTAAGTTGAATAAGATCCTTGAATGCACTTGAAACATTGTATAAGAACTTTGTATTGTACACTAAATACGCATATTGTAAATTTGTATTTAATATTAAAATACTTGAGCCTATTGACATGGGCGAAAGTAAAAACTATCTTGCTGCTTTATTTATAGAAATTTAAATATGTATTTGAAAGAATTCCAATTGAAAGACCACGTAGTTTTTCACACATTTCCTTGTAGCACGATTCAATCATTAATGAAGTTTATGAATTGTTATATAAGTGAGCTTTAAATAGATTTCAATTTCAAAATATATTAAAACAGATTAAGAATTAAAACTTGTAAAAGTGCATAAGAATGCATCGGAGGCCAGAGGCATTTAAAAATCGATCAGTTATCAAATAAAAGTTTAAAATATATATAAAAAGATCAAAAAGATGAAACAAAGTGTTCAAGAATCCTGATTGGAAACAAAGTTTAGCACATTACACATTGGAAAGACCAAAAGTTTACCACATTATTGATATAGACAATCAATAAAGTGTAGTTATAGTATGGCGTGATAATCGTAATTTAAAGCAGTTTTAAATCATTGATAAAATAAGATCCATGAATATGTGTGTATTTTTCACTGGAACAATTACATAACGAATGTACTAAATCTTGCAGCTGGCAGCTCGAGTAAAGGGACTAAGATTTATCCATTTGACTGACAAACAATACAAAGAATTTGAATTAAAATTTCAAAACAAAGACCCTAAGAAAAAAAAATATTAAATGCTTTCAGTTTTTGACATCGGTTTACAAAAAAGACTTCGTGAGTTCGCCTCAATAATTCGCAACACTAAAGAGTGTTATTACGCCAGTTTTAAGGCCATAATAGATACATGGTCCTAGTCTCGAACTCGTGATCTTCGTTACTATTGTCATAATTTCACTGAAGGCTCATCTTGTATCAGGGCTGTTGCCATAGACATCTCGAGGGCATAGAAGGGAAGTTTGGAAAGTGGGGTCTCGGTTAGGGTGTCGTTACTTAATTATGGTTCAAAATAGAGAGGTCAGTTAATAGCAATCGTTTTGCTTTGAAGTGGGACGCTAATAAACAATAAATCAAGTAACTGAATTTTAAATATTGTGAATCCTGTTGGAGCCTATTAATGACAACCTATTTGATACAAATATTGCGTGTCATCAAATCGCAACTTAAGTGTTCTGTTAGTAACTCATTGTACTTCTGCAATGGGGTAATGATTTAACGATATTAAACAGTGGATGGAAGAACTCGTTCATCCCAATGTACATTTGGATAAACTACAAACTTATAATCAGACTAGTTTGATAATATATTAAATTTTAAATTCTAAGAAGGTTAATTAAGAATCTAACATTTTATACGACAAAAAACACTAGGATATGCTCTTGATATTTTAATTTTTTTTTAATTTAAACATTGAATTAAAGTAAGAATTTGAAATCCAGTGAAATATTAAACATTCTACAAAACAGTTTTCACTTTTGCGAAAGCAGAAATAGTACACGTAGAAAGAATGACAAAATTAGAAACTGTAAATTGTTACTCTCTCGGGTTAAGAAAGCCCAATTTTTTTATATTTCGAGTCGAATAGATAATACGGAGGGTTAGAAGGCTGGCATTAAACTGGAAGTTTTTAAATTAAAACGAGTAAAAGACTAATCTGAGGTTGGGTCAAATATATCTGAAACATTGGGTACAATATTTGACCCTTAATGGGAAAAAAATGGTCTTCTCAAGCTATTAAACGGGTTAAAATCATCAAATCTTAAAGATAGAAGCGTTTTGATAAGCTTTTACTATATTTTCTGTATTAAAAAAAATACTCTTGAAAGCTTTAAATTGCGAAATTTAAATGGTGTGCTTCAATACCAAACTTATGCCAACGAGTAACACATTAAAGGTAACATAAATCTTAGAACCCGAATGAAGTACGTCGAGAGTATTAAAATATTAATCATTTATATTTTAAATGGCTTTGTTTTCTTTGGTAGCTTGTTTTGAATAGTAGTAGTAGCTCTTTGGATATATGCACGCAGTTCAGTTTCATCATTTCAAACAAGAATTGGTATATGTAAAACCAGAAAGGAACTTCAAATGCCCTCTCGAGTAACATTCCATGGAAGTTGGGAAAGTAATTTTACATTAGACTGATTCAAAATTTCTTTGCCAATAAATTTAGTTTTCTTGAAATTATCAGCTGCTACGCAATCGGTCCATACACTATTGTTTTTCGTATGCAACGTTAATTAGCTAATATGAGCTGAGCTTTCAACTGCAAATGTGTGTTTTAAATAAAACCTTTGAAAAGAGAGTTCAAGATTTAGTCTATTTGATTTACTAGGTTAGAAACGAAGAAATTGGTGACAGATTTCAAAGTTATGACCAACACTTGGAAATGTATAGTGTTGAAAAGTACAAACTTAAGCAATGGCAGATTTAACGCATATCGGTCTGAAGCAACATGCTATTGGCCAGACCTCTTATGTCTTAGCTATGTTCCAGTGACGAGCTGGCCCTTTCTTTCCACATTCCCACACTATGCCGACGGCAGAAGTTTAAGCTTTGACAGATTTAACGTACATCCACTCCTGTCCATGGCGGGTCTTCAGTGGTATGAAGGCGAGTTATATCAACGCCGCACTAAAAAGCAATATGAAGGCTTTTTGCGACGGACCTAGGAATTTTGAGCCTCGGTCAAGTGAAGAGAACACCTGAAGTGGCACCCACTCTCCAAACTACCTTACAACGCCAACGAGAGGACTTGGAGCTCGACAAATTTAACGTACATCATTCCCCTCTACTCGGCAGATTTCCAGTGGCACCGGGGCTCAAACCTAAGCCCCATCGACCACGAGTTCGTGACCTTTACCACTAGGCTACCACGTTCACGCATGAGGGTTCAAAAAGAGACTAGAGGACTCCTGCCCCGTGCTCGCTACCATGACTGCTCTACTACGGAGGGAATTCCTTTGCCGGGCGAGTGAGTGAATATTAACGTCACTTTTTTCAGCTACACGAGGGCTTTTGACGACGAACCTCGTCATTTTGAACCATGGTCAAGTGACGATAACGACACCTGAGCTGGCACCCCTCTCCTAACTGCCGCACCATACCAACAGAAGGACGTTTGAGCTCACGACAGATTTGACGTGCATCGCTGCCCTACACGGCGGGTCTTTAGTGGTACTGGGCTCGAACTCGTGACATGCCTGTCATGATCCTATACCTTGACCACTGGGCTACCACAGCCATATTCCTTTGAGGGGACAGGCTGTCATGTGATATGACATTCGCCAGTCAATTTTTTAAAGGCAATTTGCCACAGTGTGATTGAAGTCACATAATCAGAGCATCTTTCGAGGAAACATTCGTGAATGCTCATGAAGATAAGATTAGTTAATTTAAAAAAATAATTATTGGCGTTATTTGTATGAAGAATTACTTGAAAAATTGGGAGAGGAAATTTATACTTTTTTTTTCAACTAATTCAGCGGAATATATTTTTTGAAATGAAGCCTAGCTTTTCTAGGCTTCGATTTACCATTTAGAAGGGAGTAACTAGGTAATTGTTTGTTACTTTTGCAGGCCTTTCTTCTATAGATTATTTGATGACGTAGTATTTGTAATCTTAACTTTCCGCCAAGGCGTGAATGAGACTCCGAAATTCGTCATCACTATTTGTGTACAACTCGATGTACTCGCCTGAAAGGCAGTTTTAAACTTCAGAAATTAGTCTTTTTAATGGTCTTTATAATTGGTTAGCTTGAGTATACAGAGGGGAGAAAACTAGGACGTTTCAGCCGAAGACAGTTCAGGAATTGGATATTCGTCACTAATTTTCTCCGATTCTAGAGACTCGAACTATTTTTAATTACTGCTTGAGATGTTTCTACTACAGATTTGATTCATCTGATTTTAACTTGCGTCGAGCTCTCTGAAGCAACACGAGTGCTATGTTTAGACTTAAGAAAGAGTTTCTGCGGAGAAAATGAAAGCATCTCATTATATGTTTTTAAATTTCCCCCCACTTTTACTTTTTCTTAGATTTGTTGTTACTGATGCCACCTGATCGGCAAATTCTAGATCGAGTCCCACGAAATTACTGATGGCAAAGGGCTAAGTGACGCCTGTCGCTAGCCGTAGCTTTGAGCACCATACAGGTGACAGTACGATTTGGCTCGTTTCCACCCCAAATTTGAGGGACATCTGGGGGTGGTCAGGGGCCTCCCACCTCTCTACCCCTTCCACCAACCACACGAGAGGACTTGCGGCTCGACGGCTATTTAGAGTACCCCCATGCCGCAAAGGCACTATACATTTACAAACATCCATGTCTTCTCTGGGATTCGAACCCAGTCCCTACGGCACCTCAGTCAGCGTCACTAACCACTATACCGGTTGGGCGACTTCTTAGATTTTTCATTTCTTTTAACATTTTCAAAATTAGCTCTGCTTCTTTAGAGTTTTCTCAGAATTTACATTAAAGTTATTAGGGGTACAATGTTAAATACATTTATGGTCAAGGTCATGGATACTTGACTGGCATGTCATGAGTTCGAGCCTTGTAACGCTGAAGACCCGCCGTGAGAGGTCGATGACGTTAAGTATGTTGAGGCTCAAACGTCCTTCTGTTTGCGGGGTATGGATGTTAGGAGAGGGGGATGCCAGCTTAGGTGTCGTCCTCGTTACTTGACAGGGCTGCGGTATCCTAGTGGTCAAGGTATTGAATCATGACGGGCATATCACGAGTTCGAGCCCAGTACCACTAAAGACCTGCCGTGTATGGGAACGATGCACGTTAAATCTGTCAAGCGCTCAAACGTCCTCCCTTTGGAGTGGTAGTTAAGAGAGAGGATGCTGAAGTTTTTTTTTTTCTTCCACGTCATTTGACCATGGTTCAAAATGACGAGGTCCGTCGCCAAAAGCCCTCGTGTAGATAAACAGTGCGATGTTAATATTCTCTTACTTACTCACTTGACAATAGTTCAAACTTACGAGATCCGTCGCCAATAGCCTTTATGCAGCGTTTATGGTTAATCCAATTCATTATACATTTATACCAGGGGTACTCAACCTTTTTTCCACTGGGCCACTTACATATGACAAATATTTCACGCAGGCCGCAACATGAGGATTGATGGGAGGGGAGGGGGGACACTATAAGATCAAAAACACTTAAAATGCGAAAAATTGATTAAAATATTAAAACTCGAAATTTTGGATTTTGTTTTAAAACAATATTAAGCTCTATCAAACTCAACTCACAAAAAATAGGTTTTATGCATTTTGTACCAAATTATTAGATAATTCCGATTTCCCTTCATCGATGATCCAAAAACTCCCAGCCCATCCTCCCCCCAAATATTTGTATGCTGTTGCAATCATTTTTTAAGAAAGTCAATTTATCTCGTCGAAAGAGAGATCCTGAAGAAAAAGAGCCATTGAAAGATTCTAGCTTAGTGGTGTAGAGACGAGCAAAATTCTATAATCTTCACAATGCAAAAGAATGACAACACAGTATAAAGTACACCCACCATGCTACTGTACGGTATGGTAAGGCATTATTTCCATGGGCTTGCTCTAATTCACTGAGATATTCCATCGCATTTTTCCTTCGTAGAACAGCTATTTTGAAGTAAGAACACTGCTCAACACAGGTTACTTCCATCACACGACACATTCGCCAACTGATTGATTTCACAGCCCTCTCTGCGCTACTACCAGCTATTACAGAGCCATCAGTTTTTTTTGTATGCACACTATGCCTGTAGAACATCCACTCGACACATATACGTTTGTGATCCATTCAACATATATACAAGAAAAAAAATAGTTGCCATGACTTATGCCCCAACCCTCGTATATATATATATATATATATATATATATATATATATACACTGGCCTCAAAAAGTTAAGGTACAACATGTTTTTCGAAGCTCACCATAAAAAAAATGGCAGTAACAATAAAATGCATAGTTTACATGAATGATAATAACGAACTTTAAAAACATTAATGCAAAAACGATTGCTACCACTTTTATTTTATAGAAAAGAACGTATATTTATGAGTGAGAGAAAAATATGCAAATATCAAGCTTTCGTACTTTTGTGTGTAAGTTGTGTTGATTTTCAACAGTTGTTGGCAGTTTCGGTGACAATAGTCAATAGAGTTTAGAAAATGTCTCAGAGACGTCGTTTACCCAATTCGTTAAGGTGGCGGGCAGTTGGATGGATGGAAATGGAATTGTCGCAGGCTGATGCTGCTAGACGTCTCAATGTGTCTCGTAGTGCTGTTCAGCGACTTTGGGATCAATACCAATCCGAAGATTCTGTGTCCAGAAGACCTGTTCCAGGCCGACCACGAGCTACAACACCTGCAGAAGACCGTTTTCTAGCTCTTTCGGCACGAAGGAGAAGAACCGCTACTGTGCCGCAGCTCGTTGCAGGCCACTTTCAAGCATCAGGAAGAAGAATCTCCACTACTACGGTGCGAAATCGTCTTCACAATGCAGGTCTGTATGCAAGAAGACCAGTTGTGTGAGTTCCCCTCAACGGACGACAGCGAAGGAACCGCTTATGCTGGGCAAGAGAACATGTTTCTTGGACGCAGCAACAATGGGCTTCTGTGCTGTTCACAGACGAGTCCAGATTTACAATGGAGAGTGATTCAGGGCGTCTACTGATCTGGAGGGAACAGCGCACTAGATACCATCAATCCAACACTGTTGAAAGACACAGTTATAGAGGTGGTGGAATCCTGGTTTGGGCAGGGATCTCGCTCGGTGGCCACACTGACCTGCATGTGTTCCATGGAGGAACCGTAACTGGTCTTAGATATCGGGATGAGATCCTTGATCTATATGTCCGCCCATATGCTGCTGCTATTGGTAACGACTTCATTCTGATGGATGATAATGCACGACCTCACCGAGCTCGGATTGTTGAGGAGTATTTGGAGGATCACGGTTTGGAACGAATGGAATGGCCAGCTCGATCTCCAGACCTGAATCCGATAGAACATCTTTGGGACTATCTTGGCAGAGAGGTTGCTGCTTTAAATCCTCCTCTCAAGGTCGTTACATGAGCTGAAACAAGGCTTACTCTGTGTCTGGTCTTCGCTTCCTATTCCGGTGTCCGACAACTTAATAAACAGCATGGGAAATCGATGCCGCCAATGCATTCAAGTTAGTGGTGGACACATTCCTTATTAGAACCCATTTTTGTATTGTTTTTATGCCATTTTACCACATAACACTGTGATGTGCTCTTTTCTCCAAGAATGGACTTTTCCGCAGAGATTGCTTTTTTTGTTATAAATCGTTTTTGCAATACACTTATACAAATTTCTATGACGCATTCAATAAAAAACTATTTAATGCACATATCCTCCAAATTTTTTGTTTCTACATTCATTCATTTGCAAATTAGACACAAAACCCGGTTGTACCTTAACTTTTTTTGAGGCCAGTGTATATTAAAATCATTTAGAATTGAAGCAAAGAGGTAGAGAATCAAGTTTCCTCACCAGTTTGTACTTCTAGCTCTTGGTGTTCATTTTGTCTTCAAAGAATAAAAGGATTGGATCTCCAGTACTTTTTTCGTCAATCATGACTTGTAACAATTTTAATTTGGAGTTAACAGCAAGTATCAGGGGGATTTGGTGCTTGAGTTGTGAGCAGGTATCCGGGTTCTTGTTCGGAATATTAGTTTAGGATGCCCCAGAGTACAAAATTGTGGATTCACAATCCGCATCAAGTTCTATAATTGACGGCCAGTAGCAGTCCCCCCCCGAATAATAAAAAAGCACTTAAAAAGACTGCAGGGTAATTTTTACTAATAGAATAGAGACGAGAAAAAATTGGAGCCTTACGAAAGAAGAGGAGTCTCTGCTTGAATCACTGTCTCAGGCTCTAGTTGTTTTTACCCTATACTAATTTAACCTTTTAGTGTCGATACTCTGTGATATAATAACTCATTTGTGTGTGTGATGTGTGCATAATACTATTAAATGGTTATGATCAGATCTTTTATTAGAGTAAAATTCTGGTTATGTACAGGAATTTTTGATTTGTATGGTTTATAAATTTTTCATTATTTTGCACCTAAAAATTAAAGGAATTGAAGGATTCAAACAATCACAATTGCTTAGAAGTATTTTTAAGAACTTGGGACTGTGGAATATGAGACATGAAATTAAAAAAGACTTTTTACTTCCAAGAAAAGAGAGAGAGAGAACCATTTTCATAAATGACCAAAACTAATCTCTGATATTTATGGCTATAGCATATCGTGGTCGAAGATGCTTCAGTTGATTCGTGTTTCTGAGTCCTGGTTCTACTAAAGATTCATCGTGAAGAGGGTTTGATGCACTTTAAATGTTTTGAGGTTTAACGTTCGTACATTGACATGTATGAGGTGATTAATTTAAATTTACGAAGCTTACTGACTGTAATTGATGGATGTTTGAGCAAATAGAAAAATAGACAGATAAAATTTTCTATACTTCTATTAATATGTTGAAGCAAAGAAGGTAAACTAAACAAAAAGTACTCTCAATAGAAAAACAATGTCATCTGAAGGGAAATTAGTATACTTTCCTTGGGAAGTTTGACTGCTTGTTATACATCTATCTCTTATATGTTGAAATTCTTCAATGGAATCCCAAAACACACACTATATTGAGTTGTTCGTTTTTTTTTTTTTGATGAAAATGAAACATGATTTTCTTATAGTGTATAAATATTTGAGTGAAGTATATATTCCTCCCGTTTTGGTCCAATAACTTTTGTGATACTTCTGGCTGTTGTACGATTCCACGCTCGTAAGACTTGTGATTTTTATTGGGACCAAGTCATATTTGGACGTTCTTATTTGAAATAAAGTTTCACAGACTAAATTTTTTGTAGAGACGGGAACAAGTAATAATCCGAAGATACAAAACCAGTAAAATTTGGTAGGTGTAGTAGTATATCCCATTCAAGCTATAAAAGCTTTTGAGGATTTGCCAAATTTGTAAGAAGTTTCGCATTATCTTGGTGGAACCTTTTCTATTGACCAATTCTGACCTTTTCTGTTTGAGTAAATCATTCAATGTTTCCTTCAGAATTAATCGTGGTATTGTTCGATAGGATCTTAAACAAATGAAAATCCCACCAGACACACAGCATTGCCTTTTTTTTTTTTTAAAGAAATTATTAGTTTTCCGAAAGTTCTTTTTATTCCATAATGTCTAGAAACCATTTCTTTTCTCCAGTGATAATTCTCTTCAAAAATAGATTATTTTCTTGACAGATGAGAAGCAAATCACATGTGTCAATGTAACATAGCAAATTTCCTTCTGTAACAGAATGCGGTATCTCTATGTCGAGTTTTTAAATTAGACCAAGGCATTTTCCATTGAACAGTCGAATGTGATAACTTTATCTCTCAGGGATCTCCCGAACTATTCGGCGTTTTGCATCAATTAGTGCCTTTATTGTGTATTAATCAGCTTCAACTGGCCTTACAGTAAAGGGTGCATTTTCAACATCCAAACTACCAGAACTTAATTTTGCAAACCAGTTTTGGCACTGACGTTCTGTCAATACATCTTCCACACACACATCGATCTTTTTTCTTTCTTGAATAATGTATTTACTTTTTCAATATTAAAAATGTAAATGGAGCTTTTGACTTTCCATATTTGGTACGGCACCAAGTAAAAAAATACTGCGCAATATCATACAAACATTTCATAAACAAGCCTTGATATATCAGATGTCAAAATATATAATGACAATTCGGCTAAAAAGTGTAAAGTAGTCCTTGAGAAAATACAATTAGATCCTTTGTTCGGAAGAAACGAAATTACTCTCTGAACAACCCAATAACACAACTGCAGTCTTTTATATAAAAGTCATTGTCTCTTGCGTGTTGACACACGCTTTATAATAATCTATGATTATCTAATCAAAATATAACATATTCATCCACTGAACAAGATAAGACAAGGTCTAGGTCTTTGATTAGAATCACCAACCTACCGGTTCACAACGACTCATTAGACAACGGAGACGAAAAGGAATCTCACCTCTGAGCAGTCATTCAGCGCTTTTATTCATGTCCTTTGCTGTTAGCGGCTTACTTGAAATGTGGGTTGATGCATACTCACTAGCAGAGAGGAACGTTTTTTTTTTTTTATTTATTTCTGAAGGGCTTTTTGAGCAGCACCTAGTGAAGGTTATTTTTCAACAATTACTGCAATTGATCTCTAGTAGGGTTGAGAGTCGTTTGGGACGTATTCCGTTTAGCAGTTTCAAGTTAAGACCTAGGATCTAGTCGTGATTTGTTGGAAATATATTGGACTCTCCATGGAATATGTACACATTTTGTTGTGCTAGGCTGAGCTGCTGTCTAGTGCTCAATTTTTAAGTCGCCATAAGGGCACGAACTGTTGGAGGCAGATCAAACATGGTGACCTTAACTGCTGCTTTTGGGACTGAATCTTCTGGTCCTGAGACACTACCACGCATGCGACTTAATTGCTACTCTTCACAACATTCAAATGCATTTGCCTCTCATCAGAACTGGGATCAGTGTTAAAGCTGGCTCCAGCTTCGTTACACCTGCTGTGGCGTCTGTAAGTTTCTCCTTGCAGACTCTTTTCTTTTTTATTCCGGCTGCACAAAAAAAAAAATAAAAATAGCAGCATTTTCCTTCCCACTGCGTTCTTGGTGCTCCTCGAACGCGTTTTGGGGCTGATAAGCCCCCCTTCCTGCGCTCTTCCATTCTCGCCCTCGTGACGTACTCTAGTTTCGTCCTCGTTCGGCCGTTCTCTTCCTCCAGCCTCCCCCTACGGGGGAGTGATTTCAGATATTGGTCTTTCTTTTCATCCTTTTCTCCGCGATTCTGGGTATAAGCGATTTATTTCGCTGGCACCCGCCTCATCTAATTTTCATTTTCGTACCACGCATGCGTTAGATGACTACAACGAAAAAGAATCTCTCCTCTAGCCAGTCATATTAAGCGCTTTTATTCCTGTCCTTTGTTGTTTGTAATTTCAGGGAGGAAAGGTCGCTTAACTCTGTATCTACCGACGGTACTTTTAAGTACCACCCACTTCAAAATTACACAGAATAACCATTTTTACAAATATTCTGACGATACTTAGCAAGAATATTCTTTGAAATCCACTCTGCCAAGATATATGGCAGCACGGGTTCTATGATGAGTATTTTAGCGGGGAAGGTGAATAGTTTTATAACAGAAATTGCGTTTTCAGCGGATTACGAAGATTATCATTTTTGTCCTTAAAAAATAGTTAATGTCAAAATTTAAGTGTCTTATTCTTTTGTATGTTAATGAAGACCGTAGAAAACGATTTGACTATTTATTTTAAGTGCACAGTGTGTATAATTAATTTTACAGTTGAATATCTTTAATTAATTAATTAGCTCTAATGGATTAAATTTCTCAAAGTTGAGTATTTTGTTTATATATATACCTTAATTTTCAATGTAGTGATCCAAAAAAATACATTGCATGAAAAAAACTGCAGTAAATCATAATGTGGTAGATAAAGGGTTAAAATGAAATGCAAATAGAAAATTCATTACTATTGAAAACGTAAGTCTTCAAATATGGTACAGTCAATTATGTATAAGTTATGAGTCCCAATACATCCATGTATCAAGAGAGTGATCCGAAACATATATTAACATGGAAGGAACTGCAGAAGTTTTGTCAGCAATAGTTGAAGAGACAGAAAAACTTCATTGGATAGAAGTAGGGCTCAATTTTTTGTTATTGTTCCATGAGGATCAATTTACCAGAAATAGGAATGGCAGGCTCATTTGAGTACACTTTCTGCTACGAATTACTTCCCGATAATATAAGTTATAAACATTAAGAAAAAAATTATGTATACGTATAGAAAATCAAGATTATATAAAATAAATATACCACAGGGACGGGTGTGTGAAGACTGAATTCCGACAGATCTAACTTGCTTCAATCCATTAATATTACGGATCTTTCATGGAATCAGGTAATATACTTACGTCCCGACGAGAACAATATATGCCGTCTTTTTAAAATAATGTAATAAAACAATCGAGTATTGATTTTTAGTGTATGAAATAATGGATGGCTAATAATTCGACATCATTGTGAAATTTTGCATCTAAACTTTCATTCCAATGATATAAAAATTTATTTCTGATGTACTTGTTAAAATAAGTATCAATGTTGGTTATCCCGAATAAGAGCATTAAGCTTCACTGGGATGTGCATCAAGGTAGATGCAATCGATGCTGGAGTAATTTAATTGCGTATAAAAGAGGCCAATGCAGTATGAAAGTATTGATTGATTTGATTTGATTTAATATTAACGTCGCACTGTTCAGCTACACGAGGGCTTTTGGCGACGGACCACGTAATTTTGAACCATGGTCAAGTGACGTGGACGTGAGCTGGCACCCCCTCTCCTAACTACCACACCACACCAACGGGAGGACGTTTCAGCTCTCGACAGATTTAACGTGCATCGCTGCCCTACACGGCGGGTCTTTAGTGGTACTGGGATCGAACTCGTGACCAGGCAAGCCAAGATCCGATACCTATACCACTCGGCTACCGCGGCCACAGTATGAAAGTATACTGTTACAGAATGAAGCATTGTCACGGTAACCGAGAGGTCACGGTCACGAAATCACGACTGATATTGTTTCTGTCCAGTCATGAATTCTAGTCTGGGTGCTACTAAAAATCCACCGTGTAGAGCGGCTGAGGCACGTTAAATCTGTCAACCTTCAAAGTCCTTACGTTGACGGCATGTAGAAGTTTGGAGAGTAGAGGCGAGCTCAGATGCTGTCCTCGTCACTTGATAAAGGTTCAAACGTGGTATACCAATAGCTCTCGTGTTACTTCGCAGTGTAACGCTTATAAGCAATCCATCAACTAATTAAAGAAAAGAGAATCGATTTTTTTTCCTCATACCAGTTTACAAGCTGTCAAAGGATTCTTAAGCCCCAGGTTAAGATCTACAGCGAGGTCTGACCGACACTTGGCCCACCGGGGGATTTTAGCTTTCTATTAAAACTTTTGCTTTTCGTTGTGTGTGTGTTCTACAAAGAGATAAAAATTTACATGTTTCAATGTTATAATGCAAAATTGCGACTACAAATTCCAGTTTTGCATTTCACATACACGAGCCTTAATGTCACTGAAGGAATCGATTTCATTAGGAAACCATCTGTAATGTCCCTCTGTCATTTGAATGAAGTTACGCAATAAAAATGCTATCAGCACAATTTTGTGTTTAATACTATTGGAGTTTCTCATCATGACGTCAAACGACAAGCAGCTAGTTGTTAGCCGATGCTCTATTGTTTTATGAGCCCAATGAAAAATGTGTATTGACAGGTGAAAAATATGCGAACGGAGAGCGCCCCAAAATTCATTTTAACTATAATTTTAATTCTAATATTAAATATATATATACACATACATTATCCTATAAAAATTGACGCTTTATAAAAAAGCATTGATTTCCTGTTCACTAGAATGTTCTCGGATAGATAACTTGCTGATAATAAATTTCTAAATGCATTTTAGTGCGCTTTGGGGTATTACAGAAATATGCAAATTATTTTGATTTTAGTGGGTTGGTTCTGTATTGCATATAAGTTGAAATGGTGATGGTTAAAGAGCTAATAGTCAAATAAAACGTCATCTGAAAATATGAGATTTTCTCTCTCCAAGAAAATTCTGAAACCTATTTAAGAGCTAGTATATTTTGACTAATCCGAGCTGAAAATTAGTAAAAATTTAATGCTAAAAATAAATTTTAAAGAGTCAACTATGTGCATTACGTTTAAAATATTGGTATTTTTGAATAAAAAATATAACATTAGAAAAAACAAAAAAATATTTAAAAAATTGTGTTGCAGTCTGTACTGTACTAATATCTATCTATATACATAACTAAGTGGCGTAACAATCCATGGGGTCCATAGCAGTAGAAGTGACCTTGGGTCAACATTTATTTGCAATTTTTTCAACACTACAGAGAGAGAAAGATTGAACTCCAGAAGAAAAAGTAAGAAAGGTTGTTGATGGAAAAAAGAAATTTAATGATCGTTGGGGAAAATATTTTTTCATTAAGTATTACTCAAAATTAATGCGCTTAATATGCTCTGAGAGAATCTCTGTATTTCAGGAACATAACATTAAAAAACATTGAGACAAAATATATTCCAGATGTTAGTTTTAGTAAATAAGCACCCACGCATAATGAGAGTTTGAAATGAACTACGCTTAAATCGTAGGTGAAATTTCATAATTGCACCAACCATCTGCCATTGTCAAAGCAAACTACTCTGTTGTCAGGTCAAGGAAAAGAAAATGAAACTATTTTCGGATAATGAACTGATGAAAAGCTATTTGGAAGCAGTTATTAAAGATGTTCTGCCTGAAAAATAAATTGTTTTCGACTATCAGTAAATGTTAACTAACGTCGTACTATACGACAGCCCGAGAATTATTGGAGTTTCGAGTATCAGTCTTTCATGCCGAAATATATGTCGCCGTATCGAGGATACTTCACCGAAGTAGCAATGACCTTACAAGATAAAATTAATTAATTCAAAGCATATTCTCTGGTACTTGATGAATGTACAGATATTTCAGCCACACCTCAACTTTGATATTTGTTCGAGTTCAGAAGTTCATTACATAAGTGACAGAAGAAACACTAAGTATTTTAAAAGTTTTAATGATACGACTATATATATATATATATATATATATAAAGAAGATATTTTTTTAGGGGATTGAAAAATGTTTAGCCAAAAAACTTAAATTTTCAGGATTATTCCGGATTAACAACAGATGAAGCACCTGCTTTGATAGGAAAAATAAGGAAGCAGTAAAAATTGAATATGGATAATCTAGATCACTCAAACATTAAATTTAATTACCCTTTTTATTTATCACTGTTTAACACAGAAAAAAATTAAGTATTTGAGTATTATCCTTGGATCACGTTATGAACATAGTAATAAAAATAGTAAGTTACATTGCTCGCATGCTCTTCAGCATCACCATCCAATGTCGCCAAGTTGATGAGAGTGACTTGCAACCGAAGAGAGGTGTATCCGGATCCCATTCCTCTAAAGACCATCGAACAACAGGGTCAAAATTATTATCTTGAATGTGGCGTGAAAGTTGGGAAGAGTCCGCGCCACCTCAAGTGTCGGCTTGTCATTAGTTCAGAATTGTGAAATCCGTCGTTCATATCTCTCTTATTATTTCTAGAGCGTTGCTAAAAAGATAAATTTATAATAAAAATTTAGATCTCCAAAATCGGGATATGGAATAATAACGACTGTTCCTTGTTAAAGCAGTCTTCATCTCTTTTGACACAAATGCTTGAACTAATCTCGAAAGACATTTTCAGACAAAAAAAATGTCTTGTTTTCATAAAAATTTGTGATGTGTTAGGGCAGATATATGCATTTATTTTATATCATTTTAATTTTAAAATATTCCATATACACTGGTGTGCAAAAATTAAGGACGAAGTCGAAAAATTAGCATATCAGCTGAACGAAGAGGCAGAGCGGACAGAAAGACCACTCAGGAGATTAAGTAAGGTTATGTACGGTAGCACATGCGCAGATATGCAGGTAGACGTAATGGGGGAGTGTCTGAGTAGTATAAAGCATGTTGTCGGTGTAAGATCAGTATTTCTGGCAAAGAGATTGCACGCCGTATAGCAGTTAAAATCACACCGAGTTGCTGCCTCAGCGAGAAATGGCGAATAATCAATCTGTTAGACGACATCTGGATGCTTTTACCCAAGGTTGAATCATTGGGAAGTTGGAAGAAGGCCGCAGTGTGACAAGTGTGGCTTCAGAGTTCGGAATTACTCACAGCATCGTTTCACGACTTTGGAGACAATTTCAAACTACAGGAACAGCTATCCGGGGGTTCAGTAGTGGTCGTCCACGAGGAACCACACCCGCAGATGACCGGTACATTGTCTTACAGGCCAGAAGAAACAGGCGGCAGACAGCGGGAGAAATCGCTAGACACACGACACAGGCGACTGGACGACCGATATCGCGTTTTACCGTGGCCAGAAGACTGCACGGTGGTGGTCTGTTTGCACGACGCCCTGTACGGTGTGTGCAAGGCGTTCTCTGTGGTGCCGGGAACACCGGAATTCGAGAGACAATGAATGGGGACGAGTACTCTTTACAGATGAGAGCAGATTCAGTTTGAGTAGCGATTCTCATCGCATACTCATCTGGAGAGAGCGGGGAAGCCGCAATCATCCCTCGAACATCATTGAAAGGGACAGGTATGGAGGTCGCGGTGTTCTCGTTTGGGGAGGCATCATGCTTGGTAGTCGTACAGAACTTCACATCTTCGACGCAGGTTCAGTCAACGGGACCCGTTATTGTAACGAGATTCTTCTTCCATATGTGCGTCTTTTTAGAGGCGCTGTGGGTCTGCAGTTCCTTTTCATGGACGACAATGCACCTTGTCATCGCACAGTAGCTGCCGAACAGCTCTTAGGGAGTGAGGATATTGAACGTGTGGATTGGCCGGCACGATCTCCGGATCTCAATCCCATCGAGCATGTATGGGATTTTCTAGGCAGACGCTTGGCAGCTCGTACCTTACCACCAGTAACGATTCGGGAGCTTCGATTGTCGCTGCAAGACGAATGGGCAGCAATGCCTCAACAACTCATTGACACCCTCATTCTCAGCATGGGCAGACGCTGTGAAACCTGCCTAGCAGTCAGGGGGGATCATATCCCCTACTAAAGACCGGATGTTTCTTGCTGGACACCCATCACAGGGATGTTGAGACCCATGCTACTTTTTCAATCAAGCTTCTTTTTATCCCTCTGGTTTCTCTTTTAGTAAGTGTTGCTTACATTACACATGTCCTTACGTATTGGGGATCTTACGGTATTAAATGTGTTGATTTGGAAAGCTTTTGTACAAAGTTATATTGATAAAACCGTCTCGTCCTTAATTTTTGCACACCAGTGTATATACATATGTGTCTACTTTTTACTTTAAACATACAAAGTGAAAAATTCATTTAACATTTCTGTTTAGGAGAATAACGTAATAGAAATATCTATACCAAAAAAATAGATAAACTCCTATAGAAATGAGTAGTACATTAATTAAAATATGACATTAATGTGGGAGCATCTTTCGCTTTTTTTAAGAGTGTGCTCTGTGTTTTGGGCCTATTCTTTAACATTACGCGAAGACAGTTTTAAGTGCTACTAGGAGCGAATTGTGCAATGTGTATGGGGCAGAATCACGGGTCAGAACAGCATGATTGTGGTCGGCGTTGTTTTTGTGGTCTTTATCAATTAATAATATTTCATAAGTACGGGGGACGCCAATAGACAATAGTGTTTCTTTCGCGTGTGACGTTTATTTAGAACCTGAGATTGCAATTTACATGTGTATGTGCTCATTTTGTAAATTGAGATTTTGTACTCGTGGCATGGGAAATATCTGAGAAGAAAAATCAGGCATCTGTTAATTTATTTTTATTAGTGAGGATGGCACAAAACAAGCATCACTCGCAAAATCTCAAGCAAGAAGAACGCTTTATTGACTACAAAACCACATTTTTCTGAAACTCAGTTTTT
Source organism: Trichonephila clavipes (assembly GCA_019973935.1). NCBI lineage: Eukaryota > Metazoa > Arthropoda > Arachnida > Araneae > Nephilidae > Trichonephila > Trichonephila clavipes. The sequence continues at coordinate 975,958 of BMAU01013825.1, forward strand.
GTTGCAATTAATATACAAAACAGTTAGTTAACACAAAATGCAAAACAGTTAATTATACATGTCTAAGTATAATGTCATGTAATTCATTTTAAAATTTATTAATAATTATTCTTCAATATATATATATATATATATATATATGTTCTTTATTTTACTATTTTATCCCATTTACTTAAATCTGGCTTGACTAGAGCAGCCATCTATTGACGAGGAATTTAACAATCATTGTTCTAACATTTTAAATAATAGGAGAAAGCTAGTTTTGTGAAACATTTCGCTACAGTTACGATTTTAAAAAAGATAAGAGAATCCCTTTCTACATTCAAATCGTGAAAAAGGTAAACACACACACACACATGCTGAAGTGAAAGGAAATTGCTTAAGTGGTTTTAGAAAAAAGTTTCAATTGCTCAGGAAGGCACGTGTAAGCTATTAAGATATTCTCTTTCTTGTAATCATGAGTAAATTTGTTAAAATACAAGGTCTAATCCTTTAAACGAAGAATCGATAGTAAATCTGTCAAAATATAGGTTTTAATCCTTTTAAAATAAAATGAAATAAGACTTGCTTTTCGAAATACGAAATATGGCATTCCTATAATTATAATTTAGAAAAAAAACTATGTGTGTGGTTTTGACACACGACTGGAGTTTACTTCTTAAGTACGGTTGTCTTTGATTATATAGTAGGCAAAGGAGATAAATAAGCGTATCTCATGTAATACTGAAAGCATGCACGTATTTTCTTTATTCTATTACCATTTTTCATATTGATTTGTTAAAATTATGTATACATGAGTGAGTGAATATTAATGTCGCACTGTTCAGCTACATGAGGGCTTTTGGCGACGGACCTCGTCATTTTGAACCATGGTCAAATGACGAGGACGACACCTGAGCACCCCCTCTCTTAACTACCGCACCAATGGGAGGACGTTCAAGCCTCGATATTTTTGACGTGCATCGGGTCTTTGGTGGTACTGGGTTCGAACTCGTGACATGCCTGTCATGATCCGATACCTTGACCACTGGGCTACCGTAAAGATCAGTCGTAAAGATCGTCAAGATCATTTATTTCGCCAGGATATGCTATAATTTATTTTACAAAATAATTAAATTTTGTATTTTTTACGATTTTTTTAAAATGAATCGAAATCGGTTCCTTTTTTTTTAATACGAATTATAAGTTGTTCCACTTGAACTTTTTTTCCGTTAGTAAAAAAAATATTTTACGCTAAAAAAAAGTTCATGCTTTTCTCTCTTAGAATCAGTCATTTAAAAAACTTAATGTCAAAAACTGTTTTTTTTTACGATTTTTCAAAAAATACTCAACATTTTATTTAAATACTTAATAACTTTTTATTTACAGAAATAATCTCACGAAACTTTTTTTCCCGCGTGTAGAACAATATTATACGTAATCTGTACAAAGATTGATAAAATATCTTAAAAATTACGGTTAAAAAAAACAATGTGTTTTTCAATTTTTTTCCACTTTTGCTATAATTATGTACACATTACTTTTTTTAAAGTTTTTTGTTTAAAAATTACCATTGTTTGCAATCTATATACGAAGTTTGTGAAAGCATTAACTTAAAAATGAAGCCCGAAAAAAAATATTTTACTTTTTAACGAATAACGAAATGGCGTATTGAAAAAGCTCAATTAAATGATCTTCCCCGAAGTAAGTGATAGCTTAGCTGTTTAAAGCGCTGCTTTATAAAACGGTAGTTCCTGGGTTCGAAGAGGAAGAGACTTTCCATTTCGCATCACTCCACTTTTTAAAGTTTAAATTTTTTTTTAGTAGAATGAAAAAGGTTTAAATTAAAATGAAGTATCAAAATGTTTTTATCTGATCGTTTTTTTTAATGTTTTTTTCAGTGCATGTATATATATATATATATATATATATATATATATATATATATATATATATATATATATATATATATATATATATATATGTCTAGGCTTTCCCTCATACTGTTTCTTTGTGGCCGCGGTAGCCGAGTGGTATAGGTATCGGACCGTGGCTTGCTTTATCACGGGTTCGAGCCCAGTACCACTAAAGACCCGCCCGTGTAGGGCAGCGATGCACGTTAAATCTGTCGAGAGCTGAAACGTCCTCCCGCTGGTGTGGTGTGGTAGTTAGGAGAGGGGGTGCCAGCTCAGGTGTCGTCCACGTCACTTGACCATGGTTCAAAATTACGTGGTCCGTCGCCAAAAGCCCTCGTGTAGCTGAACAGTGCGACGTTAATATTCAATCAATCAATACTGTTTCTCTCTTTTCTAACTTATATATTTATATATTTAATCAAACGTTCACAAAAAAGCAATCATTTCTCTCTCTCTCAATAGCTATCTGTTAATTTTTCTTTTATTTATTACTTATAGAAATTTGATTTTAATAAATATATATATGTTTTTTAAAAAGGGCTATTTCTATTATTTCATTACGAAATTAATTCTTTGTTAATTAAAAAGTACATCGTCTATTATTTTGGACCAAAATACATTTTAGAGACATTTTTAAGCTAACTATATGTAACGATTGATTGATTCATGAAAATCTGAAATCTATTTTATTATTTTAGATTCTTAGAAACTAACTATTATTAAAAAATGATGAACGTATTTTGTTTTACTCTTAGCATCAGAATCATTTTCTTTTTATTGCTTCACATTAATAATTTTTTTAATTCTAACGCAATATTTTTTTTTATAACTCATACATCGAAATTTGAAGCTATATCTTATCTGTGAGAAGGAGAGGAAGATAGAACAATAATTTTACACTAAAAAAAACCGTGTTCGGGCTATAGAGAGGGGAAAGAAACCTGTCTTAAATCAAAAATAAGTGGAATGGAACAAATTTCGAAAAAGGGAAATTTTTCGACATAGTTTTAGAAATCACTCACATTGTACGCGTACAAACACACACACAAAAATGCTGGTGTCACGAGGAAAAGAGAAAGCCCGAGCAAAGCGGGGCTAAGCGGTGGAGGGGGTCATTTTGAAAATGAGTATCAGAAGTTCTGATTTTGTGAAAGAAAGGGAAAATTTATAACAGTAGAGATAGCCCGTGCAACGCCGGGCCATGCTACTATTTCGAAAAAAGGAAATTTTTTGACAAAATTTTAGAAATCACGCACATTGTGCGCGTACAAACACACACACACAGAAATGCTGGTGTCATGAGGAAAAGAGAAAGCCCGAGCAATGCCGGGCTAAGCGGTGGAGGAGAGGAAGTCATTTTGAAAATGAGTATTAGAAGTTCTGATTTTGTGAAAGAAAGGGAAAATTTATATATAAAAGTAGAGATATAGCCCGTGTAACGCCGGGCCATGCAGCATGTAAATGTCATTTTGTTTTCTATTATTTTCGCGATAATGTATTACAGCTTCTTAGACCTTTCACATTTAATGTATGTTGTATTATTTACATGTAATATTATGCATTTATGTTTTATTTCTGTATGATACATTGCCTCTCAATTCGCGAGCATTCCTTCGTAGTCAAGTGGTTTCGGTTCATTTTTCTTATCCCGTTCTTTCTCTCTGTCCCCTCTGGCTCGCTGTTTTGTTTACAAACATGACGTCACCTACGGGGGATTGATTGATTGAATATTAACGTCGCACTGTTCAGCTACACGAGGGCTTTTGGCGACGGACCACGTAATTTTGAACCATGGTCAAGTGACGTGGACGACACCTGAGCTGGCACCCCTCTCCTAATTACCACACCACACCAACGGGAGGACGTTTCAGCTCTCGACAGATTTAACGTGCATCGCTGCCCTACACGGCGGGTCTTTAGTGGTACTGGGCTCGAAACCGTGACAAAGCAAGCCACGGTCCGATACCTATACCACTCGGCTACCGCGGCCACGTCACCTACGGGGGAAGATTCTTCTAATATTGGAAGGATCGCGCTACGCCTTCCAGTGTTTTGGCGAAATAATGCCGTGCTTTGGGTTCGGCAATGTGACAGTGCTTTCGTTTTGAGTCAAATTACTTAAGATGAAACAAAATATGCAGCGCTCGTTTCTATGTTGGATCCGGAAATACTTTCCCGTGTTCCCGATATTATATATATATATATATATATATATATATATATATATATATATATATATATATATATATATATCAGTCCAGTCACATTAATGCGACTACCATGTACTTTCGACTTCGACGTTAAATAACTAATCTCAGAAGGCAGGTGGCAACACAGTGTATTTGAGTGTATATAAAGGGTGTGTGAGGGCTTCGGAAAGGATTGCAATCATTGGCGTAATGAAGAAACGGAGCGATTTATTTATCCGACATCCAAAAGAGCATGATTATTGATTTTCGGGCCGAAGGTGGAAGCATTTCCGAAACGGCTAAATTTGTGAGCTGTTCGTGCGCTGCGGTGGTAAAAGTATACCATGCATGTCAAAATGGGACTGTCCAAAATAAACGACGAGGCAAATGTAATGCACCCTGGACCAAAGATGACAGAGGTGAACGACGGCTGCAGAGATGCGTTCGGGTGAATAGACATGCTACCATTCAGCAACTAACCGCCCAGATGAACCAAGGGGCTACCAACAGTGTCTCCCAAACCACTGTTCAGTGAATGTTGCTGCGTCTGGGCCTCCGAAGCGGATTCCTGGTTCATGCACTTATGCTGACTGCTGTTCATCGACAACGAAGGCTGGAATTTGCACACCAGTACCGCAATTAGACATCCACTGAGTGGCGGCGACAGGTAGCGTTTTCTGATGAATCACATTTTATCCTCCAACGGACAGGTGGACGTTGGCGTATACGGCGTGAAACCTCTAAAAGCAAACACCCTGTAACCATTGCTGAAACGGTCCAGGCTGGAGGTGGGATCATTATAGTCTAGGGAATGTTTTCTTGGCATTCTCTGGGTTCACTCATCATTGTGAAAAGCATGATAGATCAATACAAGTACCCATCTGTCCTTGCGGACCATGTCCACCCCTATGTATGCATTGTTTTCCCTCAAGATTATGGCATCTACCAACAGAGCAATGCGAAGTGTCATAAAGCTGAAAGTGTACGTGCGTGGTTCTAAGAGCTCCAGGATGAGTTTACCGTTCTCCCCTGGTCAGTAAACTCACTAGACTTAAGCCAAATCGAGAATCTGTGGGATCTTCTCGAATGGATTGTTCGCGCTATGGATCCTCACCCCCCACAATCTAGCGTAGCTGGCCACGGCTCTGGAGTCGGCATGGCTCAACATCCTAGTGAACACCTTCAGGAACCTAATTGACTCTCTTCCTGCACGTCTGGCAGCAGTCCACAACGTGGAAGGTGGTCATATTAATGTGACTGGACTGTGCATGTATATATATGCGTATACATACAAATGTATAGGACGTAAGCAATCTCTATAAAACACTTATTTATGTTACTCCTTTCTCTCTAATTTTTAAAATTGCTTAATAAAGTTTTTTACTTGAATATAGTTAGAATTCGTAATTTTTTCAAAGAGATAGCAACAACAGTCCATGCCACTCCACCACATATTTTCCTCGACTATTCACTGTGCCACTAAAAGATAGACTGCAAATGCATTGTACTTTTATAAATGCGTATTGACTTTGGTATAACCATATTTTTAAACTGAATATGCTTAGAGCTCTTTAACAATTCATTTTCTCTCTCTCTCGTCTAATATTCTGTAATAAATCAATAATTCTTCAATTCAATTAGCAAAACTTTGGTATATGATATCAGTGTATCGGATAAGTAAAGATTTAATCATAGTGAGTTTTACGACACATACGAATAAAAACTAACAATACCATCGTAAAAACAGTAATCAATGGAGAGAGCATAGTGCCGCCATCTGTAGAACACAATTGAAACTTACTTCCGACTGTCTAAAATGATTAACTTTGTGTGTGTGTGTGTGTGTGTGTGTGTATTGTAAAAATTTATTCTAAAACATTAATTATATAAGTGGATTCATAAGTTAAATACCAAAAAGAAATCTTTCTTTTAATATTAACTTAAAAATATACTATTTTAACGATCGGTGTCAAAATCATGCTCGATAGATATGTCATTTTCTCTTATTTTGAGGCATGCACTTCGAAGTAAATCACCCTTACTATTTCTTTTTTATTTGAATTTTATAATTCCTAGAAAATTACAAAATAATGATTGAAAAAGTGTGAGTTTTCTGTTAAAAAAAACACTTTTAGAAGGGGGAGTTTTTTCGCTGTTGTTCCTGTTAACTTCAAAAAGGTCAATTTTGAAAATGCTATACAGAGCCATAAATAAAAAAAAGTTTTTTATACTCTTTTTGTGTGTATACAGCTTGTTTATATTTTATAACTGAAATATTCAAGATTACACTTCAATAAGGATTAAAATTTCAAATGATGAAGAGCGCTGCCGGTTAAATCTAGAGACGAGAGCCACATCTGTTAAAAATTCCCGAACTAATTTCTCATTGTAACCGCCAGAGGGCATCTGAATGCTTATGTAAGCAGAAACTTTGTTTTTGTACTGTACTTTAGTATGTAGCGCTTCACGTTTTGATGGAGTCTGGGTCTTAAAATACTAGATTAAAATAAGTATTAAGTTTATTGTGTTAAAAAGAACTGATCTCCATTATTGATACTTCTCATTTAGCGTCTGTGAACGACGACATTAACATTGGCGCCAAAACCTAGGAACGAACCAGGACCTTTAGAACCTCTTTGGGTGACGTCTGTGTGGAGTATATCTTTAAATGAAATTATTGTTAGATTTTTGTTGAAAGTTTTTCTACTAGTTCCTGTATGAGAGAGAATTAAATCTGAAAGAAAGTTTACATCAAGGTCATGCTTTTTTTAGTCTTATTTTTAAAACTATTTGATAACTTTCGTGAATATGCACTTAAAATTTAAAACATTGCATGGAAAGGAAGCTCTCTTAATTGTGCACAGTTCTATTCCCTATTTGTGTGAATCGAATAGTAAGTTCTTTTTTTATTCGGGAAAAATAGGAAAAATTTTGGAATTTTTTTCTAAGTCCAGAAAAAAACAGGCTAATTTGTCAAAAAAATCGAAAAATGCACCTAGGAACACAAACTTTGCATTGAAAGGAAGCTCTTTGAATTGCGCGTTTTTTAGAGGTCTTCGGCATGAATCCGATCGCCAGTTTTTTTTTATTAGGGAAAACAGGAAAAAAAAATGACAAAATTTTCAAAGTCCAATGGGGCAGCTCTTTTCATGAAAAATAGCTTTAGGAGCAAAAACTGTGCACAGAAAGGAAGCTCTTTTAATTTCGCACTTTTGGAATCTTGTTTTGTGTAAATCCTATGGGCAGTTTTTTTTTATTCGGGAAAAGCGAGAAAAAAATTGGGGGATTCGTAGAAAAGCGGTTTTTTTTCGAATAATATTATGGATGTGTGTGTGAGAGTAATTTTCTATATATATACTTTTCAAAAATTACTTTCCATCTACTAATTTGCTTATTATTTTATATGGATCATTTGTATCAAAATCAAAATTAAAAATGAAATTTATATATTTTAACCCAATTTTTCTTTTTAAATAATATTACCTGTTTAAAAATTATAAAATTCTCTTAAAATAATTAAGCCAATAATAGTTTTATTTGTTACTCTTGAATCAGATAATCATCAATATCCTATGTATAAGAAGTATTTAAAATAAAGGTTTTTTAAATACAGAATGGGAAAACAAAAGAATAAATATTATGTGTCTCAAATATTTACATCACCTTTTATTTCGGAACATGGCCTCTAAAATTTCATATATATATATATATATATATATATATATATATATAATGCATAGATTTCATATTTTATTTCTAAATAGAACGTAAAAAGAAAAACTACAAAAGCGTTTCAAAAACTTTGTAGGTGAGCTGATTAACAATTAACAAAAACTTTAAAAAGTTTTGTTTAATAATATTACATTATATATATTCCCCTTCCTGAAATGTTGTAGAACAGCATGTCACTTCTAATCGACTGCATTAGTTATTGTTTTAATTCTAAAATGTTTTTAAAAACTGTACAAAAAAAAATACCGCGTTATATGAATTTTAGTAAAGTAAGATGGCTTATATATATATATATACCCTATTGTTTTTAGGTAACTTTTATGGTCATAACATTTTTCTGAACATGCAATTTTTGTGTTAGAATTTTTAACTAATTTCAGTAAAAAAAATTCGGATAAAACTTTGGTATATATATATATATATATATATATTAAAAATATCATACATGAGGATTCCATAAAATCGAATTTGTAAAAATGACGTATATGAAAAATATCGTACACATGGATTCCAATTTCAAATAACTTTCTTACTAATTATATTGAAATTCTCTTTTTATCATATTAATTTAAAATCGTTAATATTACAGGCAGAGGCCGATGCAAACAACACAATAAATCATTTAATACAGTATTTAAAATTGAAAGGCTAAAAAAGGTTGTGTCTTTTCAAAGAATACGCCTGTTTCACTAACGATGCTCGAGTTCTAATTCAAACCAAAAAGGGTCCCGTAGATAACAGGATGAATGCAGATCAGGTGCCGCTCTCATTAGTTGGTTCAAAATTACGACGGTCAATAGCCCAATAAATTGCAGTAATAAAGGAATGGCAAATAAGATTTAATCAAAGCACCGAAATTAAAGTGAAGATTGAAGTAGAAATGTTTTCGAGTGACAATACCCCTTGTATTTTTGTAGATAGTACCAATAAAGTAGAGTACACAAAGGGGGAGGACTTATACGTCATAGACAAGCATATTTTTAAATTTTAGAATATAAATTACGCCTCGACACACTTTCATTTCTTTCTCTCTCTCAAAACAACCTCTCCCCCCGTCCAATTAAAGTACTCTGTTTACGCTACTGTACCAATATTATGGTATTTATCGATTAAAAAGATCGTGAAATGACTGTTTTTCCCGAGGAGTTGCCAACATGAATATTGGCGGGAATTGATACGGGACTCCCAAGCTTCAGTGGTCCCCAAATGTGAAGCAAAAAATTGAAAGACATTAAGGGGCCCCAAGAAAAGGCTTCCAAGGAATTTTGATATAGGGCCCACTCCGGTTTGTATACGCCAGTGATAAGAAGCAATCACTGTTGGAACAGGATTTGCCACCCGTTCCCTGTATTACTTCGTGTTGGGCTTCAGGGTCTCTAAGACCGATCAATACCTTTGCAATATTTATTTATATAATAAATATATACAATATTTAATATATAATAAACAAAACATAGAGAGAGAATACAATATTTATTCAATACAAAAGAAAAAATTTAAAAATTCTTATATTTAATGTTAACTATTTTCATGATTTATCAGAATTTTTTTGTTTTGTTTCATGCCACTTGCGAAATTTTGATATCAGGTTGATTGCAAGATAGTACATACTATTAAGTCATCCTTTGTCAATCTGTCATGTACTGTCTCTTGACAGTACATGATTTAGCCCGAAAAAAAGACTTCACTAAAGTAAGTGGACGTGAAAATGGTTAATTATGTAACTGCTAGTGCTTTTTAGTGAGCAAAAGAGGTCATCTGGTATAGTATTCCACACTTGTGGTATTGAGTTTTCAATGCAAAATTTAGGCCTTTCATCTTTTGACATTCGATACCATTCAAACTTATTTTCACCTTTTGTTCAAGGCGACTTGAGGCAACTATTTAATCATAGGAATAGAGCTGGAAAAGTGTGGCAATATTATAGGCACTCTCAAGATCAAACAATTCTAAATCAAACTCAAAATGAGTTTAGTAAGTAAGTTTTCATCAACAAATAACAAGTCTGGAGGACATCCTTATTTCCTTGAACCCTGAAGATGATTCCTTTCGGGAAAATACAAAAGAGTTCAGGAAAAATACCTCTTGAATTTCCGCCCTTAGAGGCCCACTAAGTGTCACTCTTAGTGATCACGTCAAAATAGAAATTTTAGCCTATTTTCTCGAGAATCAATTTAACATAATGATGTTTACATCATATATACTGACGTTAAAACTACAAAAATCATTGATGACTTCCTGAATAACGATACTAACTTCTCTAGCACTATCCCCCTGACCTCTCCCTCACCTCGAACATAAACATATATTAACAAGATAAAAATCAAAACATCTTCAGGAAGGAATTATGTAACAAATAAAGCTCTAAATATACGACAGTTGATGTCTAGTAATAGTCATACTCTCTCTTTGAAAATACTCATTATAATGAGATAAAATCTATTTAGAATATTTTCATATCTATTATATTTACTTGAATCCAAGCCACCATCGATTCTAAGCCGCATCCCAATCCTTAAAATGCTTTTAAGAGAAAATGCTGTCATCGATTCTTAACCGCACCCTCAATTCTCCACATGTTTTTGAGAAAAGGTAAAAAAAATATGTAAAAGGTCCATCGATATCCAATACTTGAGAATTTTTTTTTAGAAAATGTAATGAAAAATACTGAGAAGTTAATGATTAATTTATTTCACCAGTATTAAAAACTTTCAAATACATACATCAACCTATAGTTTCTCTAACCCCACACAAATTTGAAGATTTTGATTTCCAACAAACCACTCGGTAACCGTGACCTGTGCTTATGTGGGAATTTAAAAAAGACTTTTGGCCGGTAAAGCAGCTTTGAGTAAATGAACTGCTTTTCGAAATGTTTTGTGGCATTGACTTTTTTTTTCGTTTAGAAAATCTGTTATTTTTAGCATTTTTGGTTTTGTAAACTTTGTATAGAATTCTTGGTGTATCCAGGTAAACAAAAAAACAGAGCTCGTGGGAATTTTTGGGTACCTTCTATGTTTAGATCAATGTTTATAAAAAAAATTATTAAAACAATCGTGTTATAATAAATAAGCCATTCTAAGAAAATGAAACGGCCTTTGCATAGGCTGTGTAATTTCAAAATCATGTAAAAAGAATTGGAAACAATTTATAGAACAATTGAATAGGAGAAAATTCAAAAGGAAAAATCATTGCGCTTTGAATGTTAACCCTTAATTTCCCACTGTTGCATTTTTGCAACATATGATTTACTTTAATATAACAGACTCAATATTTTTTAATTACCTATAAATAACCTTTTTTTAATTACCTTTTATTACTGCAACGAAATACACGCTAATTTTGTCACTAGATGGAAGTACATTTTTTCCAGAAATCACAACAATTATAAAAATCTCTGATGCCTCTAGAACTGTGTTTTTGCTTTAAAAAGAATCCATTATACTTTATGCTTCATCTTGTTTATTGACGAAATAAATTACCAGGTAAGAAATTTAAACATTTTATGATGAATAATAAAATCCTCGTATAAAAAAAAGTTTTGTAATTTAGAGCACTACTGCGCAATGTTGCACTTCTGCAACAAACAAAAAAATGACTGAAATAAGGCAATTTAAAACAGCTTAATTTTTTTTATATATATTTCCCTTTTATTATTACTTGAGAACAACTAGCCGATATAATTTTTTCATAAAAATTTTAAAAATTGGGAAGTTAAGGGTTAATATATATATATATATATATATAGATAGATAGATAGATAGATAGATATACTTGATTACTATAAAACCGAATAAAATCAAACTTTAAAATTGCACATGTATATAATATAAAAAACAGCTGGTGGGTTCTTTTTTTTAGCCAAATGGTAATTATAGGTGTGGATCATAAGGGTTGATTTGTTAAGAAGAAATCATTTGCATTTGTATGATTTGATGACAATAGGAAAACTAAGCGTCCTCAAGTGCATTGACCTGTAGAGGGAAAAAATATTCGGCTAATATGTTCTTTTGTTCTCGATAAATTAAATATGCATCAAGTCCTCTTCTAGGCGGATATTTAATGGTACCATACCAGAATGATACTACACGTCACAGAAACAACGTCAGCTAGGAATACGCGACCAGGAACACTCGGCTACCGAGGCCACAGAAAATTTATAAATGTTCCATTCTGTTTCCTTCAATTTTTCATAACAGGTTTAAAAATTTCAATTAATTTTTCGAATGAGTTTTTCTTTTTCTTAAATTTGTAAGGGTATCGAAGAAAATTAAAGCTACAAAAAAATTACCCTTTAAAAAATAATGAAAAATTATTTCCTCTATCGTTCAAGAAATATTTATTTACTGTTATAAAAGGTTTTTGAAAGCTCAACTAAATAATATCCCTTTAAAATGTAAAAAAATATATTAAATTATTCAGTGTTTTAAAAAAATTAAATTAGAAAGTATACAAAATAAAATAAAATAAAAACCATTGAGATAACACAGAATTTTCAAACATTTATTTTAACTATGGTACTGTATACCTAATAGCTCTCATAAATTCAAACAATAAGAACAGAAACACAATCATGAAATTTTATGTTTCACAAAGTTTGTAAAAATAACATTTCTGGAACAAAATTTAATCTGATAAATAATTTTGTAAAAGCATTTGATAACGTTTACGTAAAATAAGGTTAACGTATTAAGGTTTTCTTTTTCTACACGATACCAAACAAATTTCTTCAAGAAACCTCTTTGCACAAAATGAAACAAATATAAAGTACAAAATTTAGCAGCATAGATGCCAAATTTAAAGGAATATCAAGAATATTGCTTGAATGTTAGAATATTTTTAAATAGAATTTAAATAACAAGTACCTTTTTTAACTCATTCTTTTTATTCAATACATTTGTGACGGGCTCACGCGGTTTTTTATTAACATGTTCTCTTAGGTTCTTAGGGGCCAGAATAAATAGCAACTCTTTACCAACCAAACCAAGAAGTAAAGCGTGAAGGAAAGATGCAAATTAGGAAGTTTTTAAATAACAGAAGTTTAGAGTAAGCTGGGTGGCATTTGGGGAATGTTATGTTAGTGTGTTTGGTAAGTGTGAAGAGTATTTCGCGAAGTTAAGTGACAGTCAAAAGAGGTTACTCAGTACAGAGAGTCCATAGTCAAGGTGCATACCATTGCTCGCCAGTGAACCGCAGCTTCAGCCAGGATCAGATAGATTGATGCGTCGTTGGACATTAAAGATAGGAGTGACCATTTAAATATTCGGATCTGATTGTACGTTGAAATTGAGCTTAGGCAAGTTAGTTATTAATAGTAGTCCGTGTTACGTTATTCCGGTATTATATATTGTGTGTTTAGCCACCGTAGATTCTCTCACATATCATATTATTACCTAATCTGTTAAAAGTTTAAGTTAATAAAGTAATTAAGAATATTGCAGCTTCTAGTTCTTCCTGTATTCCTACACCTCACGCTGATAATTTAGGAGAAGGGCACCCGAGGGGGGCACACATTATCAATCAAAAAGATCATTAAATAACTTGAAAAAATATTTAAGAAAATATACAGACAGACAGAAAAAGAGACTTAACTTTTATCATAATTAACTAATATCAAAATTTAAACAGAGTTTATTTTTCTTTAACCTCTACATGGCCTGTGATACATATGTGGACGTTTAGATTATAGTTATAGTTACTTTTTCAATAATAAATAGAACAAAAGTTTGATAACAATTTATACTCACTACAGAATTCCTCAATAAGAGAAGTAAAAAATCTGGTTTGGATGCAGTGGCAATGGTAATTTTCGATGTACAGTTAGAGATATGAAAAAAGCGTGACGTAACTTTTAACCGTCAATATTGTTGAATTATTTGAACAAATTTTGTTGATATATTTGATAAAAATAACATCATATACATTAAATATATTAAGATTTATAAATTTGTAGAAAGGTAATGAAGAAATGTCCTGATGGTTTTTTTATTTTATAAGAAATTACCCAACGTACGCATATGAATACATGCAACTATCGTTCGAGATGAGGTTTTTAGTTATACAATAGTAAGTATAACTTGATATTTCGTATAAGCGTATAATGAAATATATAAATTATGATTTTATGTGTTGGGGGTGAAAAAGGAAAATTTCAACTAAGATCCAATTTATTACAGACAGGAAAAGTAGCGACAATTCATACATTAAAGATTTGGAAATATCATTTCATGCGGAAAATGAAAGTGACTTACACAGATCATTTAGAATTGTAGAAGAATGTTCGAATTCTCTGATGAAAGTGTTCAATATCATCGTCCGAAAAGTTCTGTTCGTAAGCAACCACCTAAAAAATCCAAAAGCTGGACCAAAGTTGATCCTGATATTAGACAAGACGGTATACGTCATTACCCTAAAAAAAAAACTGAAAAATCCTCCAAGACGACACTATAAAAATTGTGTAAGACGAACTCGTTACATTTGTGAAAATGTGAAGAACCCGTATGCCCAGAATGTATGAAATCATTCCACTCATAAATTACCATTAACGTTCAGCGGCCATAAATGTGAACGTTATTTTCTTTTGCGAAATTTTATTGTTTTCTCCATTTGTTTTGCTTTTTGAATTTCTATGTTAACCCTTCATCTCTACTGACGTACTTATAAGTACCACTCACTTTAAAATTATATAGAATAATCATTTTTGCGAATATTCTGACGGTACTTCAAAGGAACATTTATTTACTTGCATTTTACCACAATAGATAATAGCACGGGTTCTATGATGAGTATTTTACTGGGGAAGGGGCGAATAGTTTGAAAACTAAGTTGCGCTTTTTCAGCTGCCGTTTTGATCGGATTCCCAAAATTGCATTTTTGTTCCGCAAAAGTAGTAAAAGTCAAAAAGATAAGTGTCTCATTTTAATATGTTAGTACTCAAGCATCGAATTTCATTTATTCGTTTCATGAAACTATAAAAAATGAAACCACGAATGAATAAAACTGCTTGTATATAGAATGATAGGAAAATGTTTTTTCTGTAACTCTAGATAAATTGACAAAGAAGAGAAATCGTACACATATCATACAGCCCTGTTGAAACTCCTTTAGCTGCTCGATGACCTCTGTTTTAATCAAGGCATTTTATTGACTAATTGGTCATTTACATCAATTAAACGACAGTGCAAACATTTCAACGCACTTTTGCAGTCCTTTTTTACACTTTTCACTTGGAGATTTAGATTGGGATTCTGCATACGAAGACGCAGAATAAATTTCAAATCCGTAAAATAATAGAAGTTTTACGTATGAAATGAAAAAAAATCTATCAAAAAATTACTACAGAGAATATGAGACAGAATTCTTAAAATCTGACAAATCCTCATGAATATCTTCAAGGGGGAATCGAAGAATTAAAATTATTATTAACTAAATTGCCTGAATAGATGTTACACATACGAGACACACACACACGTCTCTCTTCTTTTTTTTTTTTTTCACTATACCTATTAAGTCCCATAAGCCACTGGGCGTAGGAAGAAAATGACAATAATCTAACTTTATTTTTGGAATGGGTGAAAAGTGTTCGGTAAAATTTCTCTTAATCACTTGCTAAATGATTCTTAAATAGGGTACTTCATTTGCATCTTATTTTCATGTATAGCAGTAGTTAAAATATACCGGTTCTGGGCCAGAGGAGCCGCGAGAAAGGGGGTGGAAAATTTCACCCCCTACCACGGCGGAGCGGACGACCCCTGGGAGGAAAGAACAGAAAGGGTGATAAAGGGCGTCCTTATCTAAAAACGTTTTGCGCATGCTTTGTGAAATGCTGTGGATTTATTGAATATAATAATTGACTTTTACTATTGATTTTTCAATTAATACATTTTAAAAGCAAAAATAAGAGTACAATAACATTTTCTAATTTACTTGAGTGCAAACAATAATTGCAAAAAATAAATATTTTTAGAAGAAGATGAATCATTCCAATCCTTTCTCGTATTGGCAAGGAGTCTTCTCTATCAATATAATTTGAGGGACTTTGAGAACACGCGTTTGTTTTTAATGATAGGCGTTTCGTATTTTTACTTAATTAAATGAATTACTTAGTTAAAATTAATATACTGTTCGCCTTGATTGTAGGATCGGATGCAAATTTTAGTCTTGATGAAGGGGGACAGACTTTTTTGGAAAAATGGAACTTAATGTTAGTCAGAGATATTTTCGTTTCAATAAATGTTTTTCATTTTTTTCAAACTAATTTTTAAAACTATATATTTACTAGTGGTGTCATCTGTTAATGATTTTAATTTCTAAGTGGGGATTTAGACTTATTCTTAAGGGGGTCACTTCACGAAAATCGATGCCAAAATCGATTTTTCAATTTCGATTGAAAAATAAAATTCAACTTTTTCTCTTTCTGATACAATTTATATTTTTGTTCTAGCTAAATTAGAAGTATTTTTAATATTTTTTTTCAAAAGTTGTTTACGTCTGTCAAATCCCAAAACAGCTGATTGCCACGCCCCTTTCAAATCAAAACAAAAGACACATGCTACTTTTCAGCCTTGTCAAATAACTTAAATTGATTAAAAGTATTTATTTTGATCGGCAAATCAACTAGGAAAGAAGTGAAGTGAATAATTGAAGATGTTTGTTTACTTCTCGGTAACTCACGTGCTGCTTTTTTTCGTTGAATATAACAAATTGTTTTTCAGTTTTCATTAGATATAAATTCACAATATCTGATTAATATGCCTCGGTTTTGCAACAAAACTTTTAAAAGAAGAAAATTTGGTTCAAATTATAAAGATTCTTCAGCTTCTGAGGATTTGAATAAAGAACAACCTGCAAGTATGTATATTAAGAATTCATCATCAAAATCAAAATTAGGTAAGTTTAATGATGAGTATATTTCATTTTTAGATTCACCTGAAAACTTTTGTGAAATAATTGACATTCCGCTGTTTTCTAGTGTTTTGAAACAACATGTATTATGTGTAAAATGTAAAAAACAAGGTATTGACATTAAGTTTGGTCGCCAAATTCAGGGTTTGGCTACAGAATTGTTAATATGTTGGGAATTTTGGGGTCTTATTCAACCACTTCTCAATACCAGGTTTACTAACACTGTGGTTAATAAAAAAGATACAAAAATGTATGAAGTAAATACTAGACTTGCTTATGCTGTGAGGTCAGTTGAAAAAGGAGAAGCAGCTGCGAAAGTATTTTGTGGAGTTATGAATTTGCCACCTCCACCAAAGCGGTTTTACGAGTCTTTGCATGCATTAAATAATGCGACAGAAAAAGTAGCAAAAGTGTCTATGGCATTAGCTGCTGCCGAAACACTATCATTTAATAATGGTAACCCAAATGTTCCTGTGGCTATAGATGGTACCTGGCAAAAAAAGGGCCATACTTCTCTCAATGGTGTTGTTACGGCAGTTAGTGTGGACACTGGGAAAGTTGTTGATGCCGAAATATTATCGAGGAAATGCTCATGTCATTTTAACGGCAACTTACATAGTGATGAGTGTTCGGCAAATTACTTTGGAAATAGTGAGGGAATGGAAGTTGAAGGTGCACTTCTCGTATCTTCAATCGCTCAGAGGTACTACACAATTTGAGATATACGCAATATTTGGGTGATGGGGATTCTAAAGCGTACAAAACAGTTTTAGAATCTAAACCTTATAAAGATGTCAACATTGAAAAATTAGAATGTGTGGGTCATGTTGAGGAAAGGATGGGTACACGACTCAGGGCATTAAAATTAAAATTAAAAGGCAAAAAGCTCGAGGACAAAAAATCTCTAGGAGGCCGTAATAGATTAACTGATGCAGAAATAGACAAATTGCAAAGATACTATGGTTTGGCTATTCGAAACAACTCGAAAAATTTGTCAGCCATGAAACAAGCTATTTGGGCAATATTTTTTCATAAAATCTCAACAGATTTGAATCCACAACATGGTTTATGCCCCTTGGGAGATGATTCGTGGTGTGGATATAATAGGTCCAAACTGAAAGGTGATACATATAAACATAAACATAATTTACCAATTGCAATTATGCATTGCATAAAAAAAGTATTTAGAGATCTTTCAAGCCCTGAACTTCTGTCTAGATGTTTGCACGGTAAGACACAAAATTGTAATGAGAGCTTAAATAGTGTTATATGGTCCATAATTCCAAAAACTGTTTTTGTACAATTGGGAACTTTAAAAACCGGAGTATATGAATCTATATCTATATATAATCAAGGCTTAATTACCAAATTAAAAGTTTTAGATTTATTAAATATTCAACCTGGATTTTATACATGTCGAGCATTGCAAGAAGCAGATCATGCACGCATAAGGAAAGCGGAAAAGGCAATTTCACGAAGAACCAAAAAAGCTAGAATCAAAAACAGACAATTAAAATGTAGACAAGAGGATGATCTTGCAGATGATTCGAGCAATCCAAATTATGGTTCTGGTATGTATTAATTAAAGGAATGATGTTTTTACTTTAAATTACTACTTCTCAAAAGTGTAAATTTCAACACAAAAGGAACATTTTTGAAAAAACTACTCATTTAATAGTTTTGAAATTTTGCACATATATTAATATTATACAAATAAATATTTTAATGAGAGATTTTGTCAAAAAAATTATTCAAAAAAAAGTTATGGATTGAAATGTACAAGAATTTCCAGCGTTTTAAAATTTTTGACGTGTTACTTTACATATGATTTTTTTTAAAAAAAACTAATCAAATTTTTTAAAAAAGCTCCCATTAAAATAAAGAAAACAGTGCAATAAATGTACAAAAAAATTTTAGGAGTGTACAAATGGTCAATTTTTCAAAAATGTTCCTTACGCTTGATCATTGATGAATATACAATTACAATAAATTCTTACATAGAAGCAAAACTGAGAAGCTAAAGCGTAGGAATGAAAATATTTGAGTATATCTGAAGTAGTTTTCGAAATATTTATTTTAAAAATCAGAAAATTTGTGTGCGTTATGTGTTATACTTAATATTAATTAAATGGTTAAAATAATATGTTAATAATAGTCATGTAATCGTTTGAGGACACATTCATATACTAATAAAAATTATAATGGTCATTGATGCGAATGTCAAGAATTTTATGTAATTTTAAATTCAGACATTAAGATATTGGTGTAGAAATATAAAACGACCATCTAAAATACATGAAAAATGCAGTCTGCTATAAAATGATCTTGACAAACAAAATACGGCATTTTCACTTACTATGGCAGAGCCGGCTTAGTCAGGGGCAATCTGGAAAAACAGAGAGGGAACCGCGGTTTTGATGGATGCCGCTCTAGCTTTTAAAGTTCTCAGGGAAAAAAATATATATATAAATTACAAATGCAAAAATAAGTCTTGTAATTTTCCATGCATTTTTATAACAACGAATTGTGGAATTGGCTTCCAATACATTGTTGTGTTTGACAATATCTAAGGTAACCAACCCTACTTTAGATAGATTTGTACTACACTTTTTCGTAACCGTATTCCTTTTAAAATTAATTCGTGCAGCCAAAATACACCTTTTGCACATTTAAAAACTTATGTAAACTATAACGGTTAATTTTAATTTATGCAACTTGTGAAATGTTCATAATTAACCATTTCCGTCTAAACAGTTTACATGAAAAAAAAAGTTTGGACTCCCTCATTCATTAGGAAATTATATAAGATTCTAACATTAAGTTTTATTTTTCACCGAATAGGATCGAGTGGTAGTGTATCGTGCTTCCACACCACAGGTCTGGGGTTGTATTAATGGGCTGGGCAAGGTCGACTCTGCTTTCATCCCTTCTACATTGGGTCGATAAATGAGTACCAAAGCTTGCTTGGAGTCTTAAACACTGAAGGTCTCTCTTCAGTCACACCACCAAATCGAGACATCTGTTCATGCACCTCAGCGCCCAATGGTCACGTGTATTAGGATGGGCCCAGTAGTTCCTGGCCCTCATGGATTGTTGTGCCACTAAGTTTGAGTCTTAAGTTTGAGGATTGCCTCACTTTGGGGATACCCCTTAGATAAACATGTATTTCCACTCATTTACAATTAAACATTTTTCTTTCATTTACGTTTATTTCAGAAGGAAGTTTGATTTTTCAAATGTATTTTCTTAATAATATGTATATTTGTGTATTATATTAAAAATTTGATCAATCCAAAATTACATGTTTTTTGCTCCTCTAAAAGCTTTTAGGATTTTACAACTGATCTTACAATCCATATACGTTTTATAGAAGTATATTTAGAAATGATAAAGACATTTTTACGACTGTGTGAGCTTTTATGCCTCGTTTATAAATATAAAAAATTGCATTCAGCTACAGTTTTTAAAATGTACAGAAATAAGTGGAGCAATAGGATACTTACATATTATGAATATTTTTGAATCCAGTAAGATATATTTATATTTCAGTTTCTTTACAATTTGAATAGAAGTTGAAAGCCATTTTGCGAATAGTTTGATATTGAGTATAAACCCATAGGCTGTTTAATATTGTAAAGTGTTTTATTTTGATACCAGCACACATTAAAATAAGGCTCATTTGCAATTATATGATCAGCTTCAGTGATACTTAAATTTTCAAAAATAGTCTACACGTACGAAAACATTCTTTCACAACCGCACACCACATCTCATACTATGTCTTCCATACAGCAGGAAATATTTGCGTCTACTCAAAAAATTTAATACAGGATACATTTCCAAGTGTTAAAATTGTTTTTAAAATTTGGTATGGATACATTGGGGAACTGTCGGTTAACTTCACTGAAAAAAATTGTTTTAAGTGTACTGTTTTGAAAGACAAAATTAATTAGGGAGAACTTTTCTCACAATAGAATTTATAATGACTGAATTGTGTGAAAATGTAGTTATCGATGTGTGACATTTTTCCTTGTAATAAAAGAAACAGAAAGATAAGAAATTTAACTTGAGTAGAAAATGGTTAGAAGTACTGTCATGCGCATTTGAAGAAGTATATCCCCCATTAAAATTAAAAATTATTGACTGAATGTGTGTTATGTCCATCACAAATGCCGATGTAGAAAAGAAATTTTTATTTAATACAAGAAGTTCGAAAAGGAGAACACTAGGAAGGAAAATTTAGATTTTTTCCGAAAAATATTCAGTTAACATAAAAATATCATTTATATGATTTTAATTAAAATAAATTAAAAGTATTGAAATCCTTTTTTATGCTATTTTAAATTAAAAATATAATTGAATAGAGAAAGATCGGTTTTATATTTCATAAATATAATCATAGTACGTATATCACCGTATGCACCATTTATTAGCTTTTTGTTTAAAAAATGAGATAGGGCCTTTGCTCTTTTTACCTCATTACTTTTTTAAAAAACAGGAAAGTGAGCGCGATTTCTTACTCTATATTCAAAAATGAATACAGCATGCTTTTTTCTGCTTCAAATCGCAATACCAAAAAAATATATATATTTTTAATTTTTAAAAAATGACAAAAAAAAATTTTGTTTGAAGAAAATATAATTATTTTTCAACTTCTAACACACTATTTATTTCATTTTGTCCTTTTTTTTATCCTTCATTTTGTTTTAATTTTACTGTGACTGAACATGTAGGAGAAAGAAACACCGAATTCATACAAGATTGCCCAAGGCAACTTAACAGCGAGCTGTGAACGATTGATCTCTTGGTTCTTACTTGACAAAGGAACTGAACTAGGTCATAAAATATTGTCCCCGTTCGACCTCCCAAGTTTTAAAAGGGGGGAAGGAAAGAAGTCTGTTGCATTTTTAAAGCGAACTTCAAAATAAGTGTAAACGCTTTCGGAATAACTTTTCAGGAGGAAGGTAACCACTTAGAGGGTTAAGGTCTCTTTCGAATATATGGCAATAGATTCAAAAAAATTTCTATGATGATTCTATGCGGCTTTTCATTATTTTTCTCTGTTTCAAAGTATGTTCAAAATTATTTAATAATTATGCAGAAATAAATTTTCCGGGTTTGTAAAATCCATCAGCAGCTTTATCATAGCTTGTTCATGCTTCTTATTATTAACGATGTTTTCTGGAGAGTTTTATAGACTAGAAGAATTGTCGTTTTTAGTGAAATTTTGATGAAAAATTGCAGGTACACAAAATTCTAATAAATGTATTGAAATAATATTTATACAGTACGTGTATAACATCTTTATATATGTTAGAAATTAAAAGATTTGTAATACTTTTGAAAGTTTTTTAACCCTCCAAGCGGACAGCACGGATTATTCTGCCCTACTAGAGAGGCTTCGAAAACGGACCACACGGAATTTTTCGTAAGCCCGGGGACTCACCAAAAATGAACCAAACGGATTTTTTCCTCCTCAAGTAATGTGTTCAAAAATGGTAAAGCCGTGTTTTTCCGAATTCTTAATACAAAAACTATATGGTTCATGTTTTTGATATTTCACTGTAAAAGAGTTTACAGAAGAAGGTTCACAAAATGAGATCGGCTTTGTAAGACATTCAAAGTCTGTGTAAGCAACGAATGGGATTTTTACAGAGTGCTGAAAATTTTTAAAAAATAGCAATTTCTCTTTGGGCATTTCAATTCTTACACTATCGTGTGAATTACAATTTGCCCAATGTTTTATAAGAATATTTTCTGAAATAAAATGTTGCAAGCAGCGACTACAGATATATGTCTTATGGTGGAAATTGCTCAGTTGACTTGAAACAAGTCTAGATAAAGATTTTATCCAGCAATAATGAGAATTATTACTTGAATTTTTTACATACATCAGGTCGAGATGCTTATTCCTTTCAATTTTGGTAATTAGGAGAGGAAACACTTTATTTTTTTCATTTAAACCGTACACATTTATCGATATATTATTCTTTTCTTCAAATTTCTTTATATCTTTTAAGGGAGTCGGAAAGTTTATTCCAGTGAAATCTAAAGAGTTAGAATAATTACTATATTTTTGTGTGCGGTATGTATGCTCCTTCACCGGGAATAGTGCGGATAGTACGGTACATTTAAAACAAAGATTATCATCGTTTTGAACATTTATCACAGCATGTTTCGTTTTTATTGTAGCTGGTAAATCAATAAATGAAGAAGCATGCAATGGGTTAAATTTGTTAGCTCTTATTTCCAAATACAAGATTGAATATTGACTCCAACCGGATTCTTTTTCTTGGAAATCGGTGGTCTCCGCTAAAAGCTTATCTACAATAGAATAGTAAAGTTCACCAATATTTGTTTGGGTAAGAATGATATTATTTTTTGTGTTTTGAAGTTTTTCTACTCTGTGACAATCCCTGTATTTGAAGCTTTAGAATCTTTACACATTAACATGCAATTAACTTTTAATTCATTCTTTTGCAATTCTTTTAATATTATATTCTGAAAATCCTGTTCTTTTGAATTTAAGAATTGCTTTATTTCAAGAAAATTATCACTATTTTCTAAACGTAGAGTTTTTATTCTGCTTTTAAAAGCGCTCTGAATCACAGCAGACGATTTTAATAAAGGTAGCTTCCTTACCTCCGTATTGCTTTCATTTGAAGTGCTGGGTGCGGCGGCGTCTTTTCCATAAGATGCATGAATTTTCAAATGACGAATTAACCCATGGATTGTCGAACAGTTTTTGTCACACACTGGGCAGATGAAAGAAGTCGTTGGATCCTTCTCTGGAAGGGGCATTCTGCCTGATTCACTGGAAGAAGTACTAGCAGCAATCTTAACAAAGGGTTGTCCATGGGCCTTTAAATGATGTAGCTTTAGGTTGTCCATTCTTTTAAAAGTATTTCTACAAGCTGGGCAGATAAATGAAGACGCTGAATGTGATGATTTTACATGACGAATCAAGTTTTTTTAAAAGAAAAGAGCTTTTTGCACTCTGGACATGCCAAGTCAATTTCATTAATTGTCTCAAAGGGCTCATTCCATTGTGTACTGCTGATATCACCATAATCCATTTAAGCCAATAAATTTCCATCAACGAAAATATCAACCTCGTTAAATATTTGTTCTAATTTATCCATAGTTCATATAAATATTAAATAATTTAAATCCTTTAAACTCAAAATATGCTATGAAATCTAGGGTTATAACAGAAGGAAGCAATTATTTTTTTCCTAAAGAGCGTATGAAATTCAAACAGTAGGTGCAAAGCTACTAGAGAAAGTGTGTAGAATCTAAAGAAGTTGGTATTTATACATCGTTGCCAAAACCAGAATGTATTGTTATCGTTGACACGATATCGATTATTTGCAGAGGGGAGTTATTTCCCTCTGAATTTATTGCCATGCTTAACTAAAAAGAACTGTTCTGAATACTTTCGAAGATATTCAGTAGATTAAATTTATCACAGCGCCAGACTATAAACAAACGGAAATCGTCACAATACGTGGGGTCCTGCAAAAGTCACCTATTCTTATCTCGATGATCAAGTCCAATATAAGAAAAGTTCCAGACGGTAAGCAATTAGAGATTGTCACAATACGTGCGATCCTGCAAAAGTCGTCTATTCTTATATCGATTATCAAGTCAAATATAAGAAAAATTCCAGAGTAATGGATACGACTCGCGCATCGGTAAAATATATATCCCTATAGTTCATTTCTTATCAATACAAAATAGCCGTATTCATTACCCTGGAATTTTTTCTTAGAAATTAAAATCATTAACAGATGGCACCACTAGTAAATATATAGTTTTAAAAATTAGTTTGAAAAAAATGAAAAACATTTATTGAAACGAAAATAGCTCTGACTAACATTAAGTTCCATTTTTCCAAAAAAGTCTGTCCCCCTTCATCAAGACTAAAATTTGCATCCGATCCTACAATCAAGGCGAACAGTATATTAATTTTAACTAAGTAATTCATTTAATTAAGTAAAAATACGAAACGCCTATCATTAAAAACATACGCGTGTTCTCAAAGTCCCTCAAATTATATTGATAGAGAAGACTCCTTGCCAATACGAGAAAGGATTGGAATGATTCATCTTCTTCTAAAAAATATTTATTTTTTGCAATTATTGTTTGCACTCAAGTAAATTAGAAAATGTTATTGTACTCTTATTTTTGCTTTTAAAATGTATTAATTGAAAAATCAATAGTAAAAGTCAATTATTATATTCAATAAATCCACAGCATTTCACAACGCATGCGCAAAACGTTTTTTAGATAAGGACGCCCTTTATCACCCTTTCTGTTCTTTCCTCCCAGGGGTCGTCCGCTCCGCCGTGGTAGGAGGTGAAATTTTCCACCCCCTTCTCGCGGTTCCTCATAGCTCCTCAGCTCCTCTGGTCCAGAACCGGTATATCTTAACTACTTATAGCTTATTCATACGTAAGATAATTGAGATAAGGAAAGTAAAATATATTGGGAGAAATCCTAATTTAAAAAGCATTTAAAAAAAAAATAACACTGCATGCATTTTTGCTTCTTTTTTTTTTTTTTTTTTTTTTTTTTGCTGTTCAAGACTCAAGATATGATATCTTAATACTAATGACGAAGTTCTTAATCATTAAATCATTCTTTTCGTGACTTAAGAATTATTTGTATTTTAATACGTGATCTTCTTAAAATCGAAGTTTAATTCTAGAATCACTTTTGTGAAAATTAGTATTTCTCACAAAAACACGTTCTCTGTTTTGAAGTTAACTTCTTATGGCACGGTAGGGAGAAATTTCCGTTACGCGTTACCAGTTACGGTTAGCGATGAATGTAAGGTAGAAATGAATGAAGTACCGAATTTTCCCCTCGTTTTAAAAAAACGCCATCTAATTCATACTATCTATCTCAGACAAAAAATAATTACAAAATCGGAAAGATCATTCTTTTCGCCACGATATGGTATATTTTTTTTTAACAAAATAATGATATTTTCTATTTTCTACGATTTTTTTTTAAATGAGTCAAAATTGATACGCTTTTATAAAAATAGTTTCCAAATCATTCCCTTTAAGTTTCCTTTCGAGTTAATGAATTGATATTTTATTCTAAACATGTTCATACTTTTCTCTTTTAGAATCAGTTATAAAAAAAAATGACGAAATCTTTTTTTTTTTTTTTTTGCGATTTTTCAAAAAATACTCAAAATTTTAATTAAATATTTAATAACTTCATTATTTATAAAAATAATCTAACGAAACTTTTTTTCAATATGTAGAATAGTATTATCCGTAATCTGTTCAAAGATTAAAAAAATAGATTAAAAATTACGGCTTTTAAAATTTCTTTTGTGTTTTTCGTCTATTAGCCCTGAGCTAGCACCTCCCCCCTCTCCTCATTCAACAGCAGCTTTAACAAACCTTTCATCTTTTAGCTTTGCGATACATACTTTGTTTTGTTTTTACGTTACCTAGAAGTCAAAAAATATAATCCATTTTATGAATTTAAAAAAAATCGGAAGTGAGTCTTTAATCTACCCGGAGTAAGCATTTAAATGGCTCAAAATCTGTCGAAAATTAGTTTAAGGTGAGTTTGTTGGATATACAGTTTTAAAATAATTTTAAGGAAATAATACAAACAATCTATTGTTTTAAAATTTAGTGGCAACACAACATTTTTTCCAATAGTTTGGCAATAAAAGATTGCGTTTACTAAATTTTCAATCGAATGGAATTTCTAAATCCAGTTTAAGAAGTGAGTTTTTAAATCATATATATGTTTGGGTGTAATTAATTTGATTGTTGTGAAAGTGTTAGATAGTGCTTCATTAATTTGTATTTTAAGACTACAGTGGACAGTAAAATGTTTTACAAACATGCCCAAAATTTTTACTGGCTTTATGTAACTTAAAATTAAAACCATATAAAAAAATTGGTGAGAAAAAAATGAGTAGTTTTTTAAAAAATTTAAAAACGTTCCATGCGTTTTGATTTTTTTTTAAAATTTCATATTTTTACCTGATTTAACTTCTTTGAGCAATTCTTTACAAATGTATGCATAAGCGTACGCACGTTCCGTTGGTGTGTGCATGTGCTGCAACAATTCATAAATCTCAAGGCAACACATACTCAGAAATTGTTTACGAATACGATCGACGTCACTCTCAATGATTATTATACGTTGCTTTATCACGTGTAACGAGTATTAAAGGATTATATATTACGACAAAAAATAATGATAAAACATTTTACCATTGTCGAAGACGATCGTCATCAACAATTCATTCGCAAGAGGAGTTTAGACGACTTTCATTGAACAAACTACAAACTATCAATGAGAAGATTTGATTAATTTCATAACGAACAGACAAGGTTAATCGATTTTTACTTTTAAGGTGTGTTGGAAAGCTAAAATCTTATTTTTTTGACAATTTGAGATTTTCACATTTTCAAATTGTATAGATTTTAACCTTTCTAAAAATACCTTACTTTAACCTCTAGGGTATTTAGAAGCCCTTAAAACGTATTTTTAAATAATCGTTGAATTTGGGCCACGCCTATTTTAATGGCGAAAATTGTAAACAAATTACTTTGTTTTTGCTTAAAAGTGTAACGACCGATATAAACCAAAACATGCATCTTTTATTTTAAATTGAGCCTTTTATTTTTTTCACTTCCTAGCCGATTAGAAGTCTCACTGTATACATTAAAAATCAATTTATCTCAAAATGTAAATTTTAATGTGCGATGTACCTTTTCTGAGAAACTACTGTTCACAGGTATGTAAATTTTTTATGAATTATTTATAATGATGTCTAATATATACTAAAATGAGCTTTTTGTAAAAAACTCAAAAATTTAACTTTTACAAATTTTTAAGTAAAAACTGGGTCAAATTTCGCAATGTTCGATAAAATATTTCATAATTTATTAAAAAATTCAAAATTAGCTAAAATCTCATTTTAGTATAATGAGAGAGGTGTACTTTAATAGTATGAAAAATTTCAAGCATGTACATAAAACACATTTTGAGAAAAGGTGCATCGAAAACAGCCAATTTAACATTGTCAGTATAGAGGGAGAGAGAGGTTTCCAATTCCCTTAATTGCCAAAGTTTTACAGCTCACGCTGTAGACTTACAAGATTCAGTAATAAGAAATTCAAATATTTTAGTTTTATCAGAAACTTAGCTGGGCAATGAAAGTGATAGATCTATTCCAAATTTCATCTGCATTGTGAAGTATAAACGACCAAATACGAGAGCAGGAGGAGTTGCGATATATCAAAATTCTAGCGATGCTGTTAACATTATAACTCCATCCATGGAATGTTCTGTCAGTTAATCCGATATTTATGGTACCATACAATCTTCAGTGGGGGATTTGTGCTTGGCTGAATGCGTAATAGATAATGGACAAAAAATTATAATAGTAGCAGTATATATTACTCCGAACAAAAAGTTGGGTGACATTATCGAGTTCCTTCATTGATCATTATTACCATATGCATCAAGAGGTACTGCTTTACTTAATAAAAATTATGATAAAATACCTATGGTTTTAAGTGGAGATTTTACTGTCAATTTTGCTTTAGACAAATCTCTACAATTGATTGAATTTTTACAAGACAATTTCACCTTATCTCTACAAAACAACAGAATAATATCAACGACAAAATCAAATACTACGATTGATGCAGTCTTTTCGAGATACTTAAGCGATATTGAGTGCAAAACCTACATTTCTTACTTTAGTTACCACAAGCCTTTGATAACAAAAGTTAGTACTAAAGCACCCATAAGCATAATGGAAATAGACTAATAATGATGATACTTTTCTCAAAATACATACAATAATTTTTTTTTTTAGTATTATGTATATAAAATGAAAATTTTGTCTATACTTATATCTTTTCCATCCTAATTATTTTTTTAAAATACAGTTTGAAATAATAATGATAATAATAAATTTGTTAATTATATATAAGATTACTTCAAAATAAAACTTTATTATACAATTCAATACATGTAAGCCAAAGAAGTTAACTTCTAACGCGTGTTCACACTGATACACGCTTTCTTTTTTTTAATCGTGAAAAAACTTTTCTCAGATAATGACTTTTCACTTATATCAGGCTCTGAAATGAGAATCTACATTAATAAAAGAAAGAATGAGTTCACGAAATTTTAAACTAGCATCGTGTTGTGATTTATTAAAAAAGATGTAGATTTTTACATAAAGAAAATTTTCTTTTGTGATCCACCTCAAAGAAGGATTGAATCATTTTATTTCCGTATTTCAAAAAAGAAAGATATAAGTATAATAATAAAATAAGAATCAATTCTGAAAATACAAAGTATTTGTATTTGTAATAATAAAACCATGGCGTACACTTTGAGGACGCATCTCTCACGTCACTGAAAGGCCGTGGTATCCAGTTGGTCATGGTCGCGAGCACGTGTACGACGTTGCGGGTTCAGAGGGGGATACGCGTTATGTCGAGGCTGGAAGCTCTCGCGGTAGCCCAATGCAGTTTTTAACCCCACCGACACCCTACGCCAGGGATGGTGAACCAATGGCACGCGACACAATATTTTGGGCACGCCACCGAACAAAACGTTTGGCATTTTAGTTCAAAATATTTCCTTAATTGATTCGTCAATCCAGGCATTTTCAGCGAGAGTTTCTCAGCACAAAGAATTATGGGAAATGCTCGTTTATTATGTACCATGATGCGACTTCATTTGAACTTGTCCTAATTCGATTGGCTGGAAATTGAAGAATTTAAAATAGAACTGATTAATTTCCAGTCTAGTTCAATATGGATTCAAAAATTTATTGAAACAAGACAAAGTTGGAATTAATTGAAACAGAGATTAACAAGCAATATGAGTAAAAATGTCAGTAACGCGAAATTTTTAAGACATGGAATTCAATTCCAGACACAATTAACTGTTTGAAGAAGCTGTCTCATCCTACTTAAACCATATTTTCATCTACCTATGCCTGCAAGCCATTATTTTCAGAGATGAATAACTTTGAAGACTCGCTTAGAAACCGTTTGACAGATGACTCTTAATTCAGCATGCATTCTGCTAAAAGTAACAGCTTACAATCATAATATGTTATTTGTCAACTAATTTGCAACAACAGAAGTCACTCTAATAAAGCTTTAATCTAAATCAGCGTATAACTAAAACATTTATTACTATAAAGTGTAAAATGTATTTTTTAGAAGTAAATAAAGAGTTTTGAGAGTTGTGTTAGTATTTAGTTTAATTATTTTCCCAGTTAGCACAAGTCAAAATGACTTCACGGCACGTCTATATCTCATTAAACATTTCTTCAGAAAAAATGGCACGTTGACTCATAAAGGTTCGCACCCTACGCACTTCAAATTGTTACGTCCCCGCCTCCTCTCATTATTTCCAGAGAATCCCCTTCTTTAGTTCTTACCTCGCCAGTTTTGGTTCGGGAGGATTTTCCCTTAATTTTCTTACTCTTTTCTTTTTCTTTGTTTTTGCTATTTGGACAGTCAGGGATCGCGATTCTTTCCGAAAAAGATGGATTTTGAAATCGATTCGAATCTTAACCTGATGAATCGATTCACAAAAAAATTGAGGTCTAGAAAAGATCGATTTCTAAAAAATCAATTTTTTTTCCAAGTCTGCATTTACAATGTAAATATAAATCCATTTTATGAAAAACAAGAAAAATACTGTAATAAACGATCTTTTATCAGCAAAATCAGGGGATTTTTTTTAGTTCAGGGAATTCGACACAATTACTGTTATTTTTATTACCATATTAAAGCATGAAGTATAAAAGAAGACATTTATTTTCTAAATGTATTTGTTACATTTAAAAGTTTAGAAAATAGATTATAAGCATATAGTTCCCAATGCTTAATATGTAAACTTCTTAGAAATAACCGTCTCTCCAATCCACTGGGATCCAAGTAGGTTCCACTCATCACTTGCGATGTTGCCGGCAATCGAACAGGTGATCCCACGATACATAGATCTGGCTATTGAGTGAACGTGGTGATAAATAGAGTTTTTTTGTTCTTGCCAGTAAAGTATAGGATCATACTTCAGGTCCACAATTGCCTGCGATAAATAGTGTTTAAATTCTTCGTTTTTCATGGTTTTTACCAAAATGGAAAAAAAATCGACTGTCAATTTTCTAGGATCGATTTCACTGAATCGATTCAGTGCTACATATTGATTTAAAAAATCGATTTTTCCCCCTGTGAAGATCCCCTTGGATCTCACTTTGAGAACGAGAATAATTTGGAGTCAGATAAGAGCCAATAGCCATTTTTATAAATAACTTTCTTTATTTGGTTATCTTTCTCAAATAGAATCAAAGACTTTTAATAACAAATATATCAAAATAGTTATATGAGGTTTAAAAGTGACTTTCCTTTAAATTAACTTAAATATTTAATGATCCAATTAATTAACAATTAGAATATCGATCACGCAGAGATTACAACGATAAGAGATCCCAGAATTATGTTCAATAATATTCCTATTGAACATTTAACTTTAATCTCACTCCTAATATAAAGCTTTAATGAGACTTTAAATATAAATCAATATTTACCACACTGAATCTCAACTCTTCCTGAGATTAATTTATTCACCTAGAAATCTTCAATAATAAATCTCTAACTTCACTATTATACCTTTTTGCTTCAATCTCTCTCTCCTACTGCTTTTTTCTTTACTATTCCGTTTGACTTAAATACTTTATCTAATCTGCATAACAAGGAATCCTGTCCTCTTTTTGGAGCTGATTGGAAATAGGTAGGGGAATTAAATTTCCCTAAAAAAGACGTCGCAGAAGGTTTGTGAGAAAGTTCCGTATAGGTTTGTCACACCCCCGAGAAATCTATTTTTCGATTAATCGATCTCAGATCGTCATTCCTACAGTCTTTCCGTAATCCACCGCCGATGAACACGCCGTATGCTGGATTGACAACCGGTAGCCGTAAGAAAAAGATATTGGTATGGTTTAGCCCAGGGCTCGGCAACCTATGGCACGCGTGTCACATGTGGCACGCAATACAATTATCAGAGTGGCACTGTGCGCTACTCTACAAATGTATCAATATTTGAGTGGATTAAAGCTGATAAATTTATAATATATATATTATAATTTGATCATCATCTTCAGAATTACAGACATTTACGAAATTACGAAAAAATCTGAAAGATAACTCCAAAAATAAATTTACAGCTATTTTGTAAATTATTGAATGCCATTGCTGGAAAGATTTAATTGTTTGAAGAGAGAAAAATTACATGTGTACTGTGATTTTCGTTTTTGATTTTACATATCTAAGCAAAAACTCTTTCCTCGTATGAAAAATATTTCGAGTCCATAAAGATAGTATTTAACAACTGAATGCTCATAATCGTGTCGAATTGAAAGTTACAAAATATGCCTTTGATTTTGCGATATGAAAGTAGAGGTGCAAGCACTCTAGCTTCACATTAATATTTTTATTTATCTTTTGATTTAACTATAATGAAGGAAAATACTTATATATATATATATTTTTTTCTATTTCTTCTTTTAATAAATATGTTTAAAAGTATTTAATAACGAACACTTGTAATTTATTTATTTTTTTGTTGAAGAAATAAATATATTTTTATTTTTATGTTAAGAAATATCTTTAAATGATGCAAAGTTAATATATAATAAAACTGTAAACCTATATTATTGACCTCTATTCTCTAACTTTGGATACATTATCTAGGGAATCGAAATGTATCAAATATGTCCTACTGTGTGGCACGCTGAATCATATTGGTAGATTGGTTAGGCACGTTACAGCTAAAAGGTTACCGACGCCTGGTTTAGCCACTCTTGTTCGTTTCTTACCTTACGGTATCACGGACCACCCACCCTTTTGTAAATTAGTACAGTAAATTAATCAACAATTACAGTATAGAGCATACATTATTGTATGAACTTATATCCATTTTTTAGTTATCTTTTTCATCGCTTATGGTTTTACCATACATATTTTACTTTTAGACATCCCTGTTCTTCGTTGAGTACCTGTCATGGTATTTGTACAACAAAGATTTTCTTCGAGATTTGCTCACTGCAAAATACTTAATGACATTATTGCTATCAATTTCTATAGTAATACTATTTTGAGTGCATAGCAACATCAAACTGTTAAGCAGTGCGTTTTCCACAGTAGATAACATTTCAGTCTTTATTCACATAAGCAGAAATGCTTCTCTCATGACTCGCTAGGCTGTGTGTGTGTGTGTGGTACGCGTGCGCGCCGCGTTCGCTGTAATTTTAATTTTTTCTCTTTTTTCTCTAAATTTTTTTGCGGCAAAGACACGTACCTAGCACGCCTACGCAGAAAAGCGGTCATTGGTAGCCCAGCGGTCATGGTCACGAGTTCGAGCCCTAGTGCTTGTGAAAACCTACAGTGTAGAAGGGCTGATTCACGCTAAATCTCTCGCTGTTTAAATTTTTCCTGTTGCTGTGAAGTGATAGTTTGGAGAAGAGGTGTCAATTCAAGTGTCATCCCTGCCAATTTACCGTGGTTCAAAATTACGAGGGCCGTCGCCAACAGCCCTCGTATTTCTTTAAAGTGCAACGTTAAACACTCACTCATGTTGCCACATTGTAGAAATATTGAGAACGCAGTATTAGTATAGGTGTCGTCCTCATCACTTGACTTTGGTTCAGAATTATAAGATACGATATCAATAGCCTATGTGATCCTTCTAAGTGCTCATTGATAAACAATCTCTCATTTGCCTGACAAATTAAACAAACCCCAGTTGTATCTAAATCCTGACCAGGACTCCAAAATTAAATGTTGGTGTCACATGTAACCGTAAGTTTTAAAAGTATATTAATTTAATTCCAAATGAGGTTCATAGAAGAAGTATTGTCTTAAGGTGTATCCGACTACTTGCAGAAACTTTTTTTAAAAAAAATGGAGATCTGGGGGATTTTTTTGTAGGGTTTTTAGATTTATTTAGCACATGTGAAGAAAAATATGCTAAAATTAAGAAGAGAAAAAGAAATTATTGTTACTAAATGGGAAAAAAATGGGTAAAAATTTCAACACACTTATTTTGTGATTCCTTTCGCTCTCATTTTCGAATATTGAAAGAATCTAGATTTACTGAACAGAATGAGTCAAATTAGTTTGCAAAATTGAATGTAATCTATTTCAAGAATGCTTTTTAATTTTCAGTTTTAGAAATCTACTTAAATTACTAAATCTACTAATATTTAATGGATATTTTGTCTTTATAGTAATTGATCTACATTGTTTACATTAGATTTATCACAACCTTTTGGGGACATTATATGAAACAAAGCACATGATTTCCAATTCAGCACACATAACACATGCGAAATTGGCTTTTCGCTCATAGAACAAATATGTATTTTAAAGAAGCCTGGTGTAAAGGTGTGAATAACTGGCAAGGAATATCAAAAAAAAAATTAAAGAGCATGAAAATTCTATAATTTATATCCAAGCATAGCGCACATATGACATCTGGAAACAAAATAAAACGGTAGATTCATTATTAAATGCAATTTTAAAGAAGTTAATAAGGTTAGCCAAATCTTACGAATAATCATAGACGTTACAATGACTCTTGCGATGTGCAATCTTCCTTTTCGGGGACATCGAGAAACTCGAGATTCGACTCAAAAGGGAAATTTTTTGAATATAATAGACCTCTTGTCCAAACATGACCCTCTTCTCAATGTTCATTTGTCAGAAAAAAGAACTCAAAAATATCTTAGCCCAAAAGTTCAAAATGAACTTATTGCTATTACAGGCTCTAGAATAAAAGAAAATATTATTAAAAGTATAAGGAAATGTTCTTTTTTCTCTATTATTCTGGACACGACACAGGATACTTAAAAAAAGACCAATTAAGTAAGTATTATAATAAGGTATGTAACAACTGAGATGTTAATGATAATAATGAGCCAGATAATATCAGAATTAACGAAACGTTCTTAGGCTTTATTGAGGCGGCAAATCAGACTGCAAAAAGTTTGGAAAGTGATGTGTTAAATTTTCTAAATACACTGGACATTAATTTGGCGAAGTGTCGAGGACAAGGATATGATGGGGCAGCCAACATGAGTGAAGCGTATGGGGGATTACAGAAATTAATTAAGGACTAACAACCAAGAGCAAATTACGTTCACTGTTCAACACACAACCTCAATCTTGTTCTAAACGATGCATGTAATAACGTGCCTCATGTAAGAGAATTTTATGACTTGTCCAAAAATTTACACATTTTTTGTGCTCTGCATTAAAAGGTGGAGTGATCTGAAAATTGTGCAGAATAACGAGAACATTCAGCAGACTATTAAATCATTATGCACGACAAGGTGGTGATCTCGATTTGACTCTGTAATATCAATTCGCTACAATTACATTTCAATTTTAAAAGTACTTTCAAATATTTTACTAACCAGTACTAAGCAAGACGAGAAACAGGAAGCTTTAGCGATTAAAAAACATATGGAAAAGTTTCAATTTTTTGTTTTGTTTTTTTTTGCTAATTTTCCAATGTCAAATTTTTCAAAGCATAAATTTAACTTCAAAAGCATTACAATCACCAAAAATAGATTTGGAAAACGCTAAGACCATGTTAAATTCTAGCTTAACGTCTATCGAGAATCTTCGTAACAATTTTGCTAATATAAAGGAAGAAGCTATTGGTTTGGCTAAAAACGGGGGTATCACCCCGGAGATTGAAAAAAAGAGACAGAAAAGTTAGGCAGTTTTTCGATGATTTGAATGCTGATGAGAAAAACTGCAAGACAGAGAACGATTGTTTGAGGTGGATGTTTTTAAGGCCAATGTTGATGTTATTACTACTCAATTAAAAAATCGCTTTGAGAGTATGAATGGTATTTACAAATCATTCAGTTTTCTTTCTCCCAAAAATATTGTGTAAGCACTACAAATGATCTCTTATATAATGAAGCCAGTAATCTTCAAAAAGTATATGGCCTCGACCTATCTAGTGAATTTCCAAGTCAAATTATGTCTCGAAAAGCAGTTTTTAGTGAAGATTTAATTAAGCTAAATTCGATAAAAGATTTAGGTAATTTTTTGATGATTCAAAATAAGTTTGCTGCGCCAAGTTTACCAGATGTATGTATTACAGTTTTATTGTTTTTGACTCTTCCATTTTCTATAAATTAAAATTAATAAAAAATTATCTACGTTGTACGATGTCAGAAGAGAGGCTCTCCTATTTGTCTTTGATAAGTATTGAACAACAAGAAGCAAGAAAAATTGAATTGGATGAATTAATAACCGACTTTGCTGAGAAAAATATGAGACGTCAATCGCTTTTTTTGTGGTTTACTTCTTGAGTGTAGTGCTGTATATTAGCTAGTAGTGTGTGTCGCGAACTACCCAACGAACTAGTTACTTTTGTAGTTCAACCTGAGTGGTACAGCGAGCGCATTCTTTTTTGTGTCCATGCTTTCTTATTAGTAACAGTAGTTGTGTCTTTGACTTTTTGACAATTTATGCTAGAATTTTATCGAACTTAAGGTCAAGTTCATCCCGGGATTCATAAACGAAGAATTTGGTAAGTGATATATTTTTCTATCATAAGGATCTGAAATCGAAATTATTATTTTACAGTATTTGTGTTTTTATTAGTGTATCGTTTTTATTTAAGTTACCAGGTTATCAGTCGACTGTTGTTAGATTTTCCATTTTTTAAATACTATAAATACTCTCTAATGTTAAACGTTATTTACTTTTTTTACTCAGACACAGGTTGATTTTATACTCAGTTGTAAGTTTAATACTTAAATATTTTTACGTGATGTGTAAAGGTACATTATGTTATGGTTTTGTAATTCTTTGTGCATATATATATATCTGGCTTGGGGCCCAAGATCTGACCTTCCGGGGGGCCCCAAATATTTTCCGTTACGCCACTGGACGTTGCCATAATATGTAAGTACTGATTAATCTTTTAACACATTGCAGAAAGGCTATACTTTCAAAACCATGATGCTTTGCATTGTTTGAAAACAATTTTGATATTTCTAAAAAATCTTATTAAATTGATATTTTTTATAATAAAGAGACAAGCCCAGTCAATAAATTTTAATTCACAACATGTTGATCTTCTGGTTTATAATACACCTTTAATGTAACCATAGTTTTGTTTATTTGGATAAAAATGAAGGAGATATATATCAGATTCTTGATATTTAATCCGCTTAAATATATTTCACGCTTTTATTTATTAATCCATCCAGAAACATGATTACATACAGTGTACCTCAAAAGTGTTCGAACACTTGCAATTTCCTATAAAATTTAATGTTTTTGACTAATAAAAACTAATGTATTGGAATTGTAATTTTCTTATGATATTTGCAACTTGTTCTTAACGAAATGACATAATCAGTTTTTTTAAAAAATAGTATAACCATTTTTTTACAAAATTAATAATCAAGAAGCTACTAAAAATTATGCCACAAGTCTTCGTACACTTAACAAAAATTTCAACATAGTTTTAAATATTGTATTTCTTTCTTATTCTAGTTCTTAGTAGGATATCTTTTATTGTCCGCAACAACTTTTAAACGTCATGGTATACATTTAATCAGTTTTTTGTAATTTCTGCATCAATTTTCGACCATTTTTCTACGATTGTTGTTTTTACTTCACATTATGTGTTTATATGTCATGTTTTCTTTTTTTAAATAATCAAAATCACACCAAATATGTTCTACTGAGCTAAATAAAGTGATTGAGGTGGTGTTTCAGAATTCGGGGACAGTTATAGGGACATCAGCGGCGTACATTGAGAGCAGTGCGCTTGGCGTTATTATCCTGTTAAAATAAAGTTGTCTTATATATCAAAAATTTTGGGCGGATAATTTAAAATTTCTCTTTAAAATATTAAGACAGAACTCTTGATTTAGAATACCATAAAAAAATACCTTATTCTGAGGCCGGTTTACACCTCCACGCAAGAATACGTCCGGTGGAGGAGTTCATGTTCCACATAAATTCATGGGATTAAACTCCTCATTTACAAGCTATAATATGCCCATAAGAACCAAAAATGTTGAATTTTCTGTATGGAGGTGGAAGTGTTCTTGCGTGGGGATGTAAATCGGCCTCAGATTTAGGTAATTTGGTATTTTTTATGGTATTGTGAATCATGAGCTCTATTTAAATATTTTAAAGAGAATTTTTTTTTAAATTATCTGCCCAAAATTTGGATATAGGAGACGACTTCATTTTTTAACAAGATAATGACGCCAAGCGCATTGCTCTCAATGTATGCCACGGGTGTCTCTATAACTGTCCCCAAATTTTGAAACACCTCCTCAATCACTTTATTTGGCCCAGTAAAAAATATTTGATGATATTTTGTTTTTAAAAAAAAAAGAAAACAGGACATAAACACATAATGTGAAGTAGAAACAATAATCATAGAAAAATGGTCGGAAATCGATGCAGAAAATACAAAAAACTGATTAAATCTATACAAGACGTTTAAAAGTTATTGTGGACACTAAAAGATATCCTACTTACTAAAATAAGAAAGAAATACAATATTTAAAGCTATGTTGAGATTTTTGTTAAGTGTACGAAGACTTTTGTAAGGTAATTTTTTAGTAGTTTTTTGATTATTAATTTTTTAAAAAAATAGTTATACTATTTTTAAAAAATGGACTATGTCATTCGTTAAGAACAAGTTGCAGATATCATAAAAAAATTACAATTCCAATATATATTAATTTTATTAGTCGAAAGCATTAAATTTTATAGGAAATTGTAAGTGTAGGAACACTTTTTTGGTCCACTGTATAAGTAATCACTTCAGGGAACATGGTATCATATGAGAGATTTTGTTTTCCCATTTCAGAGTCCCGTTATCATACTGGTGGGATCTGAATTTGGAGCTTATAAATCGTTATAAACTATAACTTTTGGTATGTTTTATTACAGCAAGAATTTTACAAGAATTTTGAAATGGAGTTAGGCTTAACAGTGAAAATCAACTGGTTCTCAACAAGTTAAAGGGAGGTAGAGAAAATTTAGGTACCTACATATTATCGCAATAGTGCCAACGCTCAAAATACACTCTGTCGCAAAAAATATATGCACCCAGAAGAAATTGAGCTACATTCACGAAATTTGCTATGCATGTAGTGTATATGAAAATAAACAAATGATTAAAAATTCAGAACAAAATATCATTTTATTAAGCGGTTACAGCTTGCAAAAAGGTTAAAAATCAGTAAGTAGTAAAGCCACCTCTGGCAGCTATTCAAGCCGAAATTCGGCGTGGCATCGATTCAATTAGATCACTTATGGCCCCCTGTGGAAGATCCTGCCATAGTCTTTGCATCTGCGCAGTTAATTCTCCTGTATTTCGGGACGGCTGCAGTTGACTTCCCAGCGCGTCCAGACATGCTCTATTGGCGAAAGATCTGGTGTCCTGGCAGGCCATGGTAGGACGTCATATCCTTGAAGACATTGTTGGGAGAGTCGCGCAGTATGTGGACGAGCATTATCCTGTTGATAAATGGCACCTGGGCGACTTGATAGCATGGGTAGCACAATCGGCGTTAAAATATCGTCCACGTATCTGCGAGCTGTCAAAGTGCCTTGAAGGACCACTAAAGATGATCGTGTGTCCCAAGAAATTGCTCCCCACACTGTCACACCTTGTGAAATTGCTGTATGCCGCTCGACAATAAATGCCGGATCGGATCGCTGGCCGGTGCGCCTCCAGACACGTGTGCGGTGGTCATCAGCACTGAGACTGAATCGGGATTCATCACTGAAGATGACACGTCTCCAGTCTGTCACACTCCAAGTTGCCCGAGGTCGGCAAAAATCCAGTCGACACTGCCTATGATGTGGGGTCAGTGGTAAGCGTCTTAGCGGACGTCGGCTCCCTCAAGCCAACTTCGGTCAGTCGTCTCCTTATGGTTTCTCTTGATGGCACTGGATGTCTGGAAGGAGGTAAGTGGCGTTGAATCGATGCTAGCGACGTTGTTGGTTCCGAAGTGGCCACTCTTCTGATTGCACGATCCTCGCGATCATTTGTGTTCCTGGGACGTCCTGACCCTCCGCGACGGTACACTCTACCTTCTGTGATCCACTGTTGCCAACACCGAGCAACTACCATATCGCTCCGACCGAGGTGGCGGCCGATACGTCTATTCGACCAACCTGCTTCTCTGAGTCCTATTATACGGCCCCTATCAAAGTCCGTCAGCTGCTCGTACTGCCGCCGGTTACGTCTTAGAGGCATCCTAAGTCTCAATATCGTCTATCAAAGTCATCAGATTCGTTTGGATAGCCGTACGGCGCTCGTACTCATGCTTTTAAACTCTCCCAGTTGCGCAACTAATATGCGCATAGCACACTTAGCCTTGTCTCATTGGCTTCGAAATTTTAATCATTTGCATATCTCTTACCAGACTATATTCTTGCCGAGTTTCGTGATTGTAGCTTGATTTCTTCTGGGTGCATATATTTTTTTGCGACAGAGTGTATTTCGCCGAGTTGGCAGAATTGATTTTCCATGTGTTGTACATGCTAAATTGAAACAACCAAGTTGTTCGAGCATGCGCAGTGGGCGCCGCGCGGCGGTGATTAAGTGTATTAAGCGAAACGCGAATTAAGAGTTTCAGAGTGTGTGTAGGAGATCAGACGAGCGAGAGCGCAGAAACGGTGCCCATCGTAAGTGTTCCGACATACTCCCTGAGCAACCGAGTGTGAAAATAAAAGAGTTGTGTCAACATCCTCGTCTGGTTTCCTGAGACAAAAACACATAGGGACCACTTCTTCAACATAGTCTGTCCAGCCGAGCCGGAGAAGTGAGCTATTCAAGGTGACGTGAGTAGTGGTCTTTTTTTTTTTTGTGTTTTTATTATTATAAATTGAGGACTAAATTAATTTTAGAAAAATGTTTAAGAACTACCATAAGGAAGATCTTCGGATCGTAGCTCTTGAACTTAGTGAGACTGTTGCTGAAAAAGTAACTATCGTTGAGAGTTAACTGAAATTATTAAAGAAAATAAATATTCTAAAGAGGATGTTGAATTTGTTAAAGAATTAATTCAATATACGATCGAGGACCGTAAGAAAGCGGAGAAAGACCGTAAGAGAGCAGAGGAAGACCGTAAGCGAATGCAAATAGATGAAGACCGTAAAAAAGAAGCCGAAAATAGGTTACGAGAAAAAGAGCTTGAGCTTGAACTAGCACGTTTAAATGTTAATTTAGATAACGAGAGAACAGGTGAGGGTTGTAACACGCTGGATGCGTTGGTGTGAAAAGTGTTCGAATCCTAACGGTGAAGGTGCCTAATAGACCTGAAGGTTGGACATTCTTTTTCGCTTCGTTAGAAAGAGCCTTTGTATCAAAAAATGTGCCCGAGAAATTCAAGTCGGAGATTTTATTAAATTTGTTGGGAGAAAAAGCTTCAAATGTGTTAACATATGTTAAAGATGACGAGCTTAACAATTATGAGAACAACTAAAATCAATAATACTAAAAGAATATGAGCCAAGTGCAAATCAATTCCTTGAACAATTTTAAAAAGCTACGCTTCATCCAAATGAAACATTTATTCAATATACTTCTCGCTTAATTACAAATTGGCAGTATTACTTAAAATTAAGGAAGGTCTCTGATTTTGACAACTTAAACGATCTTATTGTGTCCGACAAAATTTTCAGTTCGCTTGAAAAAGAGGTAGCGTCTCACATTTCCGTTCGAGCAGGAAATGATTAGTTTCGCCCACTAGAGCTTGCCAAAGAGATAGACTTGTATAATACTTCTCGGGGAAAGAGCTTAAAAACTTTGCCGAATGTTCTTACTAGAAATAACCCAGTGAAAAATACGTCAAGGGTATTTTTGAGTGAGATTAAAGATTCTAAATGTATTTGTTGCGCTGAATCGCATCCATTATATAAGTGTGCAGTGTATTTAAAACTTCCCATAAATAAGAAAATTGATCTGATTAAAACTAATAACCTTTGCTTTAATTGCCTTTCTACATCTCATAGAGCGAAAGACTGTAAATCGAGATTTGTTTGTTCTGAGTGTCAAAAGAGACATCATAAAACGATACATTATACAGAGCGCGAGCCAAACAAGGAAGTAAGGAACTCCACTTTTGAACCTCTAAATGCATCAGCGCCACAGACTTCGCGCCCAGAGTAGAAATGCATAAC
Source organism: Trichonephila clavipes (assembly GCA_019973935.1). Taxonomy (NCBI): domain Eukaryota; kingdom Metazoa; phylum Arthropoda; class Arachnida; order Araneae; family Nephilidae; genus Trichonephila; species Trichonephila clavipes. The sequence goes on from BMAU01013825.1 coordinate 1,017,937, forward strand.
TTATTAACCGTAACGAGTATAAACAGAAAAAAATGTGTTTTGCTAAGCTCAGCAATTTGTTATATAAAATGTGAAAATGGTTTATTCCCAGTCAAAGCAATTTTAGACAGCGGATCTACATCTAACTTTTTAACGAGGAGCTTATGCGATTTAATTGGACTGAAAAAATACAGAACTAATGTTTCGATTTCGGGACTAAACAAAACAGTAATTCCAATAGACTCGCGTGTTTCAGTATCTATTAGCAATAAAGAAGGGAGTTACATTAAAACATTAGATTTTTTTTGGTACCAGCAATAACGGAAGATCTTGTTCCAATAACGAAAATCGATTTTAATCTGAATAATATTCCCAATCTTAAATTAGCTGACAAAAATTTCAATATTCCAGAGCGCGTGCAAATGCTATTAGGTGCAGAAGTATTTTATGAATTAATGTTACCCGGACAGTTCTAGACGGAGGGTTCAAATGTAATTTTTCAAAACACTGTTTTCGGATTTATCGTTTCCGGATCTACTTCTTCAGACGTGCAGGAAAAGAACATTGTGGGTTTATTCAGGCTGCGGATAATCTAGAGCATTCAATTAAGAAGTTTTGGGAAATCGAAAATGTAGAAATCGATTCTGTTAAAACCAGTGAATTAGATATTTGTGAAGACCATTTTAAAAACACTCATTTGAGAGATGACCAAGGAAGATATACGGTGGCGATGCCATTAAAGAAGATCCTTCATGTCTTGGTGAATCCAGACAAACCGCGATTCAGAGATTAAACTCCTTGTGGAAACGACTAAGTAGAGATAAAGAATATTTGTCCCTGTATGAGAAATTTTTACAGGAATATGAGGATTTGGGCCACATGAGGAAAATCAAGGAGGATGGGTCTGGAGTTGCATTTTACATGCCACACCATGGTGTTTATCGCCCCGAAAAGTCTACAACTAAACTGAGAACTGTTTTTAATGCATCAAGTCCTTCAACGAGTGGAAAATCTCTAAATTCAATTCAATTTAATGGCGGACTGGTCCAAGAAGACCTCTTTTCCATTATGGTTCGCTTCCGAAAGCACAAGTATGCCTTTACTACGGATATAGAGAAAATGTTTCGCATGATAAACATACATCCGGAGCAAACGTGTTTGCAAAGAATTCTGTGGAAGAAAGGTATAGGAGAGCCAATAAAAACGTACGAGTTAACTACAGTCACCTACGGCACAGTTAGCGCACCTTATCTAGCCACGAGAACTTTGAAACAGTTAGCGATGGATGAAGCTAATAATTTTCCTTTAGCAGCTCCTGTGGTGCTGAGTGACTGCTACATGGATGACATACTATCGGGATCCGAGAGAAGAGGTAATCGAATTGCAGCATCAATTAATAGAAATGTTCAAGACCGCAGGGATGCATCTTCATAAGTGGTGTGGAAATTTACCCGAGATAACTTCCAATCTACAAGAGAATGCTTTCTTGGAGTCTGATGAGACTAAAGCTCTAGGAATAATTTGGAATCCTAAGTTAGACTGTTTTCTTTTCAGAATAGAGCAACAAAGGCCAACTTCATTCACCAAAAGAATGGTTTTGTCTACTATTGCAAGAATCTTTAACCCTTTGGGTCTCCTCGGACCGATCATAACTTGGGCAAAGATATTTAGGCAAAGATTGTGGTTGCTGGAATTGGGATGGAGTGATGAACTTCCTTTTAAAGAAGAAAAGGGGTGGTGTCGATTTATCGACTCTTTGGAAGCCGTGAATAACATCTTTATTGACCGATGTATTGTGATTCACAGAGCGGAGAGCATTGAGTTACATGCATTTAGCGACGCTTTAGAAAAGGCGTATGGTTCATCCATTTATCTCAAGTCTATATCTACAAGTGAGGTAAATGATGCAGAAACCTGGCTTATTAAACAGGACCAGAGTGGCATTAACTTAAGTGACCCGTCAGGTAATCTTAAATCTTTGAATATATTCCAGGATGATAGAGGAATCCGGAGAGTTGGTGGAAGGCTGGAAAAAGCTTCCATACCCTACAGCCAAAAGCATCCAGCTATACTGGCTAAAAATTCTAAATTGTGTAAAATATATTTCATAACTTTGCATAAGAAATTATTTCACGTTGGTCCACAAGGACTGCTGAATGCAGTAAGATTGAGATTTTGGGCTTTAGGAGGTAGAAACCTAGCTAGGAAAACGGTTCATACTTGTGTGGTGTGTTTCAAGTGTAAACCAATTCCCTCTTCTCAAATAATGGGCAATCTTCCTTATAAAAGAGTAAATATGGCCCCTCCATTCAGTGTAACTGGACTAGATTTGGGAGGTCCATATTTTGTAACTTACAAACACCAGAGAAAGGGCATTTTGAATAAAATTTATGTTTGTGTTTGCATTTGCTTTGTGACTCGTGCCATTCACCTAGAAATTCTTTTCAATTTGACTTCGGATGCAATAATTGTGACCCTTAAGAGATTCATGTCTAGACGAGGAAAATGTTCCAAAATTTTTACGGATAATGCAACAAATTTTGTTGGTGCGAATTCTCAACTAAAGGTATTTTATAAGACCTTAACTTTCCAGATCAAAATCTGGCGGCATATTTCACTGAGGAAGGTATTGAATGGAATTTTATTCCACCAAGGGCCCCACATATGGGAGGTCTTTGGGAGGCGGGCATAAAGTCAGTGAAATATCACCTCAAGCGAGCACTGGGAAGATCCCGACTCACATACGAGGAGTTTGGTAGAAGGTATCCAGGTAGAAGGAATTTTAAATTCCAGACCCCCTTTTTTTTACACCAATATCCAATGATTTTGATAACTTTGAGGTATTAACGCCTGCGCATTTCTTGATTGGTAGATCAATTAATTCTATTCTTGAGCCCCCCCCCTAGTAGTTAATATTAGTGACAATAGATTAAGCCGTTGGCAGAAAACAACAAAGGTAATTCAGGTAGTTTGGAAAAAATGGAGTACCGATTATCTGAATACTCTCCAACAGAGAGGAAAGTGGATGATCGAGAAGGACAATGTAATGTGTGGTACAATGGTAATTGTAAAGGAGGATTTTACACCAGTTTGCAACTGGCTTTTAGGGCGCGTCGTTGAGATCTATCATAGGTTCTGATGGTAAAGTGAGAACAGTCAGAATATTAAAACAAAGGTCGGAGAATTTAAGAGGCCCGTAACTAAGATCTGTATTCTACCTATAGATGTAAATAATTAAGGTTAATTTCCATTTAAGAAATTATGTGTTTGTCTTTAAATTGTGCAATTGTAATTTTAACTTGCTTTTTTTTTTTACTGAAAAGTTATAGTACCTTTTATATATATATAATAATTTTGAAAACAATTGTGTAATTTTTGTGAAACTTGTTGTGAATTGTGAAACTTGTTGTGAATTGTGAAACTGTAATGTGCTATTGTTGAATATTAATATTGCAAGGCCGGGGGTATGTTCGAGCATGCGCAGTGGGCGCCGCGCGGCGGTGATTAAGTGTATTAAGCGAAACGCGAATTAAGAGTTTCAGAGTGTGTGTGGGAGATCAGACGAGCGAGAGCGCAGAAACGGTGCTCATCGTAAGTGTTCCGACATACTCCCTGAGCAACCGAGTGTGAAAATAAAAGAGTTGTGTCAACATCCTCGTCTGGTTTCCTGAGACAAAAACACATAGGGACCACTTCCCCAACACAAGTGCTTTATTTCATATAATCTCGCCAATAGGGTTGTGATAATATGTAAGTACAAAAAATTAATACAACTTTAGTACAAAAACTCCTATATGCAGGCATGTTGCACACGAGTGGAAAACAAAAAATATGAGTAGTGGAAACTGAGTAGTGAGACAAATTGAAACATAAAAAAAGTACTTAGGGCCACCCCATTTTATTCGAATAATATTTAGGTCTAAGTTTTATTACTCAGTTGAGTGAGTGGTAACACCAATTCCTACTTTTGCATTCATTTTGAAATTTTGCAAAAGAAAGCTGTGGTTAGTTATAAATGAAAAAGATTTTTGCATCGTCTGAAGTAAAGTCTTGCAGCTCATCTCTTTTTATTTTTGTACAAAATAAGTCAAAAATTTTTCTTTGAATTCTCTCTCTCTCTCTATTGTACATAATTTTGTTTGTAACATTATATAAGTATTAAATAAGACTTTAAATAAATCCTCTCTATATGTGGGTTTTTCTGCAGAAGACGTTTAGTATAAAATTACCTAGTCTTGTACCTGGGCCACATAGTTGCCTTGTACCTAGGTCCACATGGCCCTAGGTATAATTGCAATTAATATTCTTTATATTATTTTATTGAAAAAGTTTTCATAATAAAAGGAGGAAAATGGTCTTAATTACCTGAACCATTTTGATTCAGTCAAGTTTTTTATTATTATTGGATGTTATTAAAATAAGGAGTGTATATTTTGTTCTGAAACTTTTTCAACATGCTTGATTGATAAATAATATGTTAGCTACCATTATTGTTATTATTCAGGGTTATTACTTTGCTTTCACACACATAAGAAATCATTTAATTAAAAAAGTATTTTTTTATAGTTATAAAAATATAATTCTAAATCAAGCTTTTACGATATTTCAATTAAATTTTTAATTTATCAATTTTCCTCTTTATGAGCAATTATAAATTCCTAACTTTTTTAGATGCCTAGAAATCCTGACAGAATAATATGGTAAAAACCTAATGTGGCAGAAATAATAAATGTTAAAGAGGAACACTATAGCGTTAAATTTCTGAAGAATATTGCACATTCAAATAAGTTTCTTTTTGATAAGGAAGAAACTTATGAAATTGGCAACAGAAATATTGTGTCCAAATTGCCCAGACCACAATCTGTTGATGCTTCAGAGCGACAATGTATGCAGCTCACTTTTGGAACCAGTTTTTTGAATTATAATGTTGAATGAAAACATGTTAAATTATTAATTCACATTAATAATTTGGCACATTGCAATTTAAATGGTTACATGATAAATCAATGTATTAGCTGCTATTTTTTTTTCATTAAATTCATGTGTGCATGTTTCTTTTCTATCGATTACAGAGTGAAGCCTAACTTTCAGGAAAAGGCCCTAGGTACAGTGATATTGTACCTAGGTCAATTTGCGAAATTTTTTTAAAACCGTTTATTTCTCAGAAAATTTATTTATTTTAAGTACTTATTATTATCTACAATTGGATGGTAGTTAGTATAATGATGAGTGCATATCAGTTTCACATTTTTAAACAGTCCAGGGGCTCTGTTTTTGGGCATTGAAAAAATATGGCCTTAGGTATACAGGTTCCCCTACTTATGTATTATCGTAACCTATTGGCAACACTATATGAAACGAAGCACCTGGTTGCCAATTTAGCGTGTACAACACTTAGGAAATCGGAGGGCACTTATGAAATATCACAACAATTGGCAACCAGGTGCTTCGTTTCATGTAATGTCGGCAATAGGTTGCAATAAGACGTAAGTACCAATCGGAGTTGCCAATTTAGCAAGTTATTAATAGAGTTGGCGATTGTTTTGGTAATACATAAGTACTGAAATCTGTTCAGTCTGACGTGCATGAAACACCATAAATTTAATAAATTAATTTAAAGAAACTAAAAAAATGCTTTTATATAGTTATAGTTTTAATCGTACTAAAAATTAAAAAATATAAACATTGAATAATGTTATTCATATTTTATTCGAAATGTTCTTAAGAATTTTCTTATCCGTTTTTTTACTTCAAATATTTTACATCAGAATATAACTCCAAGGCATATTTTAACAATCTCGCATATTAAACAACAATCAATGTAATATCGCATACAAACAAAGAATAAAGTATACTAAAGTAATGTAATTATCATGGTTTGAAATAATCTATTCGCTTTTAAAGTAGTTTTCATCGGGATAATTGTTTCTCGAATGTATTTTTTCTTCCTATCATTCAGGAAAGCAATTGCGTCAATCTTTGCTATATGATTGAGAGCTTTATACCATCTAAAAGAGCACACATTGCCATGCAAAAGATATTTACTGTTACTTTATTTATTATGAAGAGGAATAATAAACAGTTATTGTTAATCTCAAAGTTCAAGGCATTTAAATCAATTCAAGGAAAATACTGCTACTCTATTCAACAATCGAGGTGAAACTTCGTTCTTCCAAAAAGTCGCAGCTTGTCTAAGGCTATTTATCGTGTGTAAAAACAGAAAAAAAAAAATGGTTTCAAACACGTGAATGAAAACATGAAATTTTACTCTCCGAATTTGCTTTAAACTGAGATTTTATCTAAATTTGATTCATACACGTGATGATTTTGCGCACGTGAAATGAAAACGTGAAAACTGAAGTTCTTAGAATAGCTATAATTATAAAATTGAGATTTTATCAAAATATGAAATAATTGTGTAAGATAATTTAACGCTTACGCTTCATTTAAGAATGAAATAGGTTACTTTTACATGCAATATTTTGTTTGGAATAACTATAAGCCAGTAAAATAGTAAAGGAAGATAAGTTTTTCTGAGTCATAATCTATTGTTTTATTCTGAATTTCTGCAATAGATGAAGAAAATTACTTGAGGGAAGTATTATATTACACGTTATTTATTGATAGAAAGGGCTAGCAACAAAACAAGGAAATAGCTTTTGTTCATGTGTCGTGCGTCATTATGGGTAGATATATTTTTTGTGGCGGTAAAATCAAAAACACGTGTATTGGAACCAAAAATATTTTTCTTATAATTACGTCTTATTTGCGATTTTATTTATTCATCCTATACTTTCTAGAAATCTATAACTAGAAAAGAAAAAAATATTTTCTAAATTTTAAGTCCCTTGCGCTCTGGATACTTTACACTAAAAAATTTGTTTTATAATAATATTATTATTTCGCTCTTACACCATTCATACAAATATTTATTGAAAATGTAACTCAGAAATGATAACAAATTTTCTTTAGGTATTTATGCCAGGTACCTAGCCTTATGTAAATATTTTGCATTTACAATCACTCCAAATATTTGTGAAAAAAGTTAACAGTATTGGTAGTGAAAGTATTATCTATATAACAGTATATGATATTGTATCATAAGTATGTGATTTGATTGGAGTAAGGTGGTTGCGGTAGCCTAGTGGTTGTGGTCATGAAATCATATCGTGGTTTCGAGGCCACTGAAGACCCGCCGTGTAGAAAAGGTTTTGATGCACTTAAAATCTGTCGAGCTCAAAGTCTTCCCTTTAACGTGGTGGGGTAGTTTGGAGAGAGGGTGCCAGCTCAGGTTGTGAAGATCCCCTTGGATCTCACTTTGAGAACGAGAATGATTTGGAGTCAGATAAGAGCCAGTAGCCATTTTTATAAATAACTTTATATTTGGTTATCTTTCCCAAATAGAATCAAAGACTTTTATTAACATTATCTACCTAGAAATCTTCAATAATAAATCTCTAACTTCACCATTATACCTTCCTGCTTCAATCTCTCTCTCTCCTACTGCTTTTTACTTTACTATTCCGTTTGACTTAAATACTTTATCTAATCTGCATAACAAGGAATCCTGTCCTCTTTTTGGAGCTGATTGGAAATAGGTTGGGGAATTAAATTTCCCTAAAAAAGACGACTCAGAAGGTTAGTGATAAAGTTCCGTATAGGTTTGTCACAAGGTGTTGTCATCATTATTTGACCATGGTTCAAATTTAAAAATAAAAGTTAGAATAAAAACTAAACAGTATTTTATTTTTAGTTTTAAATAAGAATTATTGCTATTAAATTCATCAGTATTAATCAGCCTGTAAATCCTACGACATATACACAATAAATATACTCAAATCTTTAAAAAATATTTGTTAAGAAACCACATTTTTTTCTTTTTGACAGTAAACTCTAGCTCAAAAAGTAATTTACTGTTTTATCTTCCTTACTGTGCTTCTTAAAAGATTCATAAGTTGCGAATTGGGTGTGTATATGAATTTTCAAAAAATACAATTTCAATACTCAGTTGACTTTTAATCAACATTTAATTTACTTCAATATTTTTGGTGATGCACTAAATATTAAGTAAAAAAATTTTCTTACATATAAGATTCAAAAAAATTACATATAAGATTCGAAATATCAATGCTTCGACATAGCACAGTTATTTCTAAGTTTGGTTACACTCATAATACCGAGCTTTTATACGTAAGAAAACATCAACAGCTTAGATACGTGAAGCTAAAATAAGAACAATTACATCTATATAATATATTAAGAACATCCTGTATTTGTTCAAATTTTAGTTTGAATAAAATATTTCATGTAAAACAGAATTTTTTTTTAATGGAAAAAAAAATTCTATCCGATTAGATCCGCTGATTTGGTTACAGATACAGATAGTAACAGATTATGCTAAATTATAAAATATTTATTCAGTATGAATAAAAGATATGTGTTATTTATTAATACTTTCTATTAAAACTGCTTTAAATTTAAGGTGTTTACTTCTCGTGTATCTTTTATTAAACTTAACCCCGATGCGCAGTTAAAAGTTCAAATTTTTGAAATGGGAAAAACGCTTACTCAATGAGTTTTACAACAGACAAAAAAAAATATGTGATTACTCCATTAATGCCATTAAATAAGAAACACTGAAATACAAACTGGTTTTAAATATAGAATTCTGATATTTTTATATTCTTTCCTGGCAAAGTTTTGAATATCTTGTATAGATGTATTTTAACAGTTCCAGCAAAACCTTCTTGCTATAATAGAAGTCTTCAGAAATAGAATAAAATAATTTCTTGCTACACATGCAGTGGTGGATAGGGCCGGCGGGCGACTAATACCTGGTAGACCAAAGCGATTTTTCCTGCCATGGCTTTTTTTTTTTTTTTTTTTTGCCAATCCGTCAGTGCTTAGGGTTGGCATATTTTTTATTGCCAGAGCCAATTTCTTTGGCCAATCCGCCACTGTACAAATAATGTATTGTCAATTTCAATGTATTATCCTAGAACATTATCCATATTTAACTTAATATTTTTCTAAAAAAAAATTATTATTATTCAATTAATGTCCAACATTAACTTTGTCTTATAAACACAAAATGAAATTCGCATAAATAACCATACTTAAAACATTGATGAAATTATTTTATACCTCATCAAAAATTATCCTACAATTAAGAACAATACTCTTTGATTTTAAAATATATAAACACGTAGTTTTTCTTTTTATTAAAAATGAAAAACGTTTGTTAATCTAAATAAATTTTAAAATTGCATATTACAACTACGGATACTAATATAAAACACAGTTGACAAATTAATTTGATAAAAAATCTCCCTAATATTATTCAAATATTCCTGAAAGACAAAAAACAGAACTAAAATGATGGTAGCAGAGGAAAGCAATTCTAAATTGTGGTACTTCTAATGGGGACTAGTGTTAAAAAGAAATGGCATCAACCAAAGTTTGTAAGTTTTGAAATGGCGGTGTTATAAAATACAAATCAATCAATGTATATCCCTGACCGACATTCTACTTCTGCATTTTCTCTTTATATTTTATGTATTTATATTTATCAGTGGATTAAATTATAAAAGCTTATTTCTGAAAAAATTTCACGAAAATCTCCATTTTTCTTTATTGAACTTAGAACCAAAATTATCTTATATTATATAAGATTTAGTGCTTCATAAAGCTATTAGATAATATAACTAATTTGCGTCTCTTCCCTTAAAGGTATAGTCCTTGAACGTGAATTATAATAACTTAATTATTGTACAACTATGAAAATTTATATTTCCTTTTCGCCAACTGATTTTTTTCTTAACTTTTATTTGATCATCAGCGATTCAACTTTTATGCATACACAAAATCAATCAGGGATAACTTATTTCTTAATTAATTAATTAATGACTGATTTGCCTCTCTTTCCTTAAAGGTATAGTCCTTGAACGTGCAACAACTTAATAATTGTACCGCACGAGCTCGCGCGTGTGTGTTTTCTTCTCAATTATAATTCTAAGTTTGTCACATTTGATAACGTGTGGAAAAATAAATTAAGAACATACAACCATTCCTCTATCACAGATATTAAAAAAGGAAAAACTCCAATTCATTACAAATAAAAATTTTTTATACTCTTCTACTTTTATGTAAGTTAAAATTAAACTAAAACATTTTTAAAGTAATTACTTCCCTTTTATTTCTTACTGAAGAATAATGATATATTTTTTTCATTGATATTTGTTGTGTGTTCCAAGTCCCCCAATAAGATACATAGAAAAATTTGATAAACTAAAAACTTAAAGATTCTTTTTAGGTGTTTCTGTCCTGTGTGTATTTAAAGGTCGTTATTCCCCTGGTTGGAGAGTCGTCAGACTGTCGCCAGGGGGAGAAGCTAAACATCCACAAGCAAACAAAATGACAGCGGTCAATGTGGATACGGCCAGACAGAATAAAAAAAAAAGAAGACTGACAAAAATTCCGACGATGGAGATAGCGCCACTCCCTTGTGGCACCTGAAAATACATTGGTGAAAAGTAAACATATGTTATTTCTCTTTTGTTAAACAGATACACTACATATACCTTGATAATCAATTATTCAAGTACAGCTCTTGAACAGAAAAATCTATATAAAAATTGATGAAATCGATAAGTCAAAAGAAAAAAATCCTAACAAAATTATTTATCACATTTTCTACTACGAAAATGGAAATCGTATTCTGCTTTTGACTAAAAATTAAATGGCAACGAAAAGAAGAGAATAATAGTTACAGATGACGATAAATAACACTTGCTATGCAGATTCTCCTCCACTTTTTTTAACCCAGAATTAAACACAACGGATTTTAATCTTGCTTATTCTTAATCAAATTATTTCATTCTTTTCTTTACTTTAAACTGCTTACAAGTTATTAACGGCATTATACAAATATAAGGTAAAATTTTTGTTCGTTTCAAACAATAAAATCCATATAAAAATAAAGCTATAATTTAGATAAAAAATAATACATAAATTTAGATCAGAAATAAGATACAAATTTAGATAAAAAAAATAAGATATAAATTTAGATCAAAATAAATGAAGCTAAGACCATTAGAAATAACAATGGTGAAAAAGACAATGAAAATATTTATTAACTTATACTTTATCTCGCTGTTTTTATAATAGATTTCTTAGAAAATGTTTTTCTTAATTTAATTAGAAAAAACACATTTTTCCTGATTGTAAAAAGTAATTGATTTTATCATACAAAACAACACGAAGAGTTTCGTTTTGAAGTTCTACTTCCTTTTAGCAATTATTTCATTCTACAGAATCTAAGAATTTCTAGAATTTCTTGGGAAAAATAATTTAACGGAGTGCAAAAAAATAATGTCCTTGTTTTGCATTAGAAAGGCAAATTTTAAGATTATTTTTGAGAACCATAATGCAAAGTTACATATTTTTAATTATAGTTTAATCCAAACACAATCCACAAAAGCTGCAGAACGTTTTTCTTGATAAAAACATCACGGCATTTTAAAGTAAATAATCAAATCCATGAACAGAGAGAATACCAATCTGTCTCACTCTCTGTTTAAAAAACCACACATTATACAATGAAAAATTATTAAAGGCTTCGAGAAATTAAAAACATTATGCTGAACGATTACCACTTAACTATCAAAATGCATTTCTCAGAGAAAATGTGTGTGCATCAGATTACTTATAAATTCATATTTATTATTGATAGTTGAAGATTCTAATTCTCAGAATTTTATCTCAGACTCGAAAGCATGAATTGAAATACAATTTATTCATTAAATAAGAATGTAGAATTGAATTCCAGGTTTTCACACACACACACATATTTAAGCTATTCATAATTTTGTGATAAGTTGCTTAGTTCAATAATCATGAACAAAATGCTTCAAAAAAATTTAATAACTTTTAAATTTAAAGTTACAGTAAATAAATGCTTATCTATGCACATCTATGTGGTTCAGAGAAGATCCCGTTTCTTATTACTCTTCCCTCTTTTTTTACTCTCCCCTTGCGGCTTATGCCTTTCGAGTACCTATAAATACATTACCCGTTCTTATTATCATATGAATAGAAATCTAGTTTGAGGTCTACAGTTTAGAGAATTTACCTATCCCCCATGCACGTGCAGAGTTTTTCCCCTCAGGTATTCGGGGTGCATCAACTCCCCTCTCCCACTCCATTGCACCCTCTTTCGTAAACAGACATGAATCACCTTGAGTCGACGCTTTAGAAAAAGAAGGGGGAAAAAAAGATTTTCTTTTAGACATTTTTTACCTAGATGTAAGAAATTTATCATGGTGACAAACTTAAAAGTAAGAAAACAAGTAAGATTCGTAAGCTATTTTTATAAAAATAAATAACGCAAAATATATTTCGATAAAAATTATAAACAAACAAATGAAAAAAAATTCTGATAATCCAAAACTATATTCACTCTACACATTGAGAATGTAGCCGACTTTTTTTTTTCAAATGTTATTTTCCAAACAAATAAGTAAACACTAATAAGTTAAATGATATTTTTCATACTTGACAAACATGTAAATTGTGTTGTAATACTTAAATAGGAAGATGAAAGAAAAGCAAATGAAGAGAGAGAAAGAGAAATATAGACTGAAAATTAAAAGAACATTTGTAAATTTTTCCTTCAAAAATATTGTTAATATATATATATATATATAAGCACACACACACTCTAACATATTTTCTGTTACTTTTGATAAATAGGGAAATGTCAATATTTTCTTTACATACCCAATTACCTATTACTGTTGTACCCACAAGTACCATGATACAGGTTTAACTACTTTCTAATTGTATTTAAACGATAGTTGATCCTGTTTTTGTGCTGTAGATAGGGACCGCATAAAAATAAAAGCATGAAAAAAATATTCAAAAATTTCATAAATTCTTACATATAACAAACTAATTCGTGGAAATACTACAGATTTTTTTTAAGCGGTGGATAGGGACCGCATAAAAAAGTCGCATTTATAAAATATGCCAATTATTTACGAAATTTATGTAAGAGTACTTCCATAACAAAATAAATAATTAAATATTACACATGGAAACATTTTTAAATCAAATAGTTTCTTATTGTATACACCAGGGGTGGCGAACCTTTTTGGGTCAACGTGCCATTTTTTCTAAAAAAACGTTTAATGAGTTATAGGCGTGCCATCAAATCATTTTGACTTGTGATTATTGAAGAACTAATAAAACTAAATACGAACAAATCAAAACTCTTTATTTAATACGAAAAAATACATTTTGCACTGTATAGTAGTAAATGTTTTAGTTATACTTGTAATTTAAATTAAAATAACATTAGTGTGATTTCTGCTGTTGTAGATTAGATGACAAATAACTTATATCAGGATTATAAGATGTTACTTTTAGTAGAATGCATGCTGAATAAGAGTCCTCTGTTAAACGGTTTCTAAGCGAGTCTTTGATGCTATTTATCTCTGAAAATAATGACTCGCAGGCATAGGTAGATGAAAATATACTTAAAATAGCATACACCAACTTCTTCAAACAGTTAAATGCGTCTGGAATCGAATTCCATGTTTCCAAAATTTCTTTATTGGTATTTTTACTTATATTGCTTGTCAATCTTTCTGCTTCAATCAATTCCAACTTTTTCCTTGTTTCAATAAACTTTTGAGTCCATGTTGAACTAGACTGGAAATCAATCAGTTGCATTTCAAGTTCTTCAATTTCCAACCAATCGAATTGAGACAAGTTCAGTTTATCAAACGAAATCACATCAGGGTACATAATAAATTTGAACGTTTCCGATAATTCCTTGAACTGAGAAAATCTCGCTGAAAATTCTTTAATTAAAGAATCAATTAGGGAAATAAATTCATCAATAACTGTTTCTTCACCTCTTTTCTCATGGGCATCTAAATCTTTGATATTTTTTTTCAAGTTTGGGAAGTACTTGTAGTTTTTTGCAATAATGTCGTTTCTGGAAACATATAGTTTAGCTTCAAAAGCGCGAATGAGATCCATATGACGATAACTGTTTTATTCGGGCCTTGAAGCTTTATGTTCAATTCATTGAAATGTTGGCATATGTCTGTAAAAAACATCAATTTTAAAAGCCACATAATGTCTATCAACTGAGGGTATTGTTCAATTTTGCTCTCATTTTGTAGAGAAACAGTCTGATTTCTTCCAAGCAATCAACAAATCTTTGAAGTACGTTCCCGCGGCTCAACCAGCGAACATTGTTATACATTATTAAGCCATTATACACCGAATTGACTTCATCCAGTAAAGCATCAAACTTTCGTTTATTTAAAGCCTGTGACGATATGAGGTTGACTATTTTTGTGACTAAAGTTATTACATTATCAAGAGATGTTAAACCACTCTTTGCACATAAGGCTTGTTGGTGAATAATGCAGTGGCATTCAAGAATAGAATGTCCTACGTTTATTTTAAATAAAAAAATGAAACCATTTTTTTGCTTACCATATTTGGAGTACCATCAGTGGTTACTGAAACAATTTTTTTCAAATCAATTTCTTTCTCAGCAAGCGAATTTCTTACTGCCGTACAAATATCTGTGCCCTTTGTAGTTGTTAACAACGATGTTATCGCAATTAATTCTTCCTTAATGATGTTTCCTACACAATATCGAGCAAAGACAGCTAAACGTACCGACTTAGTAGTGTCAATACTTTCGTCAAGACATAGCGATATAAAAGGAGCGGAGTTAATGCCATTTTTTTGTTGACCTGTAACATTTTCTGCCAATTTCAAGATTCTATCTTTCATTGTGTTTCTAGATAGAGGAACATCTTTGATGCGCTGAATTATCTATCTTTATTATCAAAATCATCAAAAAGTGAGGGCGCACATGCCAACCAAGCTTCCTTCAAAAACTCTCCCTCTTGAAAAGGTTTACCACGCCGAGCAATGGCATTTGCAGCCGAGTAAGTTGCCGCACTTGTGTGACAATTTTTGCTTACATATTTTAACATAGACGTCGACAGTTTATTTCTGTCTTTTATTGCAATTAATTCTTTTTGCTCTGGTTCGCTTTTTTCACAAAAGGATTTGTGATTTGTTTCAAAATACCGTTTTACAGACGATGTTCTGCATACCATTGTTCCAGAACATAAAACACACACCGCTGTCGTCTTTATTGATCATGCCATATTTCTCAGCCCACCAAGTTTGAAATTCTCTGCTACACTTACTATCTTACACTTTTTTTTTGTTGTTGTTGAACTAGCCATGTTAAATAGCAGTTAAAAATCGTAAATTTAACACAAAACTTTAAATGTACAGTTGTGTCGATGAAATTGACTATTCTATGTGCTCTCGCTTGATTCCTCCCTCCCCCCGCCAAAAAAACCTTTTTTACTAACTGCGCACAACTGCTGGCTCGTGGGCAGATTTATTTGTTTTTACGAAATTGAGTGCTCGTACGAGATTTCTGTAGTGTCTGCTCTTTTGCTTTTGTCTCAGGTCATTAAAATTTTTAAAAATAAAGCAGTGAGAGTTATTTTACAAATTAGATTTACAAGACAAGAATTAGATCACATTAATAAATTAGATGTATACAAGCTGAACTATTAATGTAAACGTTAGAATATGTTTTTTAAGCAACTTGAATATATTTAGAAATAGTTACATACACACACTATGCGCAGATAAACTTTGCATCATTAGCAATTTATAATATACGAAGTATTTACGCAAGACATAACAAACGAGTCTGCTCCCCGACTTGTCGGCGTCGTGACGGATCACTCGCGTTTTTTCATAATACTTCATAGTAAACTTAATTATTTTAAGCTAAAATGCAAATCGTTTTTGATCGATGGCGTGCCCAAAATATTCTGTCGCGTGCCATCATTGGCACGCGTTCCATTGGTTCGCCATCCCTGGTATACACGGATAAGTTTTTAAAATGCACATTCATAATTCATTGCTTCTCATCGTAATCCAAAGCCCTGTGATGAATAAGTTCAAAATCGCTTTCGTCACTTGAAGGTACAATTTCAATTGATTTATTTTTTGGCAACATAAAGTAAGATACAAGTTTTTATGACGAAGGTCGGGTAGTCAATTGCTTGTAAATTTTACGATAACCAGATATACATGATTGAAGCACCTTTTTGGAATTTTATACTCCTTTCTTAATTGGTATCTATTTTAAGAAAACGCTTTTCCAATTTGTTGGAAAGCTGGATCCCTGCATATTTTTATCCACTCTCAAAGAATTCGGTTCTTCTTGTCCATCTTCATAATCTATCAACTTATTGATATGTCACTGTCATTGAAAGTTTCGTCTTCAATCAAGTGCGGGCTGCTGGAGCGTTCAGAGAAAGCAACTGAATGCGCATTGTAGGAAGACTGTTTATAACAAATGAATAGAGCGTCTTGAAGTGTCTACATTTCAGTGGCGTAACGTACACCCCCGCATCACGGGGGTGGGTGGGGGTGCAGGACTCTAGGGGTCTAAGGCCTGAATAACGCTAAATACGTATTTGCCCAATTTATAAAATATTAAAGGCAAAACCTGACTTTCAGGGAGGAGGGGTCATAACATTTACCGTTACGCCACCAGCAAATAGATAGAAAACATTACAGTGGCGCCAAAGCCATTGAAATTCATACACCGCATGAAAAAAAAACAAATCGCATAAAAAAACCCGCACAAAAACAGGTTCTACTGTAATTCCATTTTTCATGCAGAACATTTTTTAATGATTTTTGTTCGTTTTTTCGTGTTTTCCACTCCACCTCTTTTTAAAGTATGGACCTTAGATTCAGATCTTTGAAAATGTAAGCTTAAGTCATAAGTGTTTTCAGAAAATCATTTGAATGTACAAATCAATGAGAAATATCGAAAATTAAACTAGAAGGGAAAAAAGAAAAAAAAAAATCTGATTGTATGTATAATTGCAAAACGGAAAACAGTGACGAAAATCTCAGGGTGGATCCAAAAATAAGTTCCTTTAAACTTTTTGCAGAAATCCGTGCACTCATTAGCATTTGTATTCCAATTGCTCAAAATGTCATCAATAGGTTTTTAAGCTAGAGATTGTATAGAAAGAAATAATTCATCAGCTTGTACATTCAAAGGAAACGTCTAGAGCTTACTCTAAAATATAGGAATTCTACGCACATAACTTTTTTGGGGAAAAGTCATTTTTACAGATGAGAAGAAATTTTGATTTTTGGAAAGCCACAGACTTCTGTGTCTTCAAAATATTTATATTTAACTCAAAAACAAATCGGCGGGCAAGGCTCCGTTATGTTTTTGCAGTTAGATAGCTGCAAGCGAAGGAAAATTAATTTTCATCGAGGATTTTATGAATCGAAGGGTTTATTTTGATAAACTGAAGAATTTAAAATATGTATAAGATGTCATTAAATAGGCTTGGATGGAAATTTTGCATTCAAGAAAGACAATGTGATCCGGAACACCCACTCTATAAAATGTAATATCTATAAAAATGTAAATAGATAAGACATTCTCACCATTCCCCAAATATAAATGTCATTGGAAATGTGAAGTCCAGTATCGAAGATGTTTGAAAAGTATCAAATGACGATCAAGAATTTTTTTAAGTGTATTTTGCTACAGGAGTGACATAAAATATCTTCAGACAAAAACCAAGAAATGAGTCTAAACTATACCATGAGAAAAGACCTTAATGAGTAAAATTGGAGGTGTGGAGATGTAACGCGAAATACAAATATTCCTCTATTTATCAAAAGTAACAAAAATTCATGTAATATATATATATATAATTTCAATTTTTTTATACAAAAATTTATAAATGTTCTGTTAAAATGATGCGGGTATTTTTATTTTCAATTATATTTTCCTTTCATTTTACAATATTGCTATTTCAGAAAAGATTTTTGTTATACGCTTTAAAATATCATTTGCCTTACCATTATATATTAATTTTGAAAATTACATTTATCGACAGTGAGTGACTGATTTTTCACGTCGCACTGTTCAGCTACTCGAAGGCGTTTTGGAGACAGACCTTGTAATTTTGAATCATGGTCAAGTGACGAGGACGACACCTGGGCAGGCACCACTCTCCTAACTACCACACCACACCAACGGGAGGACGTTTGAGCTCTCAACAGATTTCACATCGACATGCATCGCTTCCCTACACGGCGGGTACTAGACTCAAACTCACGATACGCCGTCCATGAGTTCGTTACCTTGACCACTAGACCAGGGAGAGCGAACCTTTTGGAGACGTGGGTCAAATTTGGCTCATATTTTTTTAGTTACAGCTCATGGGTCACTAATGACCCATGAGGGGTCACCAGTGTTAAAATTTATTAAAATCTCTTTTTAAGAGCTTGTTTTATTTCCTACATAATCATTAAATATTTATTAATTGCATTTTCTTGAAAACCAACGGAAGTTTCAAAAATTATTATTTTTTCAAAATGTTTTGGAATTGAGGAAAATATTTCACGATTTTTTTTCATTTCCAAATCCTTAGTAAAGATGTTAAAAACAATTAAATTTATTTAATTGTTTTTACTTTAAAAAATACAAAATAATTACATAAAATATCATTTAATACTCAATAAACCTTTCTTAAATAAGTTTATTTAATTGTAAAAATAATTAAATGAAACGAGGAAAAAAATTGGCCGCTGAATTGAACCCAGACCTCGCGCACAGCATGCAGACGATATATCAACCAAGCTACGAAATCGTAGGAGGAATTTGAAATTTAATTGTATAAAAGCTAAGCATGAATTTCGAAGGCTTTTTTTCTCCGAGACTGGCCATTTGGCGGAATTATATTGAGGGTTGAACACCCTAAAGGAGTACTACTAGTACACCAAGTCTCAACCCCAAATGAATTTCCTTAGTCGTGTCCTCTCTTTGTTAATAAAAAAACAACTATCTTAAAAAAATATGTTATTTCTCTAAATAAAATGAATGTGAATTATAAATGATTATCTGAAGTTTTCTTAAGTGTGTCAATTTTAAAAACAGAGAAGTCAACCAAGTTGCGTGTTCAATGCTACAGAAGTTTCGAGAAGGTTTTGGAAATCCCCGACAAGTTTTAGCCATTACTGCTACCCACTCTTGTAGCTGTTATCAATCAGTTACTGGGGATTTCAAAACGTATCTCCTTCCCCTTAAGCGAAATCAATCGCCAAGAACCCTCGTGTAGTTTCAAAGTGCGACGTTAGTAAACAATCGATCCCTCCCTTCCAGCAAAATCTCTCAGCAGTTTTGTCTCATCACAAATTTAGATGTCTACCTAAAAAGAAAAAGTTTAGGGCATCCACCTATTATAACTTTTTTTTTAAAACTCCAATTTATATTTAAACTCTTATACTATACATAATTTATTGCTGTTGCGAATGTAAAAAGTTACATTAATGGGGTACTCCTATGATTTATACATCAGGTTGCTATAAGTATAGTGAAGAACCGCAATCTGGAACGAAGATGAAATCTAATGACTTCCCAAGCACGTCACGTGTAGATTAGCAGCATCTCCCATTATTACGCCATTAAATGCAAGAATGCATATTAAGCTGCAATTAGGTTCACTAGAGCAAAAAGTGCTTTTGTCTACTCGAGCAGCTTTAATGAAAAAACTGATAAAGCTAAATGTATTATTAACTTGTCACGATTAAAAAAAAGGAACTAATCTAAGGCGACTGAGAAAGTATTTCCTCATTGGATCCACGCTTTATTAAAATAATACGTAGTAGATTCAAGCCTCATTTTTCCAAAAACTGTGAAGGGGCGGGATTGATTCCTGTTTAATCGGACGATTGGATTGATTTTTAATTGACGTCACATCCAGAAGCAATACAAGGGCAACTGATGACGCATCTCGTGATTCTGAACCACAATCAAGTGACGCGAACACCTAAGCTCCTACCTCACTCTTCAAACTTCCATACCACGCCAGAGGACTTTAAACCCCGACCAATTTAACTTTCATCAGCTCCTCTGCGTGGTATGTCTTCAGTGACATACGAACTCGAACTCGCGACTTGACAACGCCGGCCACGAATTTGCGTCCATGGCCATTCGGCTACCACAACCATTTACACCCATGGACAAAAAAAATTAGCGCACCAAGAAATATAATTGCGGGAGCGTAACAAAACTTGGCATGAAGGTACTTGTCAGAGAGATATGCAAATGATTAGAAATGCAGCGTGATTGCGCATTACATATAGCCGGTAAAGGGCGTTTAACGTTGTTCTCCGTGGAGTATAAAACAGGTAACCAAAGCTTGTTCGAGTGTGCTGAATCACTTACAAAGAAACAGCTGAGGTAGAGATGCCATTATACCGTTTTCGAACACAATATGAGCAGCTGTCGCACTTTGAGAGGGGAGAATCATCAGCATGATGGAAGCTAAGTGGTCAGCTAGGCGAGTAGTTCGTCAATTAGGCCGCTCTGGTTGTGTTGTGAGGAGTTGTTGGGACCAGTGGTTCCGAGAGGTGTCATTTGCACGAGGACCAGGCTCAGAACGCCCTCGACAGACCAGTCGTCGAGAAGACCGCCACATCGTATGAAATGCACGCGTACAGCCAGCTGCTTCATCGGTCACCATCCAGGCAAAGGTAGCACCTTCACTAGGGTCCACTGTGTCTTCTCGAACCATACGAAGGCACCTGGCTGAAGAACATTTGGGACCCATTACGTGTGCTGCCCTTGACACCCACCCACCGGCGCTTCCGTTTGGAGTGGTGCCCCACACGAGGAAACTGGACTGCAGCAGTATGGAATCAGGTCGTCTTTAGCGACGAATCCAGATTCAATCTCAGCAGTCGTATGTGGAGACCCCGTGGTGAGCGCCTCAATCCTGCCTTTGCTTTATAGCGACACACCGCTCCCACAGCTGGTGTGATGGTATGGAGTGCCATTGCCAATACATGTTCACCCCTAGTATCAGTGGCGCTCACAGGAATTTTTCAAGGGGGCGGGGTCGAAAGTTCCACCATTCTTGTATCATGCTCCTTTTGATTTTGTCGATTTTCGGGAACAAAACACAGTAATAAACTAATTATTGAATAAATAATTAGCTTTAATTAATAAAATTAATCATTAATAACAAATAATTAAATTTTACGTACTATGTACTTAGAATTATAATCAATCGGAAAAAAATCAAGGGCTTTGGAGGGGGTCCGGACCCCAGGACCCCCCTTGTGTGCGCCACTGCCTGGTATTGATCCGTGGCACCATGATGGTCCAGCGGTATGTCCATGACATCCTGCAACCACATGTGTTGCCACTCATGCAACGACACCCAGGAGCCATTTTTCAGCAAGAAAATGCTCGGTCTCTCACGGCAAGGGTGTCACAAGACTGTCTCCACACTGTTACTATCCTTCTTTGGTCTGCCCGATCCCCAGATTTGTCTCCAATCGAGCATATCTGGGATCATTTGGGATGGTGAGTTGGGCATCCCACGAGTTTGAACGAACTAGAGGCAAGGTTACAGCAAATATGGAACGAAATGTCTCAAGACATCATACAGAACTTGTATGCCTCAATGCTCGTTCGTATCGCATCGTGCATTCACGCTAGAGGGGTTTCAACAGGGTGTTAAACCCTCCGTTCTTTTGCCTTTTTCTCTGAAATAAATGATCATTTTTCTTTGATTTTCTAATCAGTTACTTATATCAAAGTAGTTACGTATGTAAAATTTCGTTTCATTTTGACGACTCCTTCTTGGTGCGCTAATTTTTTTGTTCATGAGTGTATTAATGTTGCACTCCGAAACAACACAAAATTCTATTAACTATGGACCTAGTAAATTTCAACCATTGTCGGTTGACGAGGACGACGTCTGAGCTGCACCCTACTCTCCGAACATCCACATCATGACAATCTAATGATTTTGAGTGCATACAATTTTAATTTGAACCATCTTTTTCACACGTGGATCTTCAGTGACACCAGGACTCAAACCCACGACTCGACCGAAACAACGCATTGCACGAATTCGCTCTCACGACCACTCGGTTACCACGGTCACCTACGGAGAAATAACAGCCCGAGTTGTGTGTGATCCACACCTTTTATTAACAAACCAATCAAGATAGCGATGTTTTCCCTTGCAACAAGTGTTTGAATCGCAACCTGATCAACAAAAAACGCGTGAGTGTTCTTTGGAATGCCATAATTCTCAACGTAAAGACTCATTAAACGAAGAATGGAAGAACATTTCAACTAAGTTAAATTATCTTTAAAAATAAGTCTGAAAGGTTTAATTTTGATTACTTTCTTTTCACAAAAAATTAATCACTAATGTGTTATCTCTTCGATTATTTTTCTTTATTCTCTTTTTAATACCTCAATTGTAGTTCCTTTTTTGTATTTATAATCTTGAAATACATATTCAGATCCCTATGAGTGTTTTTGAATTAATTACTTTTAGAAGAATCAGGACTCAAAACCACGGCCCGACTTGAACATGATGGGTCTTGAAGTTCACAAACTATTCTACCCGCCGAATTTTTTAGGTAGGAAAACACCTAATGTTAATACATGATTGTGGCGTATCAATATTTAGAAAAAAATTTTCCTATAAAAAAAAACTCGTTTAAAATACCTTTCTGTACAATACACAGATCTTGTCAGTGAAAATGTTGATAGAACTACATTAATTATGAAATAATACAAAAAATATGTGCAAAATAAGTTTCTTTTTTAACTCTAAAATCTACTAAAACTGATTTTACGAGTCCTCAAATGATCAGAATATAAACGCCATAATAATGTTAAATAATATAAAATTAATAATTCATTTAGTCCTTAGTACTAATAATTATAAGTATTGTCCTCTTATTTCATCAAATTATTAACTAAGCAATGGAAAATCTGTTCGTGGGAGAAAGGTCAGATGTGTTTCACTTTCATTGGCCTGATTGACACTAATGAATGAAAATCTACAATTCCTCTATTGGATACAGTTATTTAATATTTTACCGGGTGTGTAGATGCAAACACGAGATGAAAATACGAAGCGGTAAACAATCCGGAAAGACCCGTGAAAAGTGAAGCAATCTTTTG
Organism: Trichonephila clavipes; assembly: GCA_019973935.1. Lineage (NCBI taxonomy): Eukaryota > Metazoa > Arthropoda > Arachnida > Araneae > Nephilidae > Trichonephila > Trichonephila clavipes. The sequence continues at coordinate 1,041,005 of BMAU01013825.1, forward strand.
TTGTGTGGCAAAGGAGGGGGGAAAGTGCTCGATCCCAACGGCAAGATGGGGAAGTCGAGTGTGTAGAATGATCTACGCGCGCAAGGTCACAGCGGTAACACATGCTTTAAAAACCCCTCGGTGGTTTGTATCGCCTTCATTTTCCAATATGTCGAGCGCAAGGGTAGAAGACTTCTACGATGGCAAGTCCATTCTCCTCACTGGAGCTTCCGGATACCTGGGGGTGGTGAGTACTTAATATGGAAAAATTTACCGTATACTTAAAAAATTGTCTCCTGCAAAGTGTTCTAAACATTTGTATACTTCGAATATCATTTCCAATGAATATTAAACTTTTTATATGTTTAATATATTTTATGGAAACAGTAATTATTTTAATTGGAACATTAACAATATACAAGATGAAAAATCTGTTGATTCATTTGTCAGTAATATTTTTAAAGCGTTGAGATATTTTTTTTTAAAAAAAATTTAACTGTTTTTTTTTAAATCTAACAATTAAATTCTTCTGTCATATTTGAGAATGTATACTAATTTTTAAAACTTCTTTTAAGATGAAAATATGGGATTTTTTTTATTTATTTTATATTTTGTTAAAGGTGGAACACGATATCTCTCATCACGCGTAATTTTTGTATTTTTACTAAAATTGTAGTTTGTGCCAAAAGAAAAAATCGTCCGTTGCATTTAAAATATTAATATTTCTATAAATCCCATAAAATTGTTTTTAAATTTAAAACTGAAATGGATTTAGAAAGCTGAAAATTGCATAAGAATTTTTACTTTCAGTTTTTAGTGTTACTCATCTGTTTTTAAGTAAATACTTACAAACGCAAATACTCTCATTTTACGTTCCCAGGCATTACTCGTACATAATTAACTGAAATCGCTCAGCATGAAATCAATCCAAGTATCTAAGATGATTTGCACTTAAAATTCGATGATCATTAGAAACGGGAATGACTTTCCATCCGAATTAGTCAGACTTCCTCCACAATTATTACATATGTTGCAAATGAAAACATATTTAGAAATCGTTGGCTTAATTTACTTTCCAATTTTCTATTGCATTACTTTTATAAAACACACGGGCATATTCTTTCCCCCTTCCAATTCATTCAAAATTTCCCATTTTTTTCTTTAATTGATTTGGATTGTTAGCTTACTGTTAACAATAATATAATTAATCGCAAAAGGTATTATGAGTACATTATAAAAGCATTACAGTGCAGACACAACTCTATTGAAACAAAAACTATTGTTTTCCGAACTGGTCTAGGTTTAAAAAAATTATATAGGCCCATAAATGGTCAAGAAATAATTTAAAATTTGGCATACTATAAATACTTCTGGGAGAGGGTGAATGAGAATTTTGAATTCTTAATTTAAATAAAAATAATTTGAAGGATATATTCACGAAGTTGAAAGTTAAACAAAAAATTGCTTTCGCTTCAACAGCTTATTTTTTTGAGCAGTAGTTTAAATAGTTATCGCAAAGTAAAGGAAACACTACAAACTAGTGAACGAGTCTCATCTTCATGACCAAACGATCAAGGGATTCCATTGACGTTTATTAAGACAATCCTCTCGTGGTGTGGAAGTTTGAAGACTCAAATACTTAATTTGATATTGGTCCAGAATGAGAAATCCGCCGTTAATCGTTCTATTGGTCAAAGAACACGAGACATATATATATATATATATATATATATATATATATATATATATATATATATATATATATATATATATATATATATATATATATAAATATATAAATAAACGCAACCGAACTATATTAAGATATTCTCATACGGAAAAAACTCCTTAATCCTGTTTAACATCGGGCCTTTTGTAATTGAGCTTCATTTTGATTCGAGTTTTCTGCTGTTTCATGTCCAAATACCTAGGACAGGTTCATTCTCCACAGTTGCCGTACAGAGGCGCCAATACATTGAATGACACTAGTTTTACAGCAGATGATTGAATCAAAGGCTTGATTTTTACCAGCAAACGAGTTGCTTCAAAATCCAATACAAAAAGGAATGTTTTATGGAGTACTTCAGACTTTAAATTTTGCTTTCAAATTTTATTTTTTGATATTTCTTAATTTTTACATTATTCTGACTTGTTTATCTCTCTTCAGATTCATTCCGATAGTTTAACTTTTCTTCTATTTCCCATCTTTATGTCTAAATTGACAAGCGCCTGATAAATAAAGACTTAACAGAATAAATAATCTCTATGATCTCGTCATTCATGAACATGCCAATTGTTTCGGTATTTTGTAGAATTTTTCGCATTTTCTTCCTTTTGTGAGTGCAGTACTTAACAGGAGCACTGTCACGCGAATTAGAAAATATAAATAACTTTTCTTCACGATCAAGTTCATTCACACGAAATCTCGTGACTGGCGTGTCATGAGTTCGAGCCTAGTACCGCTGAGGACCCGCAGTATAGGGCGGCGAAGCACGTAAAACCTCAAGGCTCAAACGCCCTCCTGTTGGTGTGGAAGTTAGGAGAGGGGGTGCCAGCTCACAGCTACCATAATCGTCACTTGACCATGGTTCCAAATTACGAGGTGAACCATGGTCAAGAGACGAAGATGACACCTAAGCAAGCCCGCTCCTAACTTTCACACCAACGGGAGAAGGTCTGGGCCCTTCCCTTGAGAAAGAAATATAAATATTTTACTTTCTTACTTTCACCCCCTTTATCTGTAAAAGTGAATTCGATTCGAATGAAATAACTCGAAATCTTATTATTTATTGAATTGAAATACGTTAATTTCAACAGCAAAAGTAGCTGCGCTAGCTTTGTGGTAAAGGTCGTGGACTCGCGGCTGCTGTTATGAGTTCGAGCCTAATCGACTGAAGACCCACCCTGTGGAGGAGGCTGCTGCACGTTGAATGTGCTGAGGCTCAAATGGCCTCCCGTTGGCGTGCAAGTTAGGGGAAAAGGGGTGTCGGCTCAGATGTCATCCTCGTCTCTTGAGCATGGCTCAAAACTACGCGAGGTCAGTCTCCAATAACCCACGAACAGCTTTATAGTGCGACGTTACTCTCTTTCAACAACGTTTTGCATCTTTTAACCCAACTCCAACCAATATGCTCCAACGTTAAAAAGGTGAAAATCGGAATTCTAGAATAAAACATGGAAAACGATAAAAATTACCTCATTGAATTGCGAATAAATGATTATTCAAAAAAGAAGCATTTTCATTTCTTGGTAATTCTCTCTCTCTGTTGCATATATCAACTTTTTAATAATATAAAATATTTCCTTGCGCAGTTTTTTTATTTCCTTAAAGCTCTTTCAATTAGCAAGGAATGCGCTAAGAACTACTTTTTCTTCTAAGAAAGAAAAATTAAATGGTTGTTAAGCTAAGTAGATTTCCGCACTAACGTCACTTTTCCTTCCTTTCCCAGTATTAATTAGTATTTTCAACAAATGACTAACCCTGAGAGGCCTAATTATGTAGTCAAAGCTTTTTCCTAGAGAAAATTGCTTGAAGGTAGCAAAAACTGCTTAGTTTAAAATTGTGTTTTGAGCGATTCAGATAAGAAAAAATATTCAGCAATGAAGGCTGCAAATTTGGATTAAAAGTAAACTATAGCAACATGAGCCGGGGGTTTTATTATTTTGAAAACTGATGAAAATTTTGGTTCGGAATTATGAATCCATTGAAAGGAAAGAATAATGAAATCAATTTTAATTTTTCTTTATTTGGATGTCGCTGTAATAGGTGGCCGCGGTAGCTTAGTGGTCAAGATCACTGACTCGTTGCAGACATACCACGAGTTCGCGCCTCGTTCCGCTGAAGACCCGCCGTGCAGAGGCAGCCGATGCACATTAAATCTATCGAGGCTCAAAAGTCTTTCCATTGATTTGGTGTGGAAGTTCGGAGAGGGAGTGCCACAGCTCAGGTGTCATCCTCGTCACTTGACCATGGTTCGGAATGACGAGGTCCATCGCCAAAAGCCCTCGAGTAGCTGAGTAGTGTGACGTTAATATTCACTCGCTCACAGTCGAGATTCAAAGTCTTCATGTTGTCGGGATGTGAAAGTTAACAGAGTATGGACGAGAGCCCTCGTGTTGTTTCGAAGAGTGATGCGTTCATGAATAGTCAATCAATGAAGAGATTTTTTTTTGTTAAGGGATCCGATTACGTTCGGAAACGTGATTTTAAAAAAGCGCATAAACGGATAATTTTCATGATATTTAGTGTCACTTAGATTAGAATACATGCATAAAATTGTTTTAAGGACATTACAAAAAAAATGATTTAAATACAATATTTTGGCAAAAAATTAACTTAGAATAACCTTTTTTCAAAACATTCTCCTTTTATAAAAAATGCTTCTATAATAATAAAAAATATTTTGCTTATATAAAGTAAAGACTTCTCTCCAGAGAGTCTGAACTAAGAGTTTTGAAAAATTCACATTATTTTCAGAGTTACCACCAATTGAAATGATTATCGGAGCTTGTTTCTTGAAATTTCTCCCCTCTGTTGTAGCAAAATATGGATAAATCCACTTCTAAGTTATATATTTCAAAAAATTCTAGTTCAGCCTCTGTACAGAGGTCTGAGTAATCTACAGGCAAAATTTTATTACAATAGAAGCATCTTTCTTAAAAGGAGAATGTTTTGAAAATGGGTCATTCTATCTTAATTTTTTGTCAAAATATTGTACTTAAATAATTTTTTTTATTGTAATAATATTCTTAAAACAATTTTATATACGTTTTCTAATCTAAATGACACTAAATATCACAAATATTATCCATTTATACGCTTTTTTAAATCACGGTTCCGAACGTAGTCGGATACCTTAAAGTTGAAAAATATCACTTTTATTCACTACAGAATTTTGATTAAGTTTTTGCACAAATTTTCTGTAGTTGAAATTCGATTTACATAAAATAACTATTTAAAATTAAAATTTTACCTTATGATTAAAAGAGGAGAGGTGTAATCTAATTCAAATTATTATATTTGCAACATGTGCATTTCGTGTAATACTTGAAATTATAATTAGTTCTTCATTAAGAGTAAGAGTTCTTATAGAATGTTTTTCAAATAAATTTATAATCTTTTTCAGAATTATCAAGAAACTTAGAAATTGAAATTATGTAGAGAACTGTATTTAAAATTCGATGCTATTAACGGAGATATATATTGTTTAATTCTTATTTTTGTTTTATTTAATTTTTTTGTGTACATGTAAAAAGCACATTCCAACATTTCAAAGAATATATAGCTTGTTACTACTTTTTTGAAACAATTCCAGTACTAAAGATGAATTTAAGAACGAAATACAGCCTCAGTTCGAAAAAAATCGGTGAATGACCGTACGATGGTAAAAGTTGATATGCACAATCGAGTTCATATGCAATGCATATAGTAGCTGTAGGTGTGTAGTTTTTCTGACAAGCAGATTTTTGATGCTCGTTAGCTGGAAATGCAACATAACGCAGTCGCTTTGTGTAAAAAAAATTATTTATTTATTTATTATTATTTACAAAACATGGATCAATGCTATCAATTTGAGATTTTATTTAAGCTCGAGAAAAACAGTGAAAGATTGTTATTAAATATTTTTAATGGTTTATATGAACAAAACTCAAAATTTCTTGAAGTGTTTGTACAAGTGATATCTGAGGTTTCGCGAAGAATAAAGATTTTGACGATAGAAGAAATTTACCTTGTACATACAGTCTCAAACGTGCAAACATAGGAACCTTGGACTTAGTTTGTAGAAATGTGTACGAATACCTTTCGAAAAATGTTTTATTGAACTTTTTGATTGATTGAATATTAACGTCGCACTGTTCAGCTACACGAGCGACGCTCAGCTTTTGGCGACGGACCATGTAATTTTGAACCATGGTCAAGTGACGTGGACGACACCTGAGCTGGCACCCCCCTCTCTTAACTACCACACCACACCAACGGGAGGACGTTTCAGCTCTCGACAGATTTAACGTGCATCGCTGCCCTACACGGCGGGTCTTTAGTGGTACTGGGATCGAACTCGTGACCAAGCAAGCCACGATCCTTGAACTTTTTGAACACAGGTTGTTAGCTATTGTAGTGTATTATCTCAAGAAATCTGTGTTCTTCATTAATAAGGAAGCTCGTAGAAAAAAAACTTACAATTTATCCATTGTTAATTCAAAATGTTTGTGAGCACATCTGATATTCAAATATTCGTATACGCAAAGATTATAAATTTCAATACAGATTTATCTCAAGGATAGTAAAATAAATAAAAATATAATGCTAATATATTGTCTATCGCATTGCAACTTATTTTAGCCAATAAGCAGGACTTCAATTTTTAAACGATTAAATGATAAAAAAAAAGAGGGAGAGCTATCATTTTACAAGAAGTTTAAAGATAAGGCAACAAACATGTTAGTAAAATGCGAGAATCTGATTCTTGGATTACAGTATATATCGAGATTCGGAGAAGGGTTTGTTCAATGATAGCTGAGCTAGATACCATACTTAATTTAGGTTTGTCCATTTGGCTTATTAAAAATGGAGTTTATGTTTATTGGTTCAGTTATTTAATTTCTTGTCGTCGCAATCAGCCAAAACAATATTAAATAAAACAAAAAAATCGGTTGTGTACCACATTTTTAAATTTACGCAATTCGTAATCAAGATAATAATCAACAAATCAAAAGAAAAATAAAATTTGTGCTTATCGGGCTCATGCATCCTTTTAATTTCAATTTGAAAAGAATGCGAGATGTTTTAGAAACGAAATAATGTAGACGTAAAAATACCTTATCATCAGGGGTGTAGCCGTATTAATGATACGGGGCCCCCAAGCTACAGAGGCCCCAATATGTGTAACTACAGTTCACTGTCGTGGCTCCTATATCAAAGAAAGAGCCCCGAAGGAATTTTGATACAGGGCCCCCTCAGAGTTAGCTACACCAGTGCTTATCACCACTGGCGTAACTATTTCTGAGTGGGCCCTGTATCAAAAATTCCTTGGGGGGGCCTTTTCTGGCCTCCTTGATATTTTGTGATTTTTTGCTTACTCATGTTGGAGCCCCTGCAGCTTGGGGGGCCCCGTATCATTGATACTGCGGTTGCTACGCCCCTACTTATCACACACATTAAATGAGGGGCAAACATTTAAAAGAAAATTTAATTTCCTGAGTATTTGTTAATTACATGCAGAATTTTTATTCAAATTTTATACGAGTAATTTTCCGAACTATATTCCAGAAATATTTATGAAAATTTTTCCATACAAAAAAATGAAAAGGGTCGTGTGTTTTTTTCCCCCTTTTTAAAAAAAATTCTAAATTGACATTTTCTGTACGATTATTTTAAAACATGCTGTGGGTAGGATAGAGCAACTGAGTTGAACTGTACGTATCTTACGCCATCACCGCACTGTAAAACTGCTTTTTCTAAGAACATATGTTCACTCCCCCCAACCCCATTTGGTGATCTCTCCTCACGCTGAAACGCATCGAAACTAATAGATTCCTAACATTTTTCCTCCCTCGAGACTCGGCTCTTTTAGATATATCCGGGATTTACGACTCTTTCATGAGGCTTGTTGCGTTTGGTAAATATGGGTCTGCATACCGGCAAAATGTATTAATCTTTCTGTTTTCGAGTCTTGTCATTTCTATCCTTCTTTGCATTGACAGAGTTTGGTCTAAATATTGCACCAACACATTTTAAAGTTTTTTTTCGAGTTTTGATCCTTTTCTATATAATTTTGTACACTTTTAAACTTATTTTTACAGTGACAAAAGTGTGCGAATCTCCAGCTTTTGGTCAGTAATTTAACAAGGGTTTATTCACAAGGGGAGGGCACGACTCAGGAAATTTATTTGGGGACGAAACTTTGTGCAGTACTGTTATAGGGTATTCAAACCCCAATGGAATTCCGTCGAATGGCCAGTCAATTCCGAGAAAACAGCGTTCGAAATTCATATTAAGCTTATATACAAGTTATTTTCTCCTGATTCCACGTCGCCGTGGCGTGATCGTCAGCGTACTGGACCGAGGCTCTAATCCCGCGAACGTTTATATTTTTTTTCTCACCAATTTATTTTATTTATTTTCAGAATTAAATAATTTTATTTTTTAAAAAAAATCATTGATTTTTAACTGATATTCTATATAATTATAGTAACTATTTCATTTTTTTAAAACACAAAAACAACTAATATGTGGTATAACTAAAGGGTGTTTTTTTTAGAGGTATAGAACTTTAAATTGCAATAAAACAACGATGTATTATTCGATTGAGACATGAATTTTTTTTATTCGAAAGATAATCTCGTGGCATTACATTTTAAATATGATTTCTGGCATAGGACTGCCACGGCTGGCTCGGATGTAGTCCAATCTGGACGTCCAATTTTCGATGACTTTTTCCAACATTTGTGGCCGTATATCGGCAATAACACGGCGAATGTTGTCTTCCAAATGGTCAAGCGTTTGTGGCTTATCCGCATAGACCAATGACTTTACATATCCCCACAAAAATAGTCTAGAGGTGTTAAATCACAAGATCTTGGAGGCCAATTCACAGGTCCAAAACGTGAAATTATGGTCACCAAACGTGTCTTTCAATAAATCGATTGTGGCACGAGCTGTGTGACATGTTGCGCCGTCTTGTTGGAACCACAGCTCCTGGACATCATGGTTGTTCAATCCAGGAATGAAAAAGTTAGTAATCATGGCTCTATACCGATCACCATTGACTGTAACGTTCTGGCCTTCATCGTTTTTGAAGAAGGATTCCACCAGCCCATAAAGCGCACCAAACAGTCAGTTTTTCTGGATGTAACGGTATTTAGACATACACTTGTGGATTAGCTTCACTCCAAATGCGGCAGTTTTGTTTGTTGACGTAGCCATTCAACCAGAAGTGCGCTTCATCGCTAAACAAAATTCGCTTATGAAAATCGACCATTATTTTCGAAATAAAATTGCACAATTTGAAAGCGTTGTTCAGGCGTGAGTCTATTCATGATGAATTGCCAAACCAAGCTGAGAATAAATCACTTGACAGCTGTTAAATCGGTCGCCATCTTGGAAAGTAATGCCAACTTAAACTTCTATACCTGGGAAAAAAAACACTGTTTACTATAACTTCTGTCATTAAAATATAATTAATAGTCATTTTAAAATTATTCCGTATACCTAAATGGCCATAAAATTTTACTTCCGTTTTTAATAAAACGATTTTGTTCAAGAGAAAGGCAGCTGTTTTTAAAGAGCAGGTGTTATTCTTTTAAGAACGAAAAATTCTTTTATAAACAAAGAATGCTCCAATAAAAGGAGAAATCATTAGAATAACGGATTTTGATTTACAATACAACTTTGTTTATTTCTGGATTTTTAAGAGAGTTTGTAGTGTTTCGATAGATATTATTTTACATAGATCACATATAATATAAATAGTTTGAATATTTTATATTGAAGATGTCTGTGAATCAAGATATTGTTTTTTTATAATTATCCCTCAGGTTCTTGTATAAAATGAAAAAAATATGTAAGACACAGTTAACTTTTTACTTGTATTTATTTAACTTTATTATTTATTATAATTTAGTTTATTTTCACTTTTTATTTATAAGTATTATTATCATAACTATTAGTTGCTTTGTGTTTTAAAAATGTAAAATAGTTACTATATAATTATACAGAATATCGTTTAAAAATCAATGAATCTTTTTTAAAGAATAAAATTATTTAATTCTGAAAATAAATAATAAAATAAATTAGAGAGAAAATAAATAAAAACGAAGTTGGCGCTCGCGGGAATAGAACTCCGGTACGCTGACGATAACACCAAGGCAACGTCGTATCAGGGAGAAAATAACTTGTATATAAGCTTAGTATGAATTTCGAACGCTGTTTTCTTGGAATTGACTGGCCATTCGACGGAATTACATTGGGGTTTGAAAACCGTTTAGCAGTACTACTGTTACACAAAGTCTCGTACCCAAATGAATTTTTCCTTAGTCGTGCCCTCTACTTGTCAGTATAAGAGCAAAAAAATTCTCAGGAATTCAAAAGAATTTTGCTTAATTTGAAAGGAAAAAATAATATAAATGTCATATTTAAAAAATTCTGTTAAAAACAAATTTTAGATTAGTGGTTTTATTTATATTATTGGGTCAATGTCTTCGTATTTTAGTGTGTGCTATCCTTTCAGTTTTTTCTTTTTCCATTTTTTTCTTGACTAGAAAATGAGGCTAAAGAAATTTTGAAAGCGATATTTGAAAAAGTATTTGTTTCATGCAAGTCGCATTCATCATTTTTGAAATGTAAATCGTATAACAATCACCAGTTAAAACTAGAAAAATTTTTGCCTTGCGAACATGGATTGATTTGGAAAGGAAATCTATAAAATTTAACTCTTTCTTATCAATCATTTATAATCTGTATTCGTAGAACCCCCCCCCCAAATTTTTCCTTTGCATTAAAAAAGGTTTCAGAGAAATATAGCAAAAGTTACAATTGCGTAATTATTTTAATAAATATTCAGGCACTTCATATTGCACGTAACACAACTAAATAAGTTTTTAAAGATCTGATGCAGGTGCAATTAAAATTGAAAAACCTCGTCATTCATACAACGTTGCACAATTTGACACTAAGAAAGGAATTTAACTTTAATTAAAATAATGAAAAAATGATGCGCAATATCCACAGAATATGATGATTTTTGAGTGAAGAATTAGATTATTTTTAAGACGAATAACTTATTTTATTTTGGTAGATAATTATTTGCAAGATAAAACTATGCCTCTATGAAAGGTGTTTTAACAGTTCAAAGATTAGCAAATTTGAGATTTCAAGGTCCCCAGATATTGTAAACAATTTTAAGAAGCAAGATAGAATATTCTCTTCTAGAAATTTCTTGATTAATGCTCGAAATAAATAAAAATAACCGAACACAAATTGTGGTTTTCGCTTTTGCTAGCAAAGGAATTTTCCAGCTTTTCTATGATTGAAAGATAATTAATCATTTCAAAATCTCCCCTTTGTTAAGACTAAAAGGAAAAAAATGACAACTGATAATGACATCCTGAATGCAACAAACTGACACATGTTTATGTCCTTCAAATACATAGCAATGAAATAATATTTGAATACGTCAGAAGAAATGAACTGACTTTCAGAATGCATTTAATCGAATCTCAATTTTATTTCAGAACATATGTGTTGCAATTCTCGAGGCATGTCACTTAAAAAATAAGCATAATTGTTTTATTAGTTCATGGGTTTCTGATTTTGCTAATAACTCTCATTTTAATATAAATACTCGGTATTTCGTGAATTTGGATTTCATGATGTTTATCTAATTTCCTGCAGCGTAAATTTATTCACTTGTTATTTTGCGTTTTCATTTCAATTTGTTTATTTAGCCTTCCTTTTAATTGTTAGAAATTTATAAGTATTTTTTTTAAAAAAAAAGCACGATAAAAAGCTGTTTTAAAATGCTTATAACTTTTATTATTAATTTCAAAATTCTGAAGTGGGAAAATATTTTATGTTCCAAAACCAATATTTTCTTGTTTTTCGTTTAGTGTTTTTCGCAATTTTACTGTACAATTTTTATGGATTTAAAATAACTACTTTATTCGGATATACTTTAGAATTCATTTGTTCTTTGTATGCTTATAAAATCTTTTTTATTTGTAAATTTTCCTTAAAAGTAGAGGGGGTATAATTAAAAATTAATAATGGAACTTTATACACTAAAACTTTGAATTCCTTTGCATTAATGAATGCAACTCTATTTTTATTTAATAACGCGTATCAATTAGACCGTCAAAATTATCCCAAATGTGTCTTAAGGCTTAACATACGCCTAATAAGTAAAATTAAATGCTAAAATGTCTTTTTTTTCTTTTGCTTAATTTATGATTACGGATTAACTTGGTTTAAAGGATTCACACAAGTACTCTTAAACTTATAAGAAATGCAGTAGTGCGGTTACTTTGCGAAAATTTCACTTATTTCCTGCAACATTCTAATGTTTATTTTCAGTGTTTACGTGAATGCGATAATTCCAAATAATATGTATGCTTGCGCATTGAATTCAAGCTCTTTGACAATTCTGTTTGTTTGCATTCAATGTTAACGCAACTAAGCGACCGCCAGAACTGGAAAAGTACAGTTCCATTTTTTTTCCCTGCCGGATAAATGAACTGCACTAAGAATTCCTTTCACATATTTCCGGTACATATTATGGGAAAATGACTACAACCTAAGGATGATAAATGATTTATTTAACAAGATGAAATATCTAGATTATATATATACTGAACAGCAAAGGAGAACGTCTTTCTCCTACGTCTAAAGCTTAGCGTCCCTAACGTCCGTCTACATATTTTCCCGTGTGTCCTTTTAGTCGGACATTCCTGACGGGGTGTGACGTCAGTGTGGACTGCTTCACCCTAAGTACAGGGGGAGAGGTTGTCCATTGCACATATCCAACCCTACAATATTTTTTAAAAATAGACTCATTAATACGTCTACCAAAGACATCAAAGTAAATCTTTCCAACCGGAATTGGATGAAATTTCTTCGTTCCTAGACTACGCCGTTGGTATTCATCACACGTCTCTCAAAGATTATTTACACCGGCTGTTTCCCAGGTTGTAGCTTTGCTGTGTTGACGCCTTCTAATGCGCAGGTGATGAACAATTCCATAGGTCTCAAAAGAAGAGTCATGCATAGACATTCATTAAGTAGTGTTCAATCTGAGGCCGCGGTAGCCGAGTGGTATAGGTATCGGACCGTGGTTTGCTTTGTCATGAGTTCGAGCCCAGTACCACTAAAAACCCGCCGTGTAGGGCAGCGATGCACGTTAAATCTGTCGAGAGCTGAAACGTCCTCCCGTTGGTGTGGTGTGGTGTGGTAGTTAGGAGAGGGAGGTGCCAGCTCAGGTGTCGTCCACGTCACTTGACCATGGTTCAAAATTACGTGGTGTGTCGCCAAAAGCCCTCGTGTAGCTGAACAGTGCGACGTTAATATTCACAATCAATCAATAGTGTTCAATCTGATCTCGGCCAAAACTTTTATCAGAATAAAAAATTAAAATCACGTTGTCCATTTATAAAGGCTGACAAACTTTGTACATCTGAAAGATTTCATATTATGTAAAATAAACGAGGTAAATATATGTATTATATACCTTATAAATATCAGAAAAATTCTAACGGGTCTGAGCAATTAGAGGTAGGATACGAATATGAAGAACTGTACGAGTCGAATCTTCACAAAAAAATCATTCACTGTGATGTTTTAATAAATACGTAAATAAACGTCACGTGGGGGCCTAACTTCTTTCGGCTTCCAGGGAAACATAACTAACAATAGGTCATTGTATCGTGTAAGATTGCCTAGAGAAAAACCGCATTAAACATGCGGTTTTCTATTTTTCTACTTTCTCTCTATGAATCTTCTGGAACTTTTCATATCAAACCAGTTTATTGGCCATCAGCTCAAGGTATACTTAATGAAAGGATTGACGTAGGCTAATTCGTCGTGTAAAGAATTTGGAGGCTTTCTATCTCTCCTTGGCTGCATTTTTTCCACAAGATTAATCGATTTCATGTTGATTCTTAGAATTGCTTTCGAACTTACTTTTGCGGAAGGAATTGGGATATCCTCCAAAAAGGCCTCAACGAACCTACGAGAACAAAGTTAACAAAAATTAATGATGTTTAAAGTATTTTTAGGGGAAAAATAGGCTGAGCATAAATTGTTCTTTGTAATCTAGATTGCAACGTGGTTTATTATTTCTTTTTTTGTAGCCGCAGAGGGGCAATTGGCGTCGAAACTCGTAATTTTAAATCTCGTTCAAGTGACGAAAACGACACACCTACCTAGCACCCCACTCTCCGAAATTCCACGTTAACGGGAAGATTTTGAGCCCCGACAGATTTAACTTATTTCAGCCCCTCTACATAGCGGTTCTTTAGTAGCGCCAAGACTCCAATTCCCAATGTGATTACGATGGTCACGAATTCGTGACCGTAACCACCCAGCTACAGTAACCAGTACACCTTCTTGAAAATACTGAGTAGAGATAATAACGTTTCACATAAAATTCAATGCTCCTAAGTTTAAAAAAATTTTTTAAAAAACGTACGGTCTGATATTTTTTTAATCAATGAAAGCTTAATATTTCATTCTAGAAAAGTTGGAGAATTTATTTAAGCAATAGTAAAATAAATAATGGTTTATGTAAGAGTAATTAGCAACATGGTCAAGGGATGCTTGTGGTAATTATTTAAAACATCGACAATACTTATTGAAGTAAAAGGAAGAAGAAAACTCTCAATATTTCATTAGAGAGCAAACGTTGCATGATAATTGAGGCGTAAAAAATGATAATGTTTTTGAAGGGAAAAAGGGTTAGTTTTTACAATTCAAATTCTTGAAACGCTTCTAGTTTAAAATCCTTAGAGTTGAATTTCTTAAATAGATTAACATGTTGCCAACGTACTTAGCTGAAGATTTGAGTCAATATATTTATAACTGAGAAGGGAAGAAAGAGTCCAAGAAGTAAATTAGCTACCGTTTTTTTTGCATACGACTTGCAGTTTCCTTGTAAAAACGTTTTCTTGTGTTAAACACTTTTAATAATTAATTCTCGATCATAAAGCTAATAGCGCGTCTGGAAGTAATGGTTTCCAAACTTCCTACTTCTACGTCACGTTCCTCCGATCCTTAAAAACAATCTGGAGAAAAATATGACCTCTCCTGATTTGCAAAACAACAGGCTTGCAATTAAAGTGTCAATATCGAAGTTAGAAACAAATGGGTAGATAAAAATGCTAGATATTGTTTAATTGCGTTCAATATTTTCATGCTTTTTATATATATTTTGTCATGAAAATTGCATTTCTGTTAAACTGTTTAGCTTCCCTCCAGGGAAAACCTGCTTCGAGTTTGGAAACCACTACTAAGGGGTCTCAAGGGTGTTAACTTTCTCCAGAGGGCTGAAAATATAAACAATATTCAAATGTATATAACTCTTTGAAATTAAAATTTAATTATTTGAATCTTTTACACATTATTTATAAAGGAATGGAGATTCAGAAAAGTACAAAATGTTTAAAATATAATCTTAATTTAAAAAATTATAAGCATATAAAAATCAGAACATTTCTATATAAGAAGTATTAAGTTTTACGTTGCGCAAACTATTTCCTAAAGCTTTAATTACTAGCTATAGCTCAGGTGTCGCTCACGTCACTTGACCATGGTTCAAAATTACGTGGTCCGTCGCCAAAAGCCCTCGTGTAGCTGAACAGTGCGACGTTAATATTCAATCAATCAATAGGCGACGGTCCTCATAATTTTAAAATTCAATCAAGTGACGAAGACAACACCTGAGCTCGTACCCCATACTCCAAACTTCCTCACCATATGAAGGGTTTGAGCCTCGGTAGATTTAATGTACATTAACCCCTGTACACTCTGCGGTTCTTTAGTGGCACCAAGGTTCGAACCTGCTACTCGACAGAAACACCACCGGCGCGAACATGACTCTATTCGATTATAGTGGCCACTCATATTTAGGAAAATGCAACAATGCATCAGTATTAGCAAAATATACCCCTAAAAGTAAATTTTTTTCTGATAAATATCATATTTCTGATTTATAATAAAATCGCCTACAGCACTGAATTTGCAATACTAATTTTCCTAAACGTTGAATAGCTTGAATTAACAGATTTTACTGATTTTATAAATACATTTAAAAAATGAAGTATAAATTGTATGGCAAATTTAGCGAGAGTGAGGCAGACTGAAAAAATAAAGCATTTACGATTAGAAATAGTTAAAAAGAATCCGATATCTCTCATTTAAATTATGTGTACATCAGCAACAAATCTTTGTATAAAGAGGGCTGTACCGTTTTTTAAGAAAAATGACCACACTTCAGAAAATTATTTTTATTACAACACACCAATGGAACCAACTAGTCTGATTAGTCTAGATGGGTTACGAAAATGCTTTAATTTTTTTTTATTAAGTTAATGCAATCCTATAGGGGAAATAAATCTTTCCAGAATTGATTCTGATTAAAATGATTCTGTTGACTATGTGTGTGAACTTGAAATAGGGACCGGTTTTCTGTGTGAGGCAACACAATTTTGCCATAATCCGTTGAACTCCGATGTGTTAAGACGGTGACACTGGACTTTCCCTCTCTTTGACCTCCCAATTGTTTAGCGATTACCAAATGGATCAAAGAAATCTCCAGAACACGAAGAGGGCGGTGACTCGAAGAAATGGATGGTTTATTTTGGTATATAAGCATGTGAAAATAGTGTCTCAATAATACACCAATTTCAAAACGCGGCTGCGGTTTAACACAGAGGTAAAAAGTTCATTATAACAAGTAACGAAAAACAAGATGGATTTTTACTCAAAACTTGAGCTTTATTTCGTTTTTACGTTTTGATTCCTCCTCTCCCTCCCATCTTCGATAATCTGCTTGCTTATATTTATATATAATTTTTCTGATTTTTATTTTATTTTGGAATTTTTCATTACTTATATTCATGGAAATTTTTTTTATGGAAAAAAAATTATTTGCCTTTTTTTCCTTTTCGCTTTAAGTGGGCAACAAACAACTGTGACATTGGATTCGTTTAGCTTTAAGCGCAATATTTTATATTTTTCATGAATTTTACTTCCTTCGACTCCAAGGTCGGACGGTATTAAAACGGATAATTTCTTTTTTTGTATATTAGTAATCTATATGTAATCTTATCAAATATTCTTCAAGTTTTATTTTTCGAAATTTTTTTATTTCAGTAAAGGGAAAATCTTCCTTAAAGGCTCTCAAGGGAAAATAAAAATCCAATATTTAGACTTTTTTTATTCGACTCGCCATGTATTATTGCTGTCAGGTATTTTTTCCAAAACTTCGTAAGATAAAATTAGAAACAATGATCAGATGTATTTTCTATATAATATATATGCATCAAAGAAAATACACTCATGTCCATAAATTAAGGATAATGAAGTTCAGGCAAAGAAAGAGACAGAAGCAAAACAAATTTGACTTATTTTTAAAGTCCTTATTAAACAAAAAGTAAAGGGCAAAAAAGATGCTATATGTTTGACAAAATTTATAAAAACTGCGATTTTTACTCCCTGTAGCAAATTTCAAAAAAGAATTTATTTACAAAAAACAGTATAACATGGTTAGTATGATGGTTAACACGGAGTATGTCTCCCGGACGATGCAATACAGGCCGTACAACGCCTAGGCATGCTGAGTATCAAATTATCAATCTGATCTTGGGGAATATTACACCACTCATCAAGCAATGCCCTCCGAAGTTCCGGTAGACAGGTGGGAAGTGCTTGACGGGCTGCAATTCGTCAGCCAAGCATATCCCACACATGCGCTATTGGATTCAAGTCCGGTGAATATGCTGGTCAATCCATACGGGTGATATCCTCCGATTGAAGGCATTCATCTACAATGTTTGCACGATGAAGACGGGCGTTGTCATCCATAAACAGAAATTCAGCACCCATGGCGCCCCGAAAAAACGTACATGCTGTTCCAGAAGGACATCCCGATAGATGTGGCCTGTCATCGTTACACTCTGAACATGCAGGTTGGTTCTGGAACCAAGAATAATTCCTCCCCAAACGCGAGCCATCCTGCACCACCGTAACGGTGTCGTTCAATGGTGTTCTCTTGGTGGTAACGGGTACCTGGCGCTCTCCATATTAAAGTCCGGTGAGAATCAGACTGCAAACTAAACCTGGACTCGTCGGAAAACATCACACAAGATCACTGGTGTGGTGTCCACAATGCATGCTCTCTACTCCAGGTTATTCGCAGGCGACAGTGAGTTGTGGTAAGTGGAACACATCTGACAGGCCTACGAGCATATAGACCAATGTGCCCTAAGCGTCTGTACACGGTCTGCCTTGAAACTGTCGTACCGGTAGCTGAAGAGAGCTGACGAGACAGGTCTGATGCTGTGCTCCGTCTGTTTCTTTTGGCAGTAACTGCCCAATATATATATATATATATACCAGTCCTCATTCGGCGTTTTAACTCGAGGGGCGACCTGTGCTGTAACACCTCACATTACCATCCTCTTGGAATCGTTGCCAAAGCCTGGTTGATTGAATGATTGAATATTAACGTCGCACTGTTCAGCTACACGAGGGCTTTTGGCGACGGACCACGTAATTTTGAACCATGGTCAAGTGACGTGGACGACACCTGAGCTGGCGTTCCACACCACACCAACGGGAGGACGTTTCAGCTCTCGACAGATTTAACGTGCATCGCTGCCCTACACGGCGGGTCTTTAGTGGTGGGCTCGAACCTGTGACAAAGCAAGCCACAGTCCGATACCTATACCACTGGCTACCGCGGCCACTGCCAAAGCCTGGAGATGCCACTCTGGGCGATTCCAAGTTCCTCGGATACTTCCAGCTGGGTACGTCCACATATATTCCAGTCGTCCAATAATTCTACCACGTAAAAAATCATCCAAATGCTTCCTTTGTGCTATAACTATGCGGTTATTTCACTGAAAGGCTTTTAAAGCTCTTGTGAACAATTTTACTTCTTTGCCATCATTCCTTATATACCCCTCTCTTACACTCTCGTCATTGTGACGTGCTATCCGCGCCATCTGGTGGTTTCCTTTAATTTGCATATTCTTCTTCAAGATGTGAGATAATTCTACAGGTGAAATTTTTATTTTAGAGTTCAATTTCTGTGTGATTCTGTGTGAATCATATCCTTAATTTATGGACATGAGAGTAAATTTAATGACATGTGCTTTCTTGAAAGCCTCGTGTAAAGCTACAATTGAAATTATTTTTAGATCTGTTATAGACTGGAGTCACAAGTTTGATTTAATAGCTAAAAAAAATTGTCTGAATTACCAAGAAACTAAATATATCTTAATGCTAAAATATTTCCCTCATGCACTTATTTTAAGAGATTTGCGCGAAAGTGGATATTTAAATATTCTTGTATAAAACTAATATTTCATTGCTTTTCCTGGAATTCTTTTTAAAAGGAATTTTATTTTTAAGTCTGAAACTGGGTTCAAACTGATGGTAGTAGAAAGGGGCAAAGAACCTGGTCCAGTCACTCTTTCTGCGAGAATACTTGAAATTTCTGAAATAACCCCCCCAGATTTTTATTAAAAGATAAAAGGATTTGTTCTTCGCATATATACTTTATCAATGATGAATCAAGGTAGAAATTCAAGGTTAATATTGCATCAATTCTCATAATTTTACATTTTTTTCTGAGTAATATTTGAACCTAATATGACTAACTTGTTGTCGCGGTAGCCAAAAGTTCAAGGCCATGAACTCGTGGCCAGCTTTGCTTCTATCGATAGAGCAGTGCTCTGCAACCTTTTTATCGCCGCGGACCGGTCAACGTTTGTTAATTTTACTGCGGCCCACTGAGGGTGGAGGATGTTCATTGTTTATATTTTAGACTGTTTTGATTTAATAATTTTAATTTGATTATATTTAATCGTGACTTCTGAATAAAATATAGCTGCACAAAAAACGAATATAAAGTGATTTAACAAGGAATATTAAGTCTTTTTCATAAAAAGTAGCCCAAACCTAAGAAAAATATACCACAGTAAATAAAAGCGAAATAATTTAATGTTTCTTGTGCGTACCGATAGTATTTGATCCACGGACCGTTACCGGTCCGTGGACCGGGGGTTGCGGAACACTGGGTTAGAGCAGTTCTCTCCAACCTTTTTATCGCCGCGGACCGGTCAACGTTTGATAATTTTACCGCGGTCCGCTGAGGGGGAGGACGTTGATTGTTAATATTTTAGATTGCGCGCTTTGATTTAATAATTTTATTTAAATTGGATTTAAATGTGCCTTCGAAATAAAATATAGCTACACCAAAAATGAATATAAAGTGATTTTCATAAAAAGTAGCCCAAATCCAAGAAAAATATACCACGGCAAAAAAAAAGAGGAAATAATTTAATGTTTTTTGTGTGGACCAGTAGTACTTGATCCCCGGCCGGGGGTTGGAGACCGCTGGGTTAGAGTCCTAGCACCATTAAAAATCCGTTGTGTGTGCTGATGCACTTTAAGTTTGTCCAGACTCAATGTCCTTATGTTGGCATGGTGTTGAAGTTTGAGTTCCAGTTCAAATGACTTCCTCATCATTTGACAGTGATTTAAAATTGAGGTTCATCACCCCTCGTTGCCCTCGTGTTGCTTTTAAACACTACATTCATAAATAATCGATTAATCATTGACTAACTCTCGAACATTCTTTGTTTTAGTAAATGCTAATGTTCACTTTTTATCTAAAGTTTAAAATTTATTTTCGGCACCCTCTACACATGAAGTTTAAAATTTATTTTAAACCCTCTATACATGACCACAATAAATTTTTATATATATACATTTCTTGATTTTACTTTTATTCTTAAAATTACGTCATGCATGTTCATAAAATTTTGTTTTGAAGAGAAACTTGTTTTACAATGAATCATTTTTAAGAGTATTCCAGGAGGAAGGTTTTGGAAAACACTACAGTGTTGTCTTCAGAAAAGGGGGAGGAAAACATTTGGACAGACGCAACACTAGCGCTTCTCCTGATTATATTAATTCCTTGAAGCTTCTGGAAAGTTCTTCCCCCTCTCCTCCCTCCATCCTTTTTTTAATGCTTGTAGTTTTGTCCGAGTCAGTTAATTGTCTACTAAGAGGTTTTGCAAGATTAAAAAAGTTATCGTACTTATTTTTCTGGATGTGGCTTGTATTTGACAGCTGTCATTTAGTTTCATTTTCTTCCTGTTGCATTCTCCCAACTCATTAAAATGGTCAATTTTCCTTTCTAGAGGATTCATTTTTAGTGAAGCGTCGGTAGTTGTTAATGGGCACGATATTTAAATGTGTCAAGATCAACCGAAATGCCCAACGTCAAAATATCCGCATCAGTGAAAAAAGACTGACGTATTATAATTACTGTTATTGAAATGAAATGAATAAAAGAGATTTAGTAACTCTCTCTCCAAAGATCGTTCATGTCATAACTATGTCAAATACTATTGATATACGACTAAAAAAAATAAAGCCTGTGATATAATTAAAACTGAAAGAATGAAAAATGATCGTGAATAGATATGGTTGCTTGAGAAGTATGCTCTATTTCTTTTTCTTTGGTATACTGCAGGTAAGATATTATGAAGACTGGGGTCACAACGTGTTTGTCAGAAAAGCTGTATTGAACGTGATTGTCAAGAAAAACACGTCATTTACCATTCAACTTAGTTAAATTTCTTTCTCTGATTAAAAAATAAAAATTGTATCCAAATATTTAATTGTACTTTCACAATTTGTTTGTATCCCTTATTTCATTTTCCAAAGTTATTTTAAAGTGGTTGATAATTTCTAGAGGGTTAAGCTTGCATCAACAAAATTCGGGATTTCTCTTGAACGAAACGGCTGTGTTCAAGATCCTTCGACATTATTTCAAAGAACAAAAGTATGTAAACGCTGGCAATTACTTTTCCTTTCTGTGTCGATGAACTCGAGGCAGTTCGATTTTCCTGTTCTCATCAAATCATACAAATGCGCGAATTATCTCTTCTAAACAAATCATCAGTTATAATGATTTGCTCCCCCGCTTCTGTAATTCTATTATTTCACCAAAATAAAAAGTATTTAACACTGATGTACAGTTTTAAAATAAGATGTTATTCTATTTGATCGTTATCAAATATTGTAATATTCTCTGGAAGCTCAATGATTTTTCCTTTTAAATCCTCCCCCCTCCTTTTTTAAAAATATAACGCCTCTAAGCTGTGTAAAAATAGATTTGGGTGTACACTTATATCACAGTAAAAAAAAAAGGCTTTTCCACTGCTGAATAGGATTCTTGCAATAAAAATAATAGACCAAAAGTAAAATGCACCCTGAAATTCCAACAAAATATGAAAAATTTTTTTATTTCGATGCACTCACACAAAGAATTCTATAAAAAAAATCTTAAACCAAGAAGACAAAAGATTTTCTGATTAAAAAAAAAAAAGTTAATACCACGCAAAATATATTTTGAAAAGAGTAGTTCTGTATTCAAAATATCATTACCGAATAAGCCTTGTTTAACTTTAAGCGTAGTCGAGTGGTTATGATCGCAAGATCAAGGTTTCCGTCCAATTTTGGGTTCGAACTCTGATGCCACTAAAGACTGTCATGTCGAAGGGGATCGTTAAATCTATTGAGGCTCAAAATCCTCGAGTAAGCATGGTGCAAAAGTTTGAAGAGTGCGGTCCCAGCTCGGGTGTCGTCGTTGTCACTTTACTATAGCTCAAAATTGCTGACCGTGGCCAGTAGCCCTCTTGCTGACTTACAGTGCGACGTTAATAATAAAGACATTTTAGTATTCATACCTGAATAAACTAAATACAAGTCAAACTAATTGGATGGAGTTGTAAATGGAATTTTTACGAAGGAAAGTGAATTGAGAAAAGACTTAGATTTTATATATATATAAATCGATTAAATATCATAGCCGATACAAAGAATTTTTTTTTCTTTCAGTTAAGTTTTTATCAATAGAGCTATGGAGCAACAGAGAAGATTTTAGTGATAGATGTCATAAATTTGAGCCATGATCAGAAACTTAAGTGATTTTATCTCCCATGGGGGCTTACAGTGTTTGGAAAAATACCGCGATTCTATTTTGGAACGTTCTTGTCATTCTATCCCCTTTCCACTGTCAGTTTTGTCTAGATTAGGTACATAATTTTCGTAAATAAGTGAATATTCAATAAATCTTGTTGGCATTTGCTTTAGTAAAGGCAACCAGTCTCCAAGTTATGAATTTATTTGCTTAAAATAGATTGCAAAAATATAATTTTACATATTATGAATTTAATTTTTTTTTTGCGAAAGAAACTAAACTATATTATTATCTTGGATAATTAAAGCAACCTCAAGGGGAGGTGTATTAAATACTTTTTATAAAATAAATGAAAATGGGACTGCTAAAATAAATTTTAAATGTAGAAGAAATTGATTAGTTAGAAATGTATATAATGAAACATGATTTCGGATTTTTGAGGATTCTTTTGATAAAAGCAGTAGATTTATTTTTTTATAAGTATGCAGTATGAACAATCTTTAAGTCAAAGAAGCAGAAAAATTGCAAAAAAGAACGTCTTTTGGGATCCCCCCCCCCTTTATCAGAAGTCGGGAGATATATTGGAAAATTTAAGGAATGGAATTCTTTCAATATATTTGTAAGGAAATTAAAACATTATTTATCTAAAGATACAAGAATTTCTAAACATAAGCAGCTCAAAGTTAAAATAAATTAGTGTAAGATCAGCTATAGAGGAAACAGAATTAATGAAGGTCAGAATAGAATGGAAATCTTCGCCTATCCTTTGATGAATGAAAGACTAACTAACTTCCTGTTACTTAACTGACTGCAGGAATTGAGATTGTCAATGTATCAACAATGTGTAAATAAAAATGTGGGGAAAATAGCCTTGGATATATATTTAGAATCAATAGAGAGAGAAATTTGAGAATGTTTGAAGGCATGCGAGGAAAGTTACGCAAATTTGATCCAAATTTAAAACTACTAACTTTTTTACATGTCAATGTTTTTTTTGGGGGGTTGCATAGAAAAACATAATTATATTTGAAACTTGGCTTCTTCTAAAAAAAGTTTGCTGCTTTAGAAGACCTCTTCAAAAAAGTTTTTTTTAAAGTTATTAATTGCACTAATTGCCCTTTAAAAAAATACTTCCACAAACGAGAAAGATGGAGCTTAAAAATTACCTTTGCTTTTTCAGAAAATTCGTCAAAACAAAGCTTTCGAATTTGTACTATAAAATGCAATTTGAAAGAATATATACGAAAGAATTTTAAAATGTTCCTTCCAGAATTTTTACATTAGCTTTTCAGCAATAATAAAGCAAAATCTAAACTGAAAGGTGAAGATATCAATTAAATGAAGTCGATGCGGAATATTCTACAAAGTGCTTCACTTCTTTTGAAAGGTATATATATGTAAATCTTGCAATATTAAATTTTTCCACCTTCCTTAAGATTTTTGGTCGTCGCGGTAGCCGAGTGGTCATGACCGGAAACTCGTTGCTGGGGCGTTATTTCTGTCGATTAGTAGGCTCGAGTCCTAGTACTACTAAAGACTCCGGCGTGTAAAGAAGCTGATGCAAGTTAAATTGACAGATAAAAGTCCTCTCGTTGGTGCTGTGTGGAAGTCTGCAGCGAAAATAGCTCGATACCCCTTGGGTGCTGTCCTCGCCAATTGACCATGGTTCAAAATTACTAAATCCGTTGCCTATAGCTTTTGCATTAATTCAGAACACGATATTCATAAACAATCGATGCAATTTTCTTAAAATTACAGCGCGTTTTGATCACTTGTTTTCTGGTTGAACAAGAATTGAGATTAATATAACTTGAATTAAAAAGTATTTTTATATTCCACAGCTTTAGCGTGAGAAATGTTTTATTAAACCTTTCTTTAAATTTTATTGTAATAAAGTTCTAAAGTAAACTAATAATTATGGTGCAGCTTGTGGCGAAATATGACACTTGGACCATTACAACACGGTTAGTTGATTTTAAATTTTATCACACAATACAATAAATTATAGGTATATTTTTCAAACTAGGTCAGTATTCACTACTCCTGCTTTTTGAGGAAAATTATTGCAATAAATTTGCTTTGAGAAGTTAATATATCAATGACACTAAGCAAATGGCTTTCTTGTGAGTGAATAACCCAAATATTTTAAATTAAAACTATTATAAGTTTTAATTTTAACCATTTTGGAAGAGTAAATAAAGAAAATATGCGTAGCATCTAGAAACAATCCTCTTCGGTTTATGTTAAAGAATAGGACCCGAATTTGGAACATTTTTTCAGATATAAAAGAAATGAAGCATTAGTATGATATTCTGGCTTCCCTATCCTTTAGAGAGCAGATTTTTTATTATACTTCCCATTTTCAACAGAGTTTATTCATTTTTTCTGGTATAAAATGTATTTCGCGCTTTTTCTCCTATACCGTAATGTTAAATGAGCTATACCTTCACGTATTATAACAAAAAAGAAAGTATTCATGGAATATTTTGACATCTTTAAAAACACTATATGGTTAACAGAGGTATGAGTTATAATATTGCAAATTTCCATAGAAATTGAAGCCTTTTTTCTGTCTGGAAAATGTGCTTCGCGTTTAGTTCAAGCTCTCGTTCTTTTACCGAGTGAGTGAGTTAATATTAACGTCGCACTGTTCAGCTACACGAGGGCGTTTGGCGACGGACCACGTAATTTTGAACCATGGTCAAGTGACGTGGACGACACCTGAGCTGGCACCCCCCTCTCCTAACTACCACACCACACCAACGGGAGGACGTTTCAGCTCTCGACAGATTTAACGTGCATCGCTGCCCTACACGGCGGGTCTTTAGTGGTACTGGGATCGAACGCATGACATGCCTGCCACGGTTGGATGCCTTAACCACTGGGCTACCGCAGCCCGTGTTCTTTTACCGAAGACAGCCTTAATACAGTAAATAGTTTGAAAAGCGTTTGCTTGGTTTACTCTCCATTAAGGCGTCCTACTAGACTCGGAGACCAATTTTTCAAAAGCTGGTTTTCAAAAGAATTTTATTGTTTGAAAGAACATAAATAGGTTTAAGAGGGTTTGACATGTTATTTATTTAGTCATTATATTACCCCTTGTTTTTGAAGAAAATATTATTTTTACAACATTTTCACAAAATTTTCGTGGCCGCGGTAGCAGAGTGGTATAGGTATCGGACCGTGGCTTACCTTGTCACGAGTTCGAGCCCAGTACCACTAAAGACCCGCCGTGTAGGGCAGCGATGCACGTTAAATCTGTCGAGAGCTGAAACGTCCTCCCGTTGGTGTGGTGTGGTAGTTAGGAGAGAGGGGTGCCAGTTCAGGTGTCGTCCACGTCACTTGACCATGGTTCAAAATTACGTGGTCCGTCGCTAAAAGCCCTCGTGTAGCTGAACAGTGCGACGTTAATATTCAATCAATCAATCAACCAATTCGCAAAATTTTCAATGTTAAGAAAAACAGCATAAATAAAAATAAGTTGGACATAATGTAATTTTATATAATTTCATTGATATACTGCTTGATTCATCTGAAGTGTTACCAACTGCAGGTTAAGAAATTTACGTCCAATTTGAATGCTTATAAAGATTTTTCGTCTTTAATGCTTGCGTCTTAATGCTTTTAAGTCTTACTTAATTCTCTAAGCTGAAAATGACAGTAAAATAGGATTAATCTTAGAACCTGCAGTATGTTACACACACTAAAGGGCTTATTGCAGTGCTTCTCAAACTTTCAATTCTGGCACCCCCCTTTTCAATCACAATTTTTATCGCGCCCCCTTATACATTAATAATGTACTGAATGCACAATAATAATGCACTTTGACGCTAAAGCTACAATACGCGATCTTAATTATAAACCATACAAATTAATAACATAAGTATTAAATTTCGTATACGTTACTTTAAAGCAAAAAAAAAAAAATTAATAGGATAATTATTATGTTATTTTTCCTTTCTCTAATTTTTAAATTGAACATATTGCAGAATGCGATTGCTTAGAAGACAAAATATACATATCAGCTAAATATAGAAAAAGAACTTAGAGGGTCAATTTCTAATCATAAGCATTCATTGCCTTCTTTGCCTTGCAAGACAAGCCCATGGAAGTCGTTAATACTTATTAAACTTATTCTTAATTTAATATTAATTAATTAGTTATAAAATACTCTGTGCAGCACTGATACATTAAAAGTATACCGGCTGAAGTGTTCGCTCTTTGCATGAGTTCATTTATAAGAAAATAAAACATTATTGATATAATAGCTGAAATGTAAGGAGAGTAAAGCCAAGTGCGTGACAATGTTTACAAAAACGTAAAATGAATCCTCAAATTTTCATTAGTTTTAAGTGAATTGTAATTATAAGCCTCACAGAATTAGCATTTATAATTGATGTTAAATAATGAACAATAATTTAAAATTCTGATGAAGAATAATTGTATTATTTTTAATATTTAAAGTGAAAAGACTTCAACATGTTTTAACCCGGGAGCAGGCGCGCACTCGATGCGGTCGAGCGGGGTTATTGAGTCACCCCAATTCTGTTTTTCTTTATAATTATTTTATTGTACACGATACAAATCACGATTTCAGCGAATAATTTAGCTAAGAGAAAGTTTACTTACCTACTTTCAAGGACTTTTCAATTTTTTCTTCGGTAACAAATAAACAGTTTTGTCAGAATTAACGATTTCGTAATCTGTATGTCCCGCGCAACCACTTCCGAGTAAAAAGTGTATTCATTATGATAATATGCATGTTGCTGCTAAAAACAATTGTGTAAAACGTTTTTCGCTATGCTTTATATGTTTGAGATATGTTTATATGTATCATAAAACTCCTTTACATGGGAAAAAGCGCAACAGAGAAAAATACATTACTTACAACTTCCCTAAATGATAAACAAACATAAGAGAGGGCTCATAACTAACTGTACCAATAACTTAGGTCAAACAGGTTATCAGCAAAAACAGATTACAGCTATAATGTGCAGTATTTAAAAAATAATCACAGTGATGAATTTTTTATGTTCCTAAATTTTTTCGATTCTGGGTCTGGGATTTGTTTTTTCTCTGAAAGAACAGTATGTTAGGATTAAAAAGAAAAAGTTATAAAAAATCTCTCATCACGGGATTACAGCAAATCAAATAAAAGTTTTTTTTATTTGGTTATAGGATCAAAGATAACTAATTAGGTATTGAAGAAGTTTTTATTTTTGATGACTTAATATCGCGTGCCTATAAATTATATCAGATTAAAAGTGTATTTTTCATTATGTCTTGAAAGTATTTTGTTTTAATTCATTCCAGTAAATTAATTATTTTTTTAAATCTTTTATTTTCGATATGCTCGCGCCCCCTTGTAAGGTTATCACGCCCCCCATTCTCTCTAGTTTTATAAATATTCCTTCTTCCTCAACATTTATTTCTTTTTTTCTCCCATATGTGGTCCTAACACTTAAAAAACGTCTTTTCAACCTAGTCTGATACTTTAATCGTTCAAAACGAAGGAGAAAAAGTTAAAATATTTTTGAATACGCTATTTTTAATGATCAAATTTTGGAAATACTTAACTGATATTTTGAAATACATTGTTGGAAATTTTGTGGATATGTAACGAGGATTCTTTACGGGAAATCTATGTTAAAATTTTACTGTCTGGTAATTATTTTTAATACAAGATAAATGTAAGGAGTACTATTCATTAAACTCATGATATTTTAGTTGAATTTTTATTAAAATTTTGAGTGTTACCTTTAATTTATTTCGCTTTTGTTTTCAGGTCCTCTTGGAAAGCCTCCTCAGAGGGTTTCCGAAAATTAGGTCAATATATATTCTGCTCCGGGAAAAGAAAGGAGTCAAACCAGAAAGTAGAAAGGAACTTATATTCAAAAAAGAGGTAATATTTTCTTAAAATATTTAATCGCTGAACTTTAATACGAATGTTCAATGTGGAATTATGTATATTTTGTATTTTTGTTCTTGGGAGAGGGGATTCTCTTAGTGAATAATCTCTTCATAATTTTTATTTAATAAAATATTTCGAATCTAACTTTAATTTCCTGGGAAAAAGAAATTCTTGAAGTGCGAAGTACTTGTAAGTTTAATTAGTCGATCTCGACCTTCATGAGAATATTTGATGTTTTAACGGTATATTAAGGCTCAGAAAAAAAGATTTTTTTTTAAAACCTTTTCTATATGATTGACTATTCAGGCAGTACCTGAAGTTTTATATCAGATACTGTTATTGTCAAAGAATGGACTAGAAAACATTTAGCATTTGCGCAAAGAAATGATTGGCAAATATTGAAAGATGCTGTCCTTGATTTGTGGAACCCACCAAATAGAGGGGCTGATACACGTTAAATCTGCCGTGGCTCAAAGTCCTTCCGAATGCGTATTGCGAAAATTCGGGTGCCAGATCACTTGTCGTCACTTGACCGAGGTTACAATGTCCGTCGCCAATAGCCCTCGTATTGCTTTAGAATCCGACGCTTATAAACACTTTTCTGTCATCCTTGAGCTGTGGAAGAATGAATTATTTCAAGAAACGAGTCTTAAATCATTCTAAAGCTACAAGTTTCCCCCATCCCCCTTTGAACATTGTTACTAGAGAAGAAACTAATATGGTCCCCTTTCCCCCCATAAATCCTCTTATAAAATTGATTTGATGAATCCAAAAGGAAATCTTTTGAGGTTTTCTTCAAAAAATACCGAAATATTTTGTATAAGAAATTGGGATATGAAAAGTAGTTGGCCAATAAAAAACATTTGGGTTTTTCTCTGCTAAGATAGTGGCTTCTGCGACGTTATGTTCAACCTGTCGGAAGTAAAGCTAACGCTCTTCGAAGATTTAATATGAATGGATGGTGTATATGCTTTTTACGCAAAGAAATGTACAATTGATAGAACATATTAGACACTAAGAAATTCTGAAGTGTGCGGTCAATTAATATTTGGTGCAAATTTTCGATAAGTTAATCAATTCTGTATTTTATAAGGGCACATTAAATGAAGTACGATATCTAAAAATTATACAAAACGTAATATCAGGAGTTTGTTTAAAGATTATCTTTGATTCAACTTGGAAATGTATAGTTCCAGCAGCACAGGAACAGGCACTTTACTTAAGAAATCAAAAATAAAGCAATACAGGATAGAACCATTCCAGTATTAAATCATTGGATATGATAACTGCATAGAATAGCCTCTATGCTCACATAATTTCACTCCATTTGGTTTTTTTTTCTGTGAGATACTTGACAGTGGTGTATACGACCCTTCCGCTAACGTAGAACTTGAAATGATGCACTGCTGTTGCTTATGTCAGAGTGTCACCTGGTATGTTACAAAATACGCAACATAACATTCAAAAAATAATCTAAAAAATATGTGCATTGTATCTGGCGGAGAACATTTTAAACACTGAAAATGAATCTACCTACTGATAACTAGTATCAGTACACATGTTTTTTTTTACAAAACGAATAGGACACAATCATAATTTTTGAAATTTGTTTTTATATAATTACACAACAATTTATACATCTGAACATCAGTTCTAATAATCTAAATCAAGGCTTAATTGAAAAATATTGTTACATCTCCAAATATATGTAGATTTCAAATATGTAATAAAATATTAAATTTTTGAAGTGATTTAGTCAAAGAATTGAATATTTAGAACTGTTACAGCGAGAAATTTTGTGCTATTAATATTTTGACCTTTTGTGCGCTAGTTCTACAATACATAAATTTGAAATAATCCAGGCAGCTTTGATTTTGAATTTTCTCTCATAGGAAATGTAAACCTAAAAATTCTTTTTTATTCCTTAAATCAATACAGAAATGCATATTTTATGAAAGAAATTTGTGTTTCCTTTATTTCAAAGCATTTTTCCTGCTGCTTGAATCTTTTCTTATTTGAAATTACACTGCTGGTCACCGTAAATGCAACACCCTGAAGGAAGCATACAAATAAATTGAAATTTACAACATGCATTAGCGGAGGTGAGATATGCACAAATGATTAGAATTTCAGCGCAGACACACATCACGCAAGCGCTATTTAAGGCTTGGAGATTTCGACGATTTCAAGTTCGGCATTTCTGTTTTTCGTGTGGTTTTTTTAAAAAAAACGATCAGTTATATATATGTCTCGTAGAAAACAGCAATCAGCTTTTGATCAAGTTTCCGAGTTCGACAGAGGAAGGATAGTGGCCTACCGAGATTGTGGATTATCTTTCAGGAAAATCGGTAGTCGTGTTGGACGAAACCAAACAGCTGTAATGCGGATATGTGACCGTTGAATTCAGGAGGGTACGACGGACCGACGTGGTCGATCGCATCTACCTCAGTGCACCACTTCACGTGAGGACAGGCAAATTGTGCGCATGGCAGTGACGGATCGCTCTGTCACATCACGAACCATAGCACAGCCCATTGGGTCTGTAACGCATCATTCATAGTCTGCACGTACAGTTCGACATCGTTTACAGCAGAGTGGTCTGTCAGCAAGACGTCCATTCCTTGGTATACCCTTGACAAAGAACCACAGACGTCTCCACCGCCAATGGTCCGATGAAAAAAGGATTTGGGTGGCAGAATGGAATGAAGTTGTCTTTACTGACGAGTCACGCATCTGTCTGCAACACCACGATGGTCGGATTCGAGTCTGGAGACACCGTAGAGAGAGGATGCTGAACAGCTGCGTTATGCTCCGCCACACTGGTCCTGAACCGGGTGTTATGGTATGGGGCGGTATTGGATATCACTCTCACACTCCTGTAGTACGCATTGCCGGTACTTTAAACAGCCAGCGCTACATCTCCGAGGTGTTGGAGCCAGTTGTCCTTCCTTACCTTCAGGGCTTGTCCAAAGTCTTATTTCAACAGGATAATGCGTGACCACACGTGACACGCATTGTCCAAAGGTTCTTTGTCAATCACCAGATTGAATTGCTTCCCTGGCCGGCTCGCTCTCCTGATCTTTCGCCGATAGAAAACATGTGGTCCAAGGTTGCTTAACGATTGACCCAGATTACACCCCCAGCTGCCACACCAGATCAACTTTGGTAACGTGTGGAAGCTGCTTGGTCTGCTGTACCCCAAGAACACATCCAAAGTCTCTTTGAATCAACGCCAAGGCGTGTGGCAGCGGTGATCTCCAACAATGGCGGCTACTCTGGCTACTGATTTTGGCAGGAACCACACTTCACAGAAGTCTATAAATTTAATCATTTGATACTTGGTCAACATGTTATCTACAAAATAAATTTTGTTGTGCTATCTCTTGTCTTTCTTGGTGTTGCATTTACGGTGGCCAGCAGTGTATTTGAATAGAACTAAAGTGTCATACAAGTTCTAGGTTTTCGGTACTTTAATTCATGAGTAATGTATATATATAAGAAAAATCGCAATAAAATGAAAATTTGCATCATTTGGATTTGATATCAGATTGAAATTAAAATCGGATAAAATAAATGTCTTGGGTTTATATATATATAAGCCTCTCCGAAGAACAAGAAATGTGTGTATGGAAATAATTCTCTTAAATGTTTGTATTCTTTCAAGGGACTAAAAAACTTGATGCAGGCATAAAAGAATTTCAGAACTATATATAAGCGATTAGTTAGCATTAGGAAGCTCCAGAGCGATGAGTTATGATCTCTTACGAAAAGTGCTGAGGCTTCACATAAATTTTGTAATATCCCATATTCCTCGACATCATCATTCCATTGCGAAATCCATAAGAACGTACTGAATGTCCATTAACACCAGACTGAAGCAATACGAAACCTATGGATGACGGACCTCGTAATTTGCCCCACAGTTAAAGGACAAGGGCAAAACTTAAACTGTCGCCTTGTCTCCAAGCTTCCCCACCATGCCAACATGAGGACTTAGAGCCTCGACAAATTTAATGTGCATTATTCCCTTTGCGCGATGGGTCTTTTGTGGCATCCGGAATCGACAGGAAGATCACCGATCACTCGGCTACCACCGTCTCATAGATTTGTAGGTCATCGGTAAAGTGACTTTCACCGTAGTCCTCCCCCCTCAATGGATAAAAAAAATTCTGAAAGTGTATTCGAAATGCATATAATTCATCTCACATTTAAGAAATTATTTAAGCATTCTTACTAAAGGCACGAAACATTGGATATATTTATTGAACATTGATTTGAAATGAGTGTATAAATGTTACATATTTAATTCAACTTAACGAAATCTTTTATTTGATCCAAAAACTTGAACATTCAAAGAAAACAAAAAGTTCAATTTGTAAGCATCGGTTTTCTCGAATATACACTCTAATAAGAGAACTTTCTTTTTATAGATATATTGTCTTTTCCCCCCTACCAAGGTAAGAAACATTTAACTGTCATTGTAATTATATTGAACCTCTTAAATATAGCGAGTTATTAACCATGCTTAATGTCATCCAGAGACATGTCTGACTATAAATTGGAGCCTTTTCTTGACACATTCCCGTCGAGAATAAAGCAAAATTGGTGTCGACAGAATTAATCGAATGCATTTTTATTTCAATGTCTCTTCGTTACTCTGTATGCAATAAATATATTTCGAAAGTTTAAGCATTTCTTTAGGCCATTTTCTTATTAAAGAAATGTTCCAACTGTTCAAGGTTTCTGTCCTCACAGTAAAGTAACTGCAAGGTATGTATTTTATTAACTTTGTAGCTAACATTTTATTTCTTAATAACCCTTCTTCTAGATTATATTCATCTAATCTAGTCAGTGGTACTGGCAATATACATTCTCTGTTCAAAAAGTTCATTGAAACATTTTGAGGACAGTATTCTTATTCACACTTATTTGCGAACAAGGTGAACTGTGCTTCAAACTAATCACCTTTTAATGTTTAGCTCTCGTATTGCTTTAAAGTGCCACATTAATACAATGTATGTGTATATACAAAGCCCTGAAACCGCACGAGAAGTTATTTAGAGTGCATTTCAGGCCGGCAGTCTCTTTCTGTTGAATCTCTTCAATTGTCGAAAATCCATGTTCTTCACAAAACCGTCGATACCACACGTACACTTCAAATATAAAGTATTTTGTCCAAACACCTCTAATAGCATTTAACAATCTTTTGCTGATTTTCCTTGATTATAACAAAATCTTATATACACAATGATCCATGTTGTTTTTTTATATACGAAACCACTAACCTTCCATCTTGTGCATAGAAAAATAAAATGTCTGAACGAGACACTGCTTGTCTGAACAACTACGCACATATAGCTGCATACATGTTTGTATGCGACCTTATTGCTGACATCGTCTTTTACCAGTGTGCGAAAGTCATTCCTTGAACTTTTTGAACGGAGTTTGTGTATTAGAACAGAAAACTAGAGAGTATACATTTGTTTATTGGAGTAAAATTGTTTGACGTAACATCCCCCAAACATTGTTTATTGGGGTAAATACAACTAATGTAGTATCGAATCCAGTTGCCACACTGAAGACCCAATCTGTGGAGGACTGATGCACATTAAATCTGTCGAGGCCCTCGTGTAGCTTAGAAATTCGACGTTAATGAACAATCAACCGATCGATATAGCGTCAATTTCTTTAATATTAAGAAATAAAAGTTAAGCATTTTAAAGAAAATGTCTTGTGAAATATTTTGGGATATTATAATATAATATTTATTTCTTTAAAATGAATATATTAAAATTGCCCGTAATATGGCAGTAGTTTTAAGATAATACATAAAATATGTTCGTCTTGGTGGTTTATTCTTCACTCACCATAGGAATTAAAATCTCTTGCTTATTATTCGAAATAGATATTCAATAAGTTGAAAGAAAAACAGCCGGACGTGTTTGATAAAGTCCATGTAATTCCTGGAGATGTGGCTCTTCCTCGCATGGGCATGAGCGAAACTAACTTTCTCAAATTAATTGAAGAGGTTACAGTTGTCTTTCATGTGGCAGCTTCCATCAGTTTTGTTAAACCACTCAGGTAATTTGAATTTCTTTCTCTATAAAAGTATAAACTAGAATTTCCTTAAAATATTTAGTATGATAATTTAGGGAGGATAAAAACTGGAATTAAAATTTAAGATCGAAAGTTTTTTTGGTCTGGGGTCGGCAAACCGCGGCTCTTTGTAAAGACGGGGTTGAGGCTCTTCAGTTTTCTACCTGTGATTTATTAAAAACAATTTGTATATCTACTAACAATTGTTTTCCTTTCTTTTTCTCTTATAATTATCTATTTAAAATATTTATTTTCTTTTTCTTTTTAATAAAACATTTGATTGACTTAAGATTTCTGCATTGAATTGCTTTCCATTGACAAAGGGAATTGAGAATAATCTAATATTAAAAAATTAGTTCTTAGGCAGTGACAATAGTTTATAGGTAGAGGCTCTTCTAAGTGACTTCCAGCAAAGTTGACTTATTTCCATACATGAATTAGGGGAGCCATGTAAACAAGAGATGCACGCACCCCCATCAAAAGTGACAAAAACATTTTCCGTTTTTGTGACATGCTTAAGGGTAAATAAAGATTTGAAATGACTTTTATATATAGGAACAATATCAATGTCAATTTTGATTATTAGTACAAGCATGAAATTTCAGACTACATTTCTTACAGTATTATAGGTGCCAACATTTTTTCACAACGCTTGAAAATTTGTCTCCCTATATTAAGATATTTTGTCAATGATTGTTTTTGCATTGAACCACAGAAATGTAAAATATCTGTGATAGTTCTTAATTTTGAAAGAAATAGTAAATGCTACTTAGTGTAAAGCTTTAAATATTTTTAAAAATATTTACACGGTTCCCTCCTGCTCACGTTTATGTGGCTCTTCGACACCTTAGTTTCATTAACAACTTGGCTCTTCTCTCCGAAAGTTTGCCGAATCCTACCTTAGGTGGGGGCAGTTTTTTTATGGTATGTGGTCAATATTCTTACTTTTACGCTGTGCATCTTCGTATAATAATATAGGCATTTTCGTTTTCGTATATTCTTTATAAATGTCATTTTTAAAAAATATTTATTAATACAACACGTAAAATTCATACAGAAAATGTCACATAGGTGGAACTCTCATCCAAAATATCTCGATAAAGTAAGAATAGAACATAAATTTCTAATTTGATCCGTATAAGTCCCATCCCAGCTAATCATATAAATGATCATATTCTATCTCATTGAATAAAATTAAAGGATTTTTGATTTTTTCCCCTTTGTATTCATTAAATTTTTAAGGTCGAAAAAATGATAAAATGCAAGATATAGAAAAACAAAATTAAGGACCTTAATTTTGATACAAACTTGATTCAAATTCAGTTTAGCATAATTTCCAAAATTAGTAATTGGCATTATTAGAAGTTTTTATTACAATGATATCTTAACCCGGCACTTCTCGCGCAGAGTATGTCATACTCACCGTCATACTTTTTTCAACGCTCCTTCTAATTTTTTTTTTTTTTTTTTTTTTGAAAAATGGATAGTTTCTCGTGTAGCTGACTTTAAGATCATATCCTTTGAGGGACTTTGGTTTGTAGGAGAGTTCTAAATATATATTTTTAGGTACCGCCTCTTCGGGTATGTCATGCCCTGCTCGTGAATCACCGTTACAGTTCTGAATACAAGAGCACGCTTTAAATCTTCCTTATGCTATGGCGTATTATTGTAGTTATGATGAAAACATGTGATATTCATGTAATTTAATAGATACAGTATTTAAAAGATATATATAGTACAACAGTATCTTCGGATGAAGAAATTCTCTTCGAAGTTATGATGAGGAAGAATCAAATGATGAAGAGTATAACAGCAAGTATGATTCCACCACTGAAATCGATCCAGATTTAGAAGAGGGAGACACTGTTGAGAAAATAAATGTTTTATATGTAGAGACACAAAACATTTCGGAAGAAAGTATTTTTAAAGGAGACAACTGGTACACACATCTTTATCCACTTTCAGATGGAACTTTTGGAAAAAAACTATTGTTGGAACAATAAGAGAAAATAAAAAATTCCAAAATTTTTGAATTTAAAGAATAGAGAAGTTTACTACTACATTTAAAAAGATACAGATAAAAAAAATTAAGATCCAGTGAAAACATCGCACTCACTCACGACGAGATTAAAGGAGTGTATAAACAATGTACTGAATGCCTTTATAAAAAGAGCAGAAAAACTAAATTTACGTGTTAAAGGTGTAATAAACATATTTTATTTCCTACTTTTCTTCCTTTTTAACTTTTGTATACAAATTTTATGGTAAAACCCGAATGTAAGCACCACAAACGAATGTGAGATACCCTGCACGAGAACTTTCGGTCGTTTTTTTCGCGCGAGTGATGCCGGGTTAATACGAGTCAAATTAAGTCATAAATTAATTGCTCAGAACTCCTCGTGCTCAAAATATATAACATTTTAATAAATTTCTTTTCATTATAATGATATATTTTCCAATATTCTTGCCCATCAATAAATTATAAATTATAGCCCCAACTTACACTAATGAAAGTTTTAAAAGAGCGGCACTGTAGGATAAAGGTCGAATTTTGGTACATTACATGTATTATAAGCCCAAAATTGGTAATACTAAACGTAGATGTATAATATTTAAATATCCTCTCAGTTAATTAAATGTTTCATTTTGGTTTTACATAGTTTGTATATAATTTTCTATAACTCCTGCTTTATTATATTTGTGCATGTACTATTTTGAATTGCATATAATTGCAAGGTAAGTAGTATTTTACATTATATATTACTTTGCGCGATCCCCAAAATCAAATTCCATAAAAAAAAATAATAATAAAAATGGCGTATGGTTAAATATATGCTTGCATATGATGCCACTATGGTGCAACTTTTCATTTCTTGAACATTACCTCACAAAGTCTGAATGACTGAATAAGTGCCAAGTTCTTTAAAACCTTTTACGTTTTAAGCATGATTCCTAAAATATTCAAAACACAGTTATATTTTTCATTTAGAAAGCGATTATTTACAATATGTTTTACCGTTAGAGGGAACAGACGTATTTGAATATATATTTATCAAAAGGAGAATAGTGTACAAAAAAAATATATACACACTATTTTTGAGAATCTAATTATCAGAAAATCGGCAAGAATGAACGATTGATTGAATTAGGAATATGTGGCTTGAATTCAAGGACTTAATACTATAAATACACGATGTCTATATTGTATCTACAGCCGAAACTAGTCACTCAGAAAATTGAAATTTTGTGGATGACCATAAAGGGAGGGCAACTTCTTTGAGCGTTAGAACCTTATCTGGTGGAAATATTTTGAAATAAAGTATTGTAGTGCAAATGAAATTTTTTTCGGTGGCATACAGAAGCTGTTATAAAACCTAGAAACATTTGCAAATATCTTATTTTTAATGTACACAATGACCTTAAATTTATGAGATGGGTCTTTGCTATTGTTATTCGTTTCCCAAAACTGTTGATTCCGCAGCAATTTCCGAAAAATGGTAATGAAATTTGAAGAAACAGGATCATTGTCTGTTTGTTCTGAAAGAGTAAGAAAAACCGTTTTTGATGAGGCAGTGAACTTTTTGTAAAATATTATTTTACGATAAACAGATGAATGATTTATAAGTTTCTATTTATAGTTGTTCATGTCATCATTGTACTGTCCTTAATGGTGTCTTAAATGATGCTATAATCTGTCTCTGAATATTTTTCTTTCACATCTACTCTCTAGCAATTCAAACTCTCCCGACATTCGACCCGCCGAACTCTCCCTGCCACTTCCAGATTCACCACACCCAATTAAACCGGACTTTTAATTAAAAAGCAACCATTTCTAAATTCGCAATAAACTTAAATAAAAGTACTTGGTACATGTTTTTTTTTCGTATTTCAACATATTATGTATAAGAAATGTATTAATTTGAATTGTATTATTTTCTCTCCAATTAGTTTTTTTAGCACTAATCAGTTTTACTTTTTACAGGTTTATGCTTGTAAGTAATGCAATGGCATTAGATTACGTCTTGGATTTCTGCAGACAACTGAAAAAATTAGATGTAAGAAAACTTGTATCATATATAGTTTATTTTTTCAGTACAAATGAGTACTTTTCCTATTTTGGGATAAATGAAAATTGCATACCTTTTTGGTGAGATGGAATTGTTGCAATAAGCTCGTCTTTTTTCCCCTGTTACACTTTTTTTCTTTGTTTTTTTTCTACAAATAACTATTTCATTATTGAAAAGTTTATAATTAATGTATGGGTAATTTTTAAAAGTGTACACGTATATTTATTTATTTTGATTTTGAATGCTCTGAATATAATATTTTGTGCTTCATTTTTATAATAGATTTTGGTCTATACATCAACAGCTTATTCCAACAGTAACAGAGAAAAAGTGATCGAAGAGCAGATCTATAGGTTACCTTTTCCCGCTCAAAGATTTTTAGATGAAATAAAGTAAGTTTTTCTAAAAACTTCGAATAGATGCTTTAATTTGAACAGTGTAAATGCAAGATAAGTTTTTCTGATCAGTTTCCATTTAGATTATGTCGTCTCAATTGCACGGAAGCTTATTTTTAATTCAAACGTCCAATCTATCCGCTTTGTTAAAGGATGGACAATGCCATTAAAGTATTTAATTGAAACTCTCTTAAGGTGCTATTACCAGATGTGGCTAAGGTCAGGAAATTAAGGCCCATGATATCCAAGCAAGTCACAGGTTCGAGTCACGATTCCACAAAAACACTTCGTATAGAACAGGGGTGTCCAACCCAAATGACTACTTCAGAAAAACATTATAATCTCGCGGGAAGCACATAAAAAATATGTTCCTTTATATCAGATTTGGAAACGAAAAAAACATTTATTGGAGTGAAAATTTAAAACAGAATGAATTGTTATCATTGTTTTCATTATTTGTCATGTATACAGACATAGATAATATAATAATGTTTGTATAATATAATAATGCAATGATATCAAATAATGTTTAAAATATTACAGTTGCCCTTTTCTTGAAAATTACGATGTTCCTATTGTGAATTGACCTTTCATTACTCATTATTGAAATTTCATAGTTCTGTCATTTGCAAACCATTAAGTATACATTGTCCTTTATCTTAACCGTCTTGAATATTTTTTTCAAACTTTAAAAAACATCTCTGACTGCCTCTTGCTTTTTGGGCACTCCAAACAAAAAAGGAGGAGAAACGAAAGTCGCACACACACACAGAATCATGTACCATCCATAGTAAAGGATATGCATAGTGCAATTCGAAATTTATTAAAGTAATTTACTATAGTAAAATCAAATATGTAACAGTTTGATAAAATATAAATCTATGTTAATCTAAAGGACATTTCTATTATCAAAAAGGATTTATTTGAAAACAAAAACAAGTAACAGGCAAATACATTGTATATATATATATTTCCCCTCAAATTTCAAAATGAAAAACTTTAAAAATCTGATATTTAAATTTTTTTTAAAAGAGTCGGCGGACCACAACTTACGTACTGGCGGACCGCGTGTTGGACACCCCTGGTATAGAATGAAAGACTTCTGTGCATTAAAAAACAATGTCATGGTGTGTGTGGTTGTTTCAAATCCTCTTGGAGCAGGAAATCTTACAAAGTCCATTTGACCTTTCCGCAAAAGAATGTCACAAGAGAATGTCAATATAACTCGCTAAATAGCTGTCCCAGGGAAATGCCCCAGCTGTCCAGGAGAAGCAGGGACAGAAGTATAGAAAGACTTTAACCCCTGCTGGTGACCACTCATAAAACGCGCCAAGGCCGTCTGAGGAGCCCTAAACTGCAGGTGATCAGGTGTTGTTGGTCATGTGGCTCGAAATAGGGTAGTCCGCATGTAGCTGTAGAGTGATATTTTCAAATTATTAAAACTTTTGGAGAATTTTTCGCATATGTTCAATTTTATTTTATTGAGTTACTGTTATTAGCTTGAGATTTGCAATGTCTTAGATAAGGGCTTAAGAGTGTAGCTTGGGTAATTTGAACAAATGTTTTCCCATTTGTCTTATGGCCGCGTTAAACTAGTGGCCATGGTCACAAACTCGTGACCCACGTTGTTGAGTCGTGGTTTTGAGTCCTGCTGCCACTGAAGACTGCCTTATAGAAGGGATGATTTACGTCAAATTTGTAGAGGTTCTAAGACTTCAAGTTTGCATCATGCGGAAATCTGGAGAATGGGGTGTCATTCTCGTCACTTGAGGGTCGTTCAAAATTATGAGGTCGATCACTAATATCCGTCACAATAGTTGATAATTTTTGTTTATTCCGTGTCTTATGTCTTTAATAACTTAAATGTTCTATCGGGATTGTTTGAAAAAAATAAAACTGAATGCTTGAGCAGAAAAATGACTAACGTTTTTACTTTTAGGTGCATACCTTTTTTTTTACATTATACTGTTGATAAATTTTAAAGTCTTGAAATGGCCGTTGACTGAGGCCGAAAGGAAAGCTTGCATTCAAATTACAATTTTTATGATTTATTTTTATTCCTTTACAGAAGTGAAAATGACGAAGGATTAAATTACTTAGTTTCCCATTGTTCTCCTAAGTGGCCTAATAATTACACTTTCAGTAAATGCCTGTCCGAGAACATTATTTTAGACAAAGCGGCTGATCTTCCAATCGCTATAGTTCGTCCTTCCATAATCGTTAGTTGCTGGAAAGGTATTTCGCCCGTAAGTATATTTTAACCTCACTAAAACCTCCATCACTTTTTCTTTTAAATATTCTATTCAAATAACTCTTAAGTCAATAAAACCTCCAATAGTTCAAATTTCTCAAAAATGAAACTAAATGTCTAAAAGTTATATACTTATTATACTCAAACTAAAAATTTCAGAATTTAAATAGAGACGTATACAACAACACACATTAAAAAATGCCCATCAAGATCTTTAGTAAAATTTGCTTAACTTCATCTTGTGGATAATTATCATTTACTGCCTTCAAGAAATTAAAATGATCCAAGAAAATAAAAATTGTTTGACACAGTTTATATATAATTCAAAAATGACAAATTTAAGGCGATATATATATATAATACAGCTAAGGGCTCCTTTTCTTGGAAATTATTCTTAATATTAAAAATGACAGACATGTGGGGACTCTTTTCCTTAAAAACATAGAATTGTTGATATAAATGGGTCTTGTTCCGATTAAAAACCACTTGAACATTGGAAGCCTATAAAAAGAGAAACTTTTTGCTCACTAATTTAGTACATATTTTGAAATCAGACATTTTCAATTTCACACCTTTAAAACCCATCTATTTTAAAGTTTATCATTGTATTTTTTTTTTCTGTAGTATATGGGATAAATGGAATTTTGAAAGTTATCGTTTTCCGTAGTTCAGCTTCAGAGCAACATTACATGTTGCACTCATGTTAATTCCTTAATTCACGCCTTAAATTATCTTATAAATTCTTTACACATCAAATTTTTAAAGGATTAATTTGGCGTCTAAATCAAATCTTTAATATGTAATCCATATTTCGTTAAAAATAATGGTAAAACCCTTCAACGTCTTTGATTTAAAAGAAACATTTTTCCAAATTGAAACGGAATATTTTGCCTAATTTCTGAGACAGATTCGTTTAGTTGTAAAAAATGAATGATGAATCCATTTATCCCATTCTATCAAAATT
The DNA here is from genome assembly GCA_019973935.1 of Trichonephila clavipes. Lineage (NCBI taxonomy): Eukaryota > Metazoa > Arthropoda > Arachnida > Araneae > Nephilidae > Trichonephila > Trichonephila clavipes. The sequence goes on from BMAU01013825.1 coordinate 1,083,374, forward strand.
ATGCTTCGAAGTGCAGTCACATTATTCCCGCACCTTCAATGGATATCTTTTTTCTAAGTACAATGTATATTTTTTGGAAATCTTATCTGAACCCTTTTAATCTATACATGCATTTTAAAAAATATAGTAAATAGATGTCTAAAATATATAAAATTACTGAAAAGCTCTTCTTTGTTTCGATTTGTCATTCTTCATTCGAAGCGATAATTTTCGTCATAAGAGTTACGACATCTATTTTCCAATCGTAATTAAAATAATAAATGAAAGGAAATATCACGAATGGGTTTTTATATAAATTGAAAGGAAAACGAACCCAGTTTTTTTTATCTCAATTGTTCTTGTTATGTGAGAAAGAATGTATTCCCCCCTCTCGTTTTCTATTGGCAGTTGACTTAAAACCAAACTTTCTTTGCAGGGATATGTCGAAGAAGGTTCAGGAATGGTGGATCTTGGACTCGCAGTAAGTAAACTTAGGATTTTGTTTCGCTACTTTCTGCCGTCAATTGATTGTATATCAATATAAAACGAGAGGAAACAAACAATTGATATATATATATATATATATATATATATATATATATATATATATAAGAAATTGCTCTATAAACTTGATAGAATAATAAAACACAACTGATGTAATATAAAGCTGCTTATATTCCATTCTTTTACACTTGAAATATCTACTATTTTAAGTTTTTAAAATTGTGCATTTTCAGGGATTGAGAAACTACATATTTTTACTATAAAAGTGATTCGCAAGATGCACTGGGGATCAAGTTTGCCAAAACTAATTATTTTCATCGAAAAATCGTTTAAATCTTTTGACGTTAAAATATCTGTCGAAATAAAGATATTTTAAATGAAATGCAATTAAATAGGGTGCAAAATCCTTTAAAAATGATAAAACTCGTAAGTTTTCCTGTTGAAGAAGTGCAATAAATGTGCACTAAAAGTACCACAATTTGAATGTACCAAATCCCCTTTTCTTCAAAGCTGTAATTATGCAACATGGCAAATACATTTCTTCACGGAAA
>BMAU01013826.1:0-60669 GCA_019973935.1 Trichonephila clavipes
TTGCCGAAATCCCTCGTGTAGCTGAACAGTGCGACGTTAATATTCAATCAATCAATCATTAATGTCAGTTAAATTAAAATATTTACATTCTTTGTGTCCTACACTATTGCAATTTTTTCTTCTTCTAAGAACAATCATTTCTAATGACGTTGTAAGATCGTCTTGTAGTTGAATTAATCAGCTCTAATTAACCGGATTTACCGTTTTTATTTCCTTCAAAACACATCACTATATTAATAATTTCATTTACCATTAAAAGTCACAACGGGAACTACAGGCAGCTTCGTCCACTTTACGTTCGAGACTCCTCTTCTCTCCTTCCCGCTCAAAAGCCAAAACAGTTCACAGCAGCGCCCTCTTTCTAGTCTATCGTGTGTCAAGCCTCCTAGTGTACTATGTGCCACGCCGTTACAACGTTTCAAGGCATGGATTATTTGAACCCAGCCCCAGGGCCTCATTTCATTCTCGACTAAGCCTTAATAACATCACGATCCAATATTTTTAATCTTCAAATGTTATTTCTGTACATCTTTTCTAAAACTTGAGAATCTGAAACAATATGACAACTAACAACAATGGCAAGACTGTGTTATTATGCAATGTTCGTAGCCCGTGTTCAATCCAAAATCTATGATCATACACCAACATTTTAGTTAAAGGTGGCAGTCGGTCGAGTCGGTTTTTACCTAGGTTTGTGATACAGTGAGTCAAGCTTATTTATTTGTTGCCATTTATGATTGGAACAAACGACATGCTGCGATACAGGTCGCAGGTGAAGCCTGCTTTTGTAGGGAGACCTAGAGCCTGAATAAATTTTAAGTCCTCATGGATCATTTTTGCTGTGACCTTAATTCTTGATAATGATAAATACTTGCCAGGTAGGGGTCTATTGGATTCATGTAAAGTGCCAGTTGTTTAATACAGACGCACTCAAAAACTATGTTATTTTTTTAAGAACAGTACTCTTTTTTAAACAAAGTAGCTTTTAACGGAAAACCCATAAGTAAATATTTTATTTCTATCTAAAATATAAGCAAAAACAAGTAATATAAAAACAAATTTTTTGAGTCAATTCCCACTGAGGTCGACAAAGAAAAATTTGTTTTAGTTGCTTGTTATTAAATAGCTACCGTTAATTTAAATATGTATATACATATGAGGGAATCACACTATTATGTGACAAAATAGAAAGCGAGTTTCCTACCAATTTTCCATTTTCCTTTCTATATAGGGTGTTGGACTATTTTTTTGTTTGTTACTATATGTTAATTAATTAAATTTAATTATTCTGAAATAGCGTAGCAAAAAAAGAAATCACATTCTCAGAAATTAGGCCATTCCAGGGGGAATTCGAAACCACGACTTTTGTAATTTGAAGTCCAACATGCTATTCATTGCGCTACAGGGAACACAACGAGAAATTTTCCTTTCTTTATATGCTGTTGAACTATTAGTTTTGCTTGTTACTATTTATTCATTTAATTAATGAATTAATATCTGAAAAAACTGTATCAACATTAAGTGTCATCCACTACAAGTTTAAAAAAATTTATTTGAACTTAAAAGGATGAATGGAAAGTATTTTATACATATATATAGTATAATAAAATAAAAGTGAAAAAGTTCCAGAACCTATAATGCTAAAGAAGGAAGAAATTGAAGTTCACAAGACACAACAGATGTAGATACAAAAAAGTCTTTGAACTAAACTGGACACCTATTATGATTTCTAAAGCTGTCGCTGATAGATATAGGGAGAGAGTGAACTAATAGTAGGAATTGAAAAAAAAGCAAAGTAAGGAGAAAAAGCATTTACAAAAATGTGGTATGTATGATTGACACTACATGTGATATTGATAGTGCACTATAATTGCCTAAAATCCATTGTAAATCATCTTTTAATTTTCTCTATTTAAAACTAATCCTACACTCATCCTGGAAAACACTATTTCTGGATGTTAATCGCAAAAATGAATATATTTATCTTTATCTTCATCACAAAGCTATAATGTATATTTTATGTGAATGTTGCACTTTCGATATCATAGAATAGACTAAACTGACTGTAATTCTTCGACTAACTTTACTTTCAATATCATTTAATTAGTAATTAGCACTTTTGTTTTATTTAATTTGGTTTTCTAACATTTTATCTCGCATTGTTGCTTCCAGTTATGACCATTGTTTAATGAAAAGTGAACAGAAACATGTAAGAATGAGATAAATAAACTGAAACAATAGCTCGTTGTAACAATAACCTTTTTTAATAAACTCTAACTTGAAAGAAGGTGTTATGAGCATTAACATTTCTGCGATGAATAAATGTATGAAAATGTCTTCCGAAAATTAATGTGATATTTTATCCCATTCTTCACTCAAAATCTCTTCCTATTCAACGAGTAACGAATATAAAGGAAATTTAATTCCTTACTTCCACTCAAGGAGATCCAATGTAAACTCGAAAATTTTAAGATTCAATGAATAGAACGCAAGGGGGTGGTTGCTTTATTCGTTCTCTCAGTTTATAAACTAAGCTTAAATAATCTGTGAGGAATGAAAAGGGGTAATATCTGCCAGGGACCAAGCAAAAGCTACTAGAGAATGATGCCTGAAATATAGCGCAAACATTAACCTGGAAAACTTCCAAATATGTGTTGAATACAGCATGCTCTCAGAATGATTAAAATTCCAAAACAAAATGTATATATTGCTCATGCATCACATTTATAACGATGTTTACATAGTACAGGTTGAAATTAGTTGTTTTTCCCCGAATATACATATTTTTCCTGCGAAAATAACTCAAGAGAAGGTCAATTCTTACGACCAAGCTACATCATTAGTTGCTGACATGTTTTATCTTATTTATAACAAAGTTCCTCAAACTGTATGGCGCATCCTCCTATGGTTCGTGAGCATATTCAAAAGTCGTAAACAAAAGGTTATTTTAATAAAAATTTATTTACTTACTGAAAGTAAACCAATAGAATACATTCTGAAATAATAAAAAGTAAAATACGCATAAAAAACTTATAAATGCATCAGTTTAACATTATTAGAACATGTTTAATAATTACCAGTGACCCCATGGGTTCGTCATAAATAAAATTATGGACAAAAATCAACGCTTATCTTGATAATTTATGTGGTTTATAATTACTCCCCTAATTTCAAATAAAAAGTTATGTGGTTTGCTCCCCAATGCACCATTTTCCATGTAAGCACACGTGTGTGATGTTTTGAGGGGGGGAGGAATAAGTAAGCCAATGCTATGTAATGAGTAAATCCTTCGCAAACACTGTCTTCGTCCTTTTATTGCATTCGAAAGCCTTCGGAATAATTTAATGAAAAGCAGTGCACAGAAAATATCGCACTTCAGAAAGACGTATATACACGTGCGGAGCAATACGACGGTAGCACTTAAGAAGTTAAAGTCGTAGTGTAGCTTAGGGTCAAATATAGTGTTACTTGAATTCAATACATTGTTATTGTAAGAATAGAAGCGTCATAGAAAAATTATGATTTAATATTGAGTAGCAAATATTGAAAGATTGAGAAGCACAGATTTTTATAAATATAAATTACTTTGAAAGTTGTTGTTTTTTCTTTTTGTAATTACGTGTTATATTTTTTAGTAAATATAAAGTGGGTCCGTAGTCTTGTGGGCTTAATTGGAGAATATTTCCCTCCCCTTCAGTTTGCATGCAGAAATTGTGGAGGTGGAGATAGAGGGCGTGTTTTCGTCCCTTCGGGGAATTTCGCCGAGCTAAAATCGCACTGTCACCTGTATGGTGCTCAAGGCCAACGACAGGCGTATTTGCCCATGCCACGATGAATTTCGTGGGCCTCGATCTGACTACGTCAGACAGGTGGCATCAGAAAACAACAACAACAACAACAGATTTTTATAAATATAAATTACTTTGAAAGTTGTTGTTTTTTCTTTTTGTAATTACGTGTTATATTTCTAATACTGATACTAATTCTGAATTTTTTCACGCAGTTTTCAAAACTACTTAGCTTCGTAGACAGTTTTTTTTTGCTTCGAATTTACTTCAGTTAACTATTCAATTTTACATTTACTATTTTAACGCAAAATTTCTATAACTATTTTTTTTTTTTGCTGAACTGGTTGCTTATTAGAGCATCACAATGGACCATCATCATATTATAGAATTATCATCACAATTGTGAGGTGTTTTTCACACTTTTACACATTTTTGCCATGATTTATATACTTAGAAATACTCAGAAGAAATGCATGAATTGAAAACGTACCTAAATATTTTAATTCTATAAAACTTGGTATTTTCGATTACGTGCCTTTTTCCACTAAACTAAATTAAATCAGATGAAATATGCGTTATTTTCAGCATCTCTATATATATTTTTACAATATTAAAATTCAGCGATCTAGAAATTTGTAGAATTTTTTCTAATCTGAATTTTTAGTTTATTGTTCTTCTTGCTTTCAATTTCTAATGTTTGTTTTTTTTTTAAAAAAGGCATTGCATTAGTGATATTTTAACAACTTATTCAGCAATTTAATTAATCTATATATTGCCATCCTTCAAAAAAAAAAAAAATTCTGGCTAATTTTGAATACATCGGAAACCATAAGCGTTACAGTTTTTAATTTATGTATAACTATTTTCTTATTTAAATCAAGCGTTTTAGTTTGCAATGTAAAGAAGATATAATAATTAGAAATAAATATATTTTTATAAGATTTTCTATAAATATCTATATTCCATAAAGAGGTACAATAAAATCAGACGCAGATGAATCCCTTCCAGAAGTTATAAGGCCACGATAGCCGAGTGTCATGATCACCATTATGTGGCCAGCGTTACATCTTTCAATTCTTGGATCCTAGTCCCTGTGTCACTTAAAACCCTATCAGGGGCATGGGTTGAAAGATGAACCACCTTTTGAGGGTTTTTTTAAAAAATAAAATGTACAATAAATTGTGATCATTTGAGTTGGCGCTGCCATCTATTGATGCCAGAGAAAAATAAAAATCGATCTTCTACAAAATTATTGTTAAAAATCTCGCAGTTTTATTTTTTTAAAAAATTAAAGGGGAGGTTTGTCTTTTGGCCAGTGCCCTTGAAAAGCCGCCGTGTAGAAGAGCTGATGCGTGTTAAGCCTTTGTGATCTAAGTCTTCACATTGAAGAGTGGGAAGCCAGATTAGCGTCATCCTCATGATTGGCCATGTCTCAAAATTACGAGATCCGTTGCCAATAGTCGTGTTGCTGAGAGAAGTTGAAGTTGAAATAATCAGAAGAGAGAAATCACCCCTACTTCGAATTCCTCATCTCTATACAAATGCATTCACTATCAAATACAGTCTATTTAACAAAGTTGCTAAATCCCGAAAGAATGTTCGTTATGGGGAAAATTCGTTGAATAGATATTCATACCTTGATGTACTTTAGAAACCCTTCAAAACAAATTTTAAATCCATAAACACAATATATTATTTAAAAAATTCATTATTCGCCCTTTTTTTTTTTTTTTTGAAAACTAATATCTATTCACATTCTATATATTTTACCCATCAAAGAATCTGCAAGGAGAACAAGGGGGAGGGGATGTCAAGAAATACACTGTATTTTTAACTTTAAAAAATTATTTTATATTAAAATTAATACACACACATTTTCAACTACAATTTCTAAACTTACAAGTAATTTTAAGCAAATATTATTTTATAACTAGTAATTTTAAGCATACACTAACACGCGAGTCTTTAAATGTAATTATCGATAAAATCTGTTAATTTTACTAGGGCTTTTTGTTTGAAAAATTAAGGCAACTTCATAACTCTAAATGAGTTAGGCCTCGAGAAAAACGAGTTCTATGATATTGATCTCCATAAAATGTGTTAAGAGAATAATTCAAAAAATCTCCTGAAATATTTTAAAAATAGAGAGAAAAAAATCGAATCTCAAGAGAAAAAGTTGGTTAAATAGTAAAAAAATTCGTTATTTGGAGGTTATATTACGAAGAAAAGAGTAAAATGTTTCTCGATTTAAGGAAAAGTTCGCAAAATAGAGGTTTCTTATATGAAGGTTTTTGACTGCAGTTTATTTACTTAATTCATGCAGGTTAACGTTTCAGAAACGTACTTACACATATGTTTCATTGGGTAACTGAGAAAGCGCGTTTTCTTAGGATTCTACATAGATAATTTTTATAAAATCTGAAATTTCTTTCTCTAAATGTCATCAAAATTGAAGAATTAACACAAAATAAAATAATTTAAATAACTAAAATAGTTTTTTTTTGTAAAAAGATATGGTTAAAAAAAACAATTTTTCATTTAAGTATCACAAGTTACTTTCATATATAAATTTAAGCCATTTAGAATGGGTTTATGTTAAATGAGTGGAAAGAGAGAGAGAGAGGAAGCCTGAAAATAGAATTCGACCTCAAGATACAATCGTGGTTCCAAATGAAGCAGTCAGTTGCTAATAATGCGTAGTGTAACTAGTAAAATTAATTCAATATGTAAAATAAAGTGAAATATAAAGTTCAACAAATGAAATAAAATAATTAAATCAGCAAATGGAATTTAACCATTCGTTACTCGGTATAAAATAAAACTGGTAGTTTAAACATTGTTTTGTATTGATTGATTGATTAATGATTTTTAATATAATACACTTAAACTAAAATTGTTAAAACTATGTAATTTATCAGTTATTCTGAAAAAAACTACAAAGTTTATAAGGTATTCTAAAAAAAAAGAAATGCTTGAAAGTGCATTTTAAAATTCGAAGTTATCACTCTAACTCAATATAGCAAATTTCTTTAAGACAAAAACATTTCAAGGGAATAATATAACGTATTTATATTGACGAGAAAACACGTGTACGAATCTTTCCATTGGATAAAAAGACGCAAATCTCACGTGACCTGTCTTATTACATACGCACTGTAACTTAATTAAAGGCAACTCATTTCGAGCTAAATATTACGTTACATTAAAGGTAAATCCTCATTTGCTCCGCATGACTTGATAAGATTAACTTTAAATAAAAGGATTATGGCCTGCCTGTAACATTACCTCAAGATTCTTGGGGTAAAAGACTTATACAGCTACGTGATTAACAATTTTGGTTTGGCTTTTTGCTCGCGTATATTTTTTATTTATTTATTTATTATTTCTGACATTTTCAATTCCCCAAAACGAAAAGGAAAAAGGTTTAAGAAAGATGGCTTCAGAAAAGAAACGCGTTTGATGTAACAATATTTGTAGTATTGATTTAATTTTTTAAATGTATAAATCGATTTGTGCAAAGTAGCACAAAAACACAAATAATAAAATTTATTTTTAATACCTTTTTGTCATTTATTTATGAATCTAATTATAAATAAATTTTCATATAATTTTTTTTACCTTCACTAAGTGTATTTTCTTGTTATTGTATATCATGATTATAGGAATGATATCCCCAATGTCAATTAGCTTTACCTCTTTGTTACAGTATTTGTTTTCTTTTTCCTTTATGCCTGCTATAAAAACATTAAGAAGTCAAAAAAAAAAAACGAAACAAATATAACTTTTAAGCAATACAAGATAATTAATGTAAATTATATTTCAAGAGGATACAAAACGAATACATTAGATCTAGGGGGAAAGTATTGCTATTCTCTTCATTCTTTTTTGTTAATGTAATTCATGAAATTGTATAAATTCTTCACTTCATCTTAAAAGTAACAGACTTAAAAATAGATCTCAAACACTAACGGAGAAACTATTCCAATTGACAATTCTAAGTCACGCTGTTAATACCAGACAAAAAGATGTAGCAATAAAATAAATAATATTATATATCGGATCGGAATTTTTTTTTTCAAAATTTCAAAACTTACTTTGCGGAAGAGATGCTGTCTAGTATGTGGATGAAAAAAAAAAATAAAATAATTAATTTTCATGTTAAGTACTGCCAAATAAAGAATAAAGCTTTAGTATTTGAGCTTTTTTCTCGTAGATAGTCAAAGTCATTTTTATTAAAGAGAAACAGGCATTTTTAGTACTTTTCAACATTTGTTACGATGAGAGGAAATCTACTAAATACGAACAAGGAAAAAACATCAAGCACATTTAGCAGCTTTTTAGTATTAAATTTTAAGAAAAATCAGCTGTCGATGGAGTGAACGATAAAGTGGAAGAAGGTAAAAAGCTTGGATTAGAACAATTCGAGCTGGGGTTATGGAATATTGTAATGTACATTTTACTATTTACTACTCAATTTCCTCGTTCATCCGTAATCCTCGTTTTAAGTTATTTAGATTTTAGCATAATAATTTTACTTTGTCTAAAATCGTCTAACCAAAAGTAATTTTTTTCCATTCATCCAAAAATTCAACCCCTTTGAGGAAATATTAAATTTTGAAATTATTATTATTTTAACTACTTTTCTCTTAATATCCATACTGTAGAAAATCTTTTCCAAATAAATAGGTTCCGATTAATAACAATTGTTTTCTCCATATAACCAAGATCCACTTTGATTTATACATTTGGAAGCAAAAAGGCTCAACTGTTCAATTTCTTTTCAACAATATCCTTCCTTCCTCAGTGGCACGACAGCCCAGGGTGGGCCTTGGTCTTCTCAAGAAGCCTTTTCCAGGCCAGCCGTCTTCCTGCTAGCTCCAATACCTAGTTCTCAAGACTAGGAGATCTTTTTCTAAGCCATCAATACATCTAAGATTTGGCCTGCCCTTTCTTCGTGCGACAATTGGTGGAGCATTGAAGACTTTTATTGGTGCGGTCTTCGTTCATTCTGATAACGTGACCTGCCTATTTAATTCGTTGTATTTTGATGAAGTTAACAATGTCAGATTCTTTATATGATCGATAGAGCTGTAAATTTGATCTTCCTCGCCATGTTCCATTTTCCTGAATTCCTCCAAAAATGAATCTTTAAAGTCTTTCTTTCGTAGATACTTATCATGTTCTCCTCTGTTCGAGACATTAACCAAGTTTCACATGCATAAGTTAACACTAATCTTAAAAGACTTTTATACAATAGAACCTTTTTTTTCTTTGTTTTTCTTTTTATTAAATTTGAGATTTCATATATTTCCGTATTCCATTAAGACATCTATTAGCCGTAGTATTTCTCTTGTAAACAATATCATATAAATGATAAAAAATAGTATGCAAATTACCCAAGCGTATTAATTATTACTTATTCAACTTCTAGGTGTCATTCCCGTGCATGCCGTTCGAGCCAGCACTCCATCCCACAGGGAACGAAGGTCTAGCAAAAGCAGAAACTCACACAGGCTTAGTTACAAAGTATCCAGCATGGCTTCTGACGGGTGAGTAATTAGTTTAATATTTTCCTTACTTAAGTGGTGGGTAAAATAAGTATTGTTCAAGTAAACTTAAAAACATACACCTTTTTATATAAAAAGAGCATGTGCAGGACGTCTTCAAGCATGGGCCAACTGAGCCCGGACTTACTACCTCAACTTCGGAAAAAGGTCCTCGTCTCATTCTTGATTGATCATCCAATTTTCATCGTCAAATGTTGTACCCTGGCATGTCCTTTGAAAACCTGGACATTTTTAAGTATAAGGTTCATTCAAATGAAACCCGGTCAGTGAGTCTAACTTTGCGTTACACGTAAGGTGGCACTACGTAACTGCGTGTATGGTGACATCAGCTATCAGTAAAAATACTGACGCGTGCGCAACGTTTGACGTTTTATAGCGACAGTGTGGTTTCACGCCTAAGAGAAGGTGGTCACACAAGTTATCCTCCACTACTGAATAAACAGGCGAGTAAGAAAAAACAACGAGGAGAGGTTCGATTTTTAGCGGTTGAGGGAGTTGGAGGCCATGAAATGCATCGACAGATGAAGGCTGTGTACGGTGAGTACAGTTTGTGTCATTCAAGTGTTGCGGAATAGCACAAAAGATTACTTGAGGGCCAATGCGTTGAAGATGACATTGCAGCAGTTTTAGTGGTAAATGCTGGAACATCCACCGTACATTCCAGACCTTTCACCGTGTGATTTTCCTGTTTTTGGACCTCGAAAATGAGTTATTCGTAGACATCGATACACAAAGGACGACGAAGTGTGTCCGACAACAGCCTACTAGCTTCTTCAAAGATAGAATCGACCGGCTAGTATCGCAATGGGATAAATGTGCCAACGGTTTGGGCGACTTTTTTTGAGTACGTGTAATGTTTATAACTACATTTTTGAGTTGATAAAATCGTTACCGTTACTTTTTACTAGTGACCGAGTTTCATTTAAATGCCCCTTATGTATACCAACTGGCAAAGGTGGCAGAACTACATTATTTCGTTCATGTCTAAGTCTAGGCCTCTTTACTCTTTACTTTACTTACTTAGTCGAAAGGAGGCAATCGGTTTGTGCATTTGTTTGTGAGATTGCGGGCCATCTTCATTTATTTGTTACGGGTTACCATTTGTTTGTACCTCTATTTTATAACTTTACGGGTATTACTCTGTCTACTTTTAAGGGTCGCAGGGGAGGCCTAATTTTGCATTAAGGGTCCAAAACGTCTCAAGATGTCACTAGACATGTGTAAAATTTTTACTGTATTACGAACTGTTAACTTTTTCCTTCAAAATCTTAAAATAAAAATAGTTTCTAAATTGGGGTTTTCAAATCTCTACGTGTATAAGTTCAAAATTAGACAATGTTGAAAATAAAATTTTAACACCTGCGAAAACACTGTTAACAGAGAAAGAATAATTATTTTCATACATAGTAGTCAAAAGAACACAGAATCCTGTAATAAAGAAGCTATTCAAACTTTTCAGCTTTCGAAGTGTAATCTCGCGTAAAGTATATTATTATTTTATTCTCACAGAACCAATTTAAACTTCTTTTCTTACCTACAGTTTAAATTTCTCAACACAATTATTATCCAGCGATTTTTTTTCCTCTTTTCGAATTTCAAATCTATTTAATCGTATTTATTTAAATTTTAAAAATTCATCAGAGCGAGGGAGGGAGAGAAAAGAAAAGTGAAAAAGAAATGCTTCTTTTTTTTTTGCCTATTTCTCTAATCAATGTGACCATAAAATCCCAGTTATATAATCCCTCTTTACAAAATAAGCCCCATCCCACTTTAGGCTTAACTTGAATTTCCTCTTCCCACCTGAAAATAAATTTTTACTTCCTCAATTCAGTATTTCCTTCAAGAATATATTTTTCATACAATACGATTTCATGTTTTTATTAAAAAGACGTGTTTTCGTAATTTGATAGGAACAGCTTCCAAAAAGATATTTGCTCTTAATTCTTAGTTACACGCTTCTCTTAATTTTAAAAAGTTCTCCCATTTTAGAAAAGATAGGGCACATTATAACGATTTGCATTTTTTGTTACCATTTCCTCTCTTTTTTTGTGATAGATATTTTAAATAAATTTTATAGTCTAAAAATTCACAATTGAAAATATCCTGAAATCCTTTCCCATTATTAGGTAAACTATGTTCTGTAATAGAAATGGATTAATGAATAACAACCTTATATATACTGCATGAACATCATTGTTCAAATTTTAAAAAATGACGTTCGTACGATACGTATTTCCCATCGATATCTATGACATCTAAGAAAACTCTTTTAAAAACACGCTACATTCTCTAATGGATATGATGTATAAATAAATAGTTTGTAATAATGGATTGTAAACGGTAGTTTTTGAAAAAAATATATAATACTAACCAATCTCCTTACAATGAAAAAACCAATTTTCAGATTATTGTTCAAAAGTTTTAAGTTAGCAATACAAATACAGAAGATTCATCGTGAATTCAAAATAATGATGGATTGCTTGACAGATGAATGAAGATGAATGCTTCAGTGAATGAGGTGCATGCGTGTCTTCTTTGTAGTATTGCCCGGGAAATATATTAGAACAGTTGAAGCACTTAATAAAACACAATGCTCCCAGATCTAGTTTAAAAAGCGCAACACGTAAGGTATAACTCAAAATTATACCTAAATCATGCCTCTTTCTTCCCCCACAGGATAGTCGTTTTTCTTCCATCTGTCGTAGGGTTTCTCAGATTTGGACACAACTTCCGGGATCAATCCGATACTACTCTTCTTCTGGATACCGTGAAAACTATTTTGAGTCTGTAAGTTTTTCATTGTGGCAGTTTGCATTGACAAAAATGCCCGTGGATCGAACCGGAACTCAACAAATTTAAAGAACATATCCTCAAAAAAGTTAAAATTGCTTAATACCATGGGATTTCTCATTTCTTTGTTTCTCTAAGATCAATGTTAAAAGCAAAATAGTAAAGTTTTTTTTTCTCTTTTTAACACTGGTGTATAGATTATATTTCATTCTCTCTTTTCAAACTCAGAAAGGGAAAAAAAAGTATCAAAATTACTATTACAGTCGGACCTCTATATAACCAAGTAGCTGAATCCCGGAAAAAAGTTCGTTATATGGAAAATTAGTTATTTAGAAAGGTTCATCTTTTAATATTCTTCGTAAACCACATAAAACAAATTTTAAATTCAAAAACACTATATATTTAAAAAAAACAATTATTCACGCCATTTTTTTAAAATTAATCTATGTTTATTTTATACATCTTACCCATTAAAAAAGAAAGAAGGAAAAAACTGCAAGGAAAACAAGAAAAAGAATGCCGAAGAATTCACTCTTTATTTTCAATATTAAAATAATAATATAATACGAAAATTAATGAATTTTATAAGGACATTTTATAATTTAAAGCATCAAGTAATATTAAACATACATTATTTTATAATTAGAACATGGGGACACGGGACAGCTCCACTGAAGATGAAAAAGGATATCGAAGATGTTTCTAGTGAACTGGGCAATGGGGGTTACAGGTTGCACTTCTTGTGGATGAAACGTCCAGAACTCTATTGCTCTCGTCGAGTTAGGATCTAATAAAACCAGTTCAAAATTTATGGCCCCCATAAAATGTGCTAGAGAGAGAATAATATTAAATTTTTTCAGAAATACTTTAAAGAAAGAGAGAACAAAAATTGAATCACAAAAGAAAAAGTTCGTTATATAGAAAATGCACTTCGCTATTGGGAGGTTATTTTACGAAGAAAATCGTGAAATGTGTTCAAGGCTCCAGTTATATAGAGGTTCGACTGTATTATTATTTTGTTCTCTATGTAAAATAAAATTACAAAGTACTTTTATCTTATTCCTCAGTTTAAATTTATTCAACTAACTTCCATTTATAATTCTGTTTTTTTACTTAAAGTTCGAATAAGACACATATTTCTTTTAGAAATCTATAATATTCCCTTTAAGATTCATGAGAAATATAGTACTTTTTTACACGTACAATACATATCGACGTAAAGTATGCTATAGTATATGAAGTATTTGTGCATTTTAGTAATTAAGTGAAAGGCAGTACATGTGTCATGAATTCTATCGGTGGGTCCTCCTCTTGGAAAAATTATTCCTTACCTGTGATTTGAGTTTAAAAACCACTTTTAGTAGAGATGACTTGATGTTATGCTAATCTAAATGCTTTTTAAAGCCTGGCAGTGTGTGTGTTAGGTTAATCGTGAAAAGTTAATGGTAACGTGAATTGTGAATAGGGAGTTGTGTATACTGAAGTTAGTATTCAAACTTAGCGTCCATTCAGAGTAGTGTTGGAGTTGATTTGTACAAAATTCAGGAAGCAGTTGTCAAGTGAACTACAAGTAGATCAAGTGAAAAACTATTTTTAATAATCTTATAGATTCAATTAAAAGTTTAGATAAAGATTGCTCCCGGAGTTATTTAATTAGTTGTAACTATAAGTAATAAATCCTAAGTAAAAGTAATTATTTTTAAATCTCAATATCTGCTTTTGCCCCGAACTCTCTTTCACCTGCAACCTCCGGTTTGCGAGACATGAGCAATGAACACACATAGCCACTGATTCAAATACTGCAAGTCTGAGTAAGAATAAATCTCTCTTTTCATTCTTCATTTAAATTCACAAAACAAAAATATTTTAATACTATAATTTAAATATATTTAATGACTCGTTTTTAATCCCTTTATTTGTCCGTAACAAATACTCAGCGTTAATAAGTAGCTCTAAAAAGTTCTTTGTATTAAATTCAATACGTATAATAGTTGATTTAAATAATTATGTATCAAAAATAGGAACCGAATTTTCTCCTCTTAGCATAAACATCCTTTCAAATATTCTATAATCCTTTATTCTTCAACATAACTGTTTTAATATGCGCAATCAATGCTCATCTATTACTGAGCAAATTAACTTATTCATACTTACTGATAAGTTAAAATCATTTCCAACGGAATTCTGTGAAACTTTCTATTCAAGTTTGCAAATAGGATATGAATTTAATAATTAAAAGGTGAAGTCACAGAAAGAGAAATATGCTGGAACGTAAACAATAATTCCTTACAGGACTCGATTATTGATTTTAGACTACTTGTGGTATCCTTAAGGCTGAAAATCATGCATGTAGAATAAAATAAGCCGAATATATCTCTAACAGTGTTTTTCTTAAATTAGCGTAAAATTTCACGGATTGCATTGGATTTGGGGTTTGTAACGATTAAGAATGCAAGCGCTTAAGATGGAATTATGATTATGTCTATAATTTCGAATACGTATCAATCATTAATTTTATAAATTAACTATTTCTTATGTTGGTGGAATATTTAAAAGTTGGCTATCTTCAAATCTATCGTATTACATTTCTCTTGGAAATTTTAATTATAAATTGTTCACAATATCAAATTTTAGTTTCTAATTAATAAAAAGTGAAATGAATATTATCCAATCCTATTTTTCATCCCTTCAGTTGAAAAATAAATAAAATTCAATTTAACAAGTTGTTTATACAAGTAATCTCGTAGATATAAGACAAGCATTAAAATAATTTTAAATTAACTTTATACAAACAAATATGCACATTTAACAGTAAAAACAGCAGAATTTTTATTTGTTTATAATTAAAAGCATCATTTCATCCTGTTCCAATAGAATAAATAAGTATCAATTTAATGGAGAATTTTAATTTAATTTTAAAGTAAAATAGCCCGTAGCAATTTTTTTAATATCGGATCCATAATTTTTTCCCAATTGATAATAAAATGCAAAAAAAACCCACGTTTAATTGTTAAAATTATGATATTTTAATTAATTAGTATTGCACAAGACATATATTTATCTAAATATATTTACAGAATCTAAGAAAGGTTAGATTCCAAATTAAAGTAAAATTGAATTTTCCTGAATAAGCTATATTCATTCTAAGATTTTAAAAGAAATTGAATGCTAGTATTTATTATTTCTGTCACTATTTTTTCCTACATAATAAAAAACAAGTTACATTCATAATGGGAAAATCGCTAACATGACAACAATTATACTTTTAATGCGAGAAAGATATTTTTAGATTTGAAAATGAGCTTATTAAATACATCAGTGAAACACAAAACAAAGCAATGAGATTTCAAGCTAGGTTTCACTTTAACAAGCATTTGTGTGTGTGTTTTGCTTATTGATTTTTAAAATAATGGTAGAAAGGAAGCCTTACCATAAAGGAAGAAAATTAAAACATGATTCAGTATTATTCCGGTTCGATTTCATGCAAACTTAGTAGTTGTGTGATATGGATAATTTTCTCAAGGTTCCAAAACCTCGTTATTTTTAGAAATATATTTTAGATTTCTTTTTAGAAAATGCTATCCTCAAAGATGCATGATTTATTTTTAAATTCTGGATGTTTTCTTGCGATAGATAGCATTGCATAACAAGTGACCGATTTTGTACTCTAAGAGAATATAGCATAGCTATAGCAGCGCTTCTAATATTTAATTCAGATAGAAAATTCATATTCAGAGCAAGAATATGGCATTAAAAATATTTATGTGTCTCTCTAGATAACAAATTATGTTATAGCTGTTTATAGTTTTCTTAGCATGTTTATTATCTAAACAATTTTTAAAATCCAAATCAAAGTAATACAACAGAAAATTAAAAAATAAAAATAAGTAGGCCGCGATGTATTTTTGTTATGTTACATATGAAATGATTGCATATCTTGAATCGCACGAAACAAAATTTTAAATCGGTTCATTTACTTCTAATCCCGTTGATCTCTCTTTAGCATGTTGTTTTATTGCTAAATACTTACGCATAGAAAAATCAATATAAAATATAGTACATTTGAAGAAATCTTAAAAATATAAATTACGCACAATCTTAAATAGTCTTTAAAATATCTAAATACAATTCGAATAATATAAAAAGCTACGAGCCGTTGCAGTAAAGGTTATTCAATTCGTAAAAACTGCTTGATTTTAAATATTCTTTCACTAATGGACAGTTAAAAAGCCCTTACCCGACAGAATAAGTCAGGCAATTAAAAACCCCAAATCAGGCATGAACACTTTTATTAAGCACTACAGACACAGAACACAATGTACACTGAATGTAAAAATCACAAAGTAGACGAAAAAAGGGACTGCAGCACCACTACACTTAACGTTCAGAGAAAGGTATCCTGTATTTTCAAAAATTCCGAGTTGTTTGGGGGAGAGAGACTTATTATTGGGTTTTTAGTACACTAAAAATGCATATTGCATCACTGTTTTTCACATGTACAGTGGTGTGAACTATTTTGGGTCCAATAACTAGACTTCATTTTTCTAGAATGAAATACGTAATCGCGAAACATTATGATGGACAATTAATTTGTAATAAAAATATATTTATAAAGGATCTATTCTAAGAATTGTACATAAGCATTTACACTGATATTAGTATTGAAAATGCCACACAGGGTTCTATTAATTAAAATGTCACAAAAAAACAGAAATAATTATTGTTCTTTTAAAAAAATGAAGGTTTGCTTAAATCAGATTATATAATACAATCCTTTTCCTTCTCTTCTTTTCCCCGTGAAATATAATACCATGCATCATTCTAGTCTATTAAATTAGCTTTTCCCTCCTCAGTTGAGGTTAATCATTTATATTTAAATGTTTTCATCTAATTTTTCTCTTTTTAAAAAAATGTTTGTACTGTTATGAGAGTAGAAAATAAAATTGTATCTTAAATCCCTTTATTGTGAAACTCCACCGCTAATGGATAAGAAATTAATGCAGTTTTGTGAAAACCTGTTTAAAAGAAACAGAGTGTGGTATAAACTACCCTGATGATTGAATTGAGAGTTTTTGAAGTATATATATATATATAAACTCTCGTGTATCATTCGTAAACAAATGTTATATCCATTTTCAAGCAAACATTTATGAAATGGATGATCAATTCCAATTATAATTATTTTTTACGTTTAAAATATGCTAAATAAAATGCATTTTAATTTTATTTATCATATTTTATAAGTGAAGATATGCATTTCCCACTAATCTTTAGGCAACAAATATTTCTACTGTTATATCCCAAAGGAAAACTCTTCAAATTATTAAAGAATCCCTACAGAAAAAATATAATAAAAATTTTTCACGAATTTATTGACCGTTAAAAGCAAGAAAATTGATTGTGTTAAAGTTTTTTATACTTAGACAGTAAAGTGGTTATTTATTTAAAGGCAAAGAGGGAGTTAAATGCAAAAATTACAAGAGCTACATCAGACCTCAAACGAACTAAAAAATAGATTGAAAATAGAAAGTGCCGAATATCTGGAACAGATGTATGTTGAATACATGATATGCTCATCAAAAAAAGAAACCCCGTAGAAAAAACATCTATGCAAGCGCGAAAAAGTTTACTAACCAAAAAATAATACATACAGCCCCGGAGTCACATAGTTATTACGAAACTATGAACAAGTATGTTTTATGCGAAATTATATTAAAATACATTTAGTAACCATGAATCATACATACAACGGGTAATTTTTTGTATTTTAAGCATGCAGGGGGATCGAGAGCTGTGTATTCTTGGAACAAACGCTAAAAGGGGTTAGAGTGCCCTGTACAAAAATCTCTCACTCTCTGTCTTGCATAAAAATGTATGAGGGTAAATGACACGCAAAGACAAAAATACAAGAATGGACACGGAAAGATGCCGAAAAAATTCTCTTATAACGTCAATGAGAGGCCATGCTTATTTGACAGTTTTGAGTTACAGTCTAGCCGTCCACATATAGTAATGCTTACAATGATTTCCAGTAATTATGTTCACCTCTATCAAATAATTACTTGGTAGCGTTGAAGGAGTGAGATTGATACACAACTTCAAGCACGTCAAATATTTCTCTCGTACATGAAGCTACAACGAATATTCAAGAGAAGAGTTTCTTGATAGAAATGACTGGATCCTCGCAACAGAGAATATTTAGATTTTCCATAAAAATAAATTGGGATTATTATTTACGATAACGAGATGCAATTTATTAAAATTTTCTTTTATGTCTATTTTTGTATGTAAATCAACGCATCACATACACTTTTATTTAGTATTGAACAGTATTTGTTGTGCATGAGGCTCAATCGCACATTGAATTGCTCCATTAGTTTTTATTCATTTATTATGTTTGATTTCGTACTGAAAATATGTCATATGTAATAGAAATAATATTGTTATCTAACAAACATCTCGTGATACAAATTGTAAAACACAATATTGGTGAATTGAATATCAATGTTATGTATTTATTGCATGAATTCTTTTCTGATGTGTGTTATTCTTAAGTCATTCAGGTGATGAAAGCGAAAACGAAACCACATATATATTCAACCGGGAAGTGCCAGCTTCTTACCTCGATACACATGAAATGTCTGAAGCCGAGTGCGACAGAGATCTGCATGAATTCTGTGAGAAAAGTAAGATATCATATTTCCCATATCGATTTTATAATGCACAGAGTTGGATGTATATACTGTTAAGTTCATATGCTATAACAAAAAGGGTTACTCCAACATGTAACCACTGCGTTTGTGCCCTGATTGCAATCAGTACAGTTTGACAAATTTTCTCATTTTAACTCTTATCTTTTTGAAACACTTCAAATTAGTGATTCTCGAATTGTTAGACGCATATTTCGAGGAGAAAGCTATCGATTTTTGGAAATACTCAAACAGTTCTGTAATAAAATTAATCATCTATTGAATGTCTTCAAAAAAGCACTTTTATTACAATATTACTTCAGAAAACTAAATTCCAGACACTCTCATGAAAATTATACATATAATTTATCGGCAGGTTTAATTTCATTAAATGGACAGTCGAAATGTAACTGTAATAAACTTTTAAGTCACAGAAAAGGTACCTCGTCGTATTATCCATGAACTCTATTGGAAATAAAACCGAAGAATTTTCTTAGAATTATTATTATTATTAAGAATTAGAGGGTGGGAATCTTTCTGTGATTCTAGCTCGGAGAGTCAAAAAATTAAAAAACAATCACTACAAAAAAATAATAATAATAAAGTTTTGATTCATATTTAACGAATTCAATGCAAGAATAGACTGTCTTGAAATACAATTTATTAAACTTAGTCGGTAGAATGGTTATTTATTTTGAGGAAGAAATAAATTGCTCTTTTTTTTTTTTTTTTACAAATCAATTCTTTTGAGCCGTTTTGTTTGGTACAATATGTCCAATGAGAATTCAGTCGTATTAAAAAACAAAACTAGAATAATATTCTGAAATGTTAAATCTCTTATACCCTGAATTTTCTTTCTCCTTAAATATAGTTCTTTTTATATGTTGTTGTTACTTATGCCACCTGACCGGCATTAACATCGGATCAAGATCGACGAAATTCATCGCGGCTAAGAGCTAGATTTTTACGCCTGTCGTTATCACCATGCAGGTGAGAGTACGATTTTGCTCGGTTACACCCCAATTTTGAGGGAGGACACCCTGGGGGTGGTCAGGGGCCTCCTACTTCTCTTCCTCTTCCACCAACCTCCCGAGTGGACTTGCGGCTCGAAAGTTATTTAAAATACCCCCATACCGCGAAGGCACTATACATTTACAAACATCCATGCTTTCTTCGGGATTCGAACCTAATCCCTACGGCACCGCAGTCAGCGTCAATTTAAATGATCAAGCACAACGCATCGAATGGGATAATTTTTAACAGTACCGGAAAACTAATTAAAGTATCTTATTAACCAAATTGGATCAAAATCATAATAATTTTTATAAACTATTTCAAAAAAGTTTCATCTTGATTTCCTTGTTAAGCTAGAAACAACTGATCTCTTCAATATAACTTGAAACATTATAATAACGAGTAAGTTATTTTTCAGCAAATTTAAAATACTACTTGCCTTTGTCACCTATTGTACCTCTTTATCATCAATTGTTGCTTAGATCAAGTACTTTTTGCCGAGAGATAAATTTTTCTTCAGTTTGCTGCAGAAAATGCAATTTGATCTTGTTAAGCTAATTGGAGATAGATAAAATAACAATTTATTAACTGTTTTTATATTTTTTATCCTATCTTTAGAAAGTTCTTACGTGGATTTTTCTAGGAAACCGGAAAGACAATGATAACTGACCGTGGCCGCGGTTATGATCGCGAACTGGTGGTCGGTGTTGCTTCTGTTGAGTCTTGAATTCAAGTTCTGTTCCTTTAAAAACTCGCCATTTAAGGGCATTTATGCACGTTAAATCTGTCAAGGTTAAAAACCTTATCACACGTAAGCATTTCAAACAATTTTTCGTCCAATTCGTGCAATTTTTTTTTTCAGTTGCCGTAGCAACGACTCGGAACAATTTTTTCCCAGTGAGCTGAAAAAGTTGTTCCAAATAAAAGTTGCTTGAAATTACAGCTAACAGGGTTCTTGGGTGCCCTACGTCATAAACAAGATGGCTGCTTCGGTCTCGTCAAACGCATCAGATATGGCGTATAATGTTTTAAACAGAATGGTGCTCCATTTCTGTTTACGCCCATCAACAAACGCGCGAGCGAAATAAAAGAAATAATTTTGGAAGAAAAATCGGTGGAAGCAGAAAAATCGGCGAGTGATTTTTCAATGTAGAGACAGAGCGCAGCTGACGTCAGATCATGTCGTTTTTCTTACGGCAACCCTTCACCCTCAGATTGGACGAAAAATTGGGCGAAAGAGTTACACCAAAAATGCACGTGTGATACGGCCTTAAGGGAGCTCACGTTGATGCTGTTTGGAAGTTTGCAGAAAGTAATGTACTTGTTACTTGACCATGATTTATAATTACGAGATCCATCACTAATATAAGCCGTGGGTTGCTTCTAAGATCGACGTTGATGTAAAATCAATCGATATATGAGCCTCTAACATATTCATTGAATTATTACAAGTAATGTTAAAACAACCATTTCACAATTATTTTTTCATTTAATTTAAATATTTGCGATCTTCCTCCTCAAAATTGAAAACATGGTTTTATATAAAAAGGGGAAAAAAAGATCGAATTCTAACATTTATATAAAGTTTTGTTTCGTATTTATAATGGAAATAAAAAAATTGACTTATTGGAATATTCAGATATTATATGTAATGAACGAATGCGAAAAATATCTGCAAAAAAACTCATTTCCTATTGAAGTTAGGCCGTGGGTAGCCTTGTGGTTAGAGCATCGGACTCCAGACCGGAAGGCCTGGGATCGATGCCCGATGCCACCAAATACCCTCCGAGTACACAAGGAATACGTGCTCGTTTAATCAGTGGGTCCGAAAGTCTTGTGGGCGGTCGCAGCAGAAATCATGGGTGCAGGAGGCTGGAGAATATTTCCCTCGCCTTCAGTTCCATGTCTTAATTGTGGAGGTGGAGATAAATGGTGCCGCCGTCTATCGTAAAGAAGTCCAACCCCGGTCTCAGGCTCTGGTAACTTGCATTCCTTCCCTATGGGGAGGACACGACAACAACAACAACTATTGAAGTTTTTCTCATAAAAATAAATAATCAACTATAATGTTTTAAAAAAAGAAATTTTTGTGGAAGAGATTCAGAGATAAAGATCTGATATTTCAATGCATCACAAACAAAAATTAAGCTACTTGTACACTCAATGAAAATGAAATATGGTTGGTTCAAAAAAGAGATAACTTTTGAAAGACTGGTGGTAAATTTTGAACAAATTTTGTCAAGATGTCGACTGAAATGACACAGAGTTTATCAAATGTGAATTAGTCGAACTTTTTAAGTGCTAGTTTTCTAGATTAAATTCGTATCTTCAAGAAATACCTTGAGGATATATAAAAGAAGTACTTGAATACATTTGTGTATCCAGCAAATATGGAGGCAAGCGATTCATATTCTTTTAATGGTGCTCTAATGGAGATCCATGATTCTGTTACCCAAATGTCCATTTAATGCTTATCTGAAAGTAATTATGTTGATTTTCCAATAAGCGTTCAGATGTCATTTAGATTGCTGTTTTTTAAATAATTCATCGAAAGGTAGCAAATTGCAAAACAGAAAATCCTTCCTTAGCTAAAAATATTTTCTTCCTAAGGATATAAACAAAACAGTTAACTAGTAATATAAAAAAAAATTAAGTCAACTGCTACTTAGGTCAATAAAGAAAAAATTTTTACTTTAGTTACTTTTTATTAAACAAGTACAATTAATATAAATATGTACATACATATGACCGAATCACAATTTTAAGTTCCAAATAGAAAGCGATTTTCCATTTCTATATATGGCGTCGGACTATTATTTTTGTTTGTTACTATTTATTCATTCATAAATCATATTCTCAAAAATTAGGCAATCCGAGGTAGGATTCGAACACAAGACCTTTGGATTAGGGGACCAACGTGCTATCCATTGTGCTACAGGCACAGAACGAGCGATTTTGCTTTTTATATATGGTGTTGGACTATTATTTTTGTTTGTTACTCTATTCATTAAATAAATAGAATTAAAGAATTAACATTTGAAAAAACTGTATTATTATCAAATGTCATCCACTACAAGTTTTAAAAAATGTATTTGAGCTTGAATGGATGAATAGAAAGTATTTTATTAACGAATTAATCGTTGTTTTATGAACGATTGAAAATTTGAACAAAATATTTTTATAAAGGGAAGATTGTGAACTAATAGTAGGAATTTAAAAAAAAAACACCATAAATATATTTTAAACATGTCTACCGCAAATTATAAATATAATGTGTATACAAAGACTTTTAGGATGAATTTACTAAAATAATTTTTTTTTCCTGAGTGAGTGAAAGTTTATTAACGTTGCACTATATAGTAACAAGAGGTCTTTTGGTGACGGAACTCGTAATAATAAACCATTTTCAAGAGATGAAGGCTGTACCTGAACTGACACCCTCTCTCTCCAAACTTCCACATCTCCACAATTTAAAGACTCTTCGAGAATCGACAAATTTAACGCGCATCAGCCCCTCTACATGACGAGCCTTCAGTGGCACTGGGGATCGAACTCATGACCTGCCAGCCACGAATTCGTGACGTTCAGTTTAAAATATTATTGAAATCGAAAGAAATACCTTTTACCTAATTGTTTACCCATTTCTTCTTCTGGGATTGTAAAAAGTATTCTGCAATTTACGAGAGTTTTATTTATCAAATGTGCATAAACAAATCATAAGAAAATTTATCAATTTATTATTCTAAATTTACGGAGCACATGGATGAGCTACTCAATATTTAGTTCGATTGATGAGCATTTAATTTGATTTCACGTGAATAAGTATATAAAAAAAATTAGGTCAATTCCTACTTAGCTCAACAAAATTTGTTTTTTATTTTAGTTACTTTTCATTAAATAGTTACAATTAATATAAATATGTATGTACATATGACAGAATCACACTATTAAGTGTGAAAAATAGAAAGCTATTTTCCTTGCAATTTTCCATTTTCCTTACTATATATTGTGTTAGACTATTTTTTTTTGTTTCTATTTATTCATTTATTAAATTTAATTATTCTAATAAAATAGTATAGGTAAAAAAAATCACTTTCTCAGAAATTAGGTGGGATTTGAACCCACGACCTTTGGATTAGAAGTCCAAAGCGCTATCCATTGCCCTACAGTGGCACAACGAACGATTTTCCTTTCTATACATGCTGTCGGACTATTATTTTTCTTTATTACTATTTATTCATTTTTTAATTTAATTAATGAATTGAAATTTAAAAAATTTTTTAACATCAAGTGCCATCCATTACTAATTTTAAAAAATGTATTTGAACTTGAATGGATGAATAAAAAGTATTTCATTAACGATTGAAAATTTGAACAAGAAATATATATATATATAGGGAGAGAGTGTTGAAAAAGAGAGAGAGTTTTTATAGTATGGCAACTAATTTAAAATCTCCATCACAAAAAAAATTTGACCTATTGAGAAAAATAGTGAATAAAAACTATCTCAGAAATTTTTATGTTACAATTATTTAAATTAGTGTAGCACATTTGTTAGACTAATCTAATAATTCACTGCTCTAAATGGATAATTCTTTGAGTAAGCTTTACATTTCTCAATACAAAAATTGATCTAATAAACACTCGCCAAGCTCTCAATTTTTAAGAGGATGCACTGCATTTATATTTTAGATTCTTTTAGAAATATTTTACGGCTTCCCCTGATCATATATCAGTTAAAAATTCCCTTCGGTTCACATTCATTATTAAATGTAGAAAATGTCACATTTCGTACGTCTTTAATTCAAAGTTAATTTTAATAAATAAAATGAGATATAAAGTTATTTAATTATCTATCGTATGATTCAATCAATAAGAAGATCTGGTTAGAGTAATTTACGGTATGGTAGTAAATTTAATCAAACATGAAATAAAAGTGTTCACGGGTCTCTAAGGAATATCTACTGCATATTTAAAGCGAAATCTAATCTTTTCTGAAGTGCAGCATGAATAATAGAAATGTTAATTCACTCTGGAAACGCTGTTCCACTATTTATTTTCGAATCAACAGCTTGTTAGTTGATTATTTAATCAACATGTTTCAGCAACTTCTTTGCTGGAATAATTTTGCTTTTAAAGTTCGTGAATGATTAAGGAAGACGAATTTTTTTTTTTAAAATTTTGCTAAGTTCTAATCAGTAAAAAAAGGATACAAATATTTTTAACTAAATTTTCTACATGGAAGTAATCTAATTTTTATAGAAATCCTGATTATATTTGTTTGTAGATTTGAAATACTATATAAGTGCAGGGGTATTATTTATTTATTAAATTGAAATTTTTTATGTAAAATTAGGTCAATGCATGTACTTATTCTGGGAATTAAATTCGAAACTTAACACAATACCTATTGTGTTACTAAAACTTCATATACATTTTTAACTGCCTAGTGACATTTAGTGAGCAACAGAACATTTTTCTACTACTCGGAACACAAAGAGAAGGATAATACTAATTTTCAACCTTTAAATGCATAGCGATGTAGAAATGCAAATACGCATCGTATGTTTAAAACTTCATATCTCTCTATTGTAGCAACTTTCATGTAGTAATTTTTTTAATTTAAATTTTATTAAAACTGTTTTATCGTTTCCAAATGCAGATAAAATCTTTGACAATTTATTTCTTTAAAAATATTTAGGAAAAATTGTTTTCATTTAGAAAGAAGTAGGGAATTATATTTCTATGCTCTTGCATATACTCATAAATTTATGAAAGAAAAATGTAGGAATATATCAATATGTTTGGGGGGGTGGAAAATTAAAAAGGGAAAAAATTATCTTATATCTCTTTATAAATATATATATATATATCGAATTTTCTCATTAACTATATTTATTTCCTGGTTGATTTTGCTTATTCAAAATAAAAAAAATCTTGCAATGAAGGTTTAAGAAGAAAAAAAAAGTCCCAGTTTAAAAATAAATGTATAAAAACTCTATTTTAGCAACATATTTTTTGCAGGCATGTTTTACTTTTTTAACTTTTATATTATTCTACAATGTAATTTTAATGATGAGTTGAATTGCATTGTAATTACTAAATATTTAAAAAGTTAAAATGGAAAAAAAACTGGAGGAGTACAGAATATTTTATACAGAAAGCAATTCTTAAGTTAAGAATGTAATAAAAGATTTTTTTAATTATAAAAAATAAATTAACGGAAAAATAAATAATTTTTTAGAATTAATGCAATAAATTAATTTTTAAGCTAAATTAAATTTTATGTGATGGTAACATCTACCTTTATTGACCATTATGTATGTTGAACTGGATGCATCTAAATACATAACGTTGCTATGGAAAAAAATATTATGCATACTAAATTCTATGTTCTTCACATTTTCTTTTTCACAGATGAAAAATTCCAGATATTTGAACAGTATGACGGACAAAGGATATGTATAACTTGAGAAGGTGCTGGCACTGTAGTGTATATAAAAAAAAAACTTCTTTGTGATCAGATGTACATATTATCATGAAACAATGCATAATCTACAAAACGTTTGTGTATTCAAAGAATAAAAATAAATTTCATCTAGTTGAATATTTGTGTTTCAATTTTTGCTGTCTTTATACATACAAAATATATCAACACAAGCAGCAATTATTTTATTTATTTATCTAAATTAGTAGAAGCAACAATTAAAATTTATAACGATACTCTCAATTTAATAGAGCTAGGTTTAAAGAAACACTTGAATTAAATTAATAAAATCATCAAAATTTAATAACTTAAGTTTGTGGAACTGTCTGAATGAAATATTTCTTTTTTTTTTTTTTTTTTGCGAAAAAATATGCATTTACAAAGATTAAATAACAAAAATTACCAAAAATAAATAAATAAAATAAGTATGCTCTCTTGTGGTCTCAAAAAATATAACATGTAAAGCTATTTAATAATCACTAATAGCATTTTACTGTTAAATTATCTGATTATCTTATCTCTTAAAACATGATCTTTGCCATCCTGAGTCACATGCATAAATCATAGAAGGTAATAATCCAAGGTAATAATTTTTTCTCATGTTAACACATTGAAATGATATTATATATATATATATATATATATATATATATATATATATATATCTTTGAATCTACACTATTTCATACCATTACCATGTTATAAAGGATTATTATGTGTTTTGAGATTTACTCTGAAGTTCAACTGGTACTTATACCGAAGAGCTGTTAAAAATGGTTACGTATGACTTCCCCACTGTAATTCGGAATTAATTTTTCAATCTAAATTTGATACAAATTGTTTAATTATATCTAGATTACTTTGATGTGTAAAGGATTTAGAAAAATTTTTATCAATAAAATTCGAATAATACCCTAAATTTTATAAATAAAGTAGTGATTAAAAAGAAAAATAGCATGGAGGTCGAACTTTAACGTTCGTTTTATTCACAGAATTTCAATACTTTAAAACTTACAACTAAAATTTTCATGCAGATATCCATTACACCTGCTAAGGAAGCGATGAATTTCTAACGGGCCTTTTGAAAGTATAATAGATATCTACAGGAAGAGTGTGTTGCATACGAAATGCATTTAAACGTATAAAATATTTAAAATACAGTTATATATTTCTACTTAATTATCAGGTTAAGTAAATAAACAAATAAGAAAATTAAATAATTTTAAAATGTTAGCAAAGAAATACAAAATTGTAATAAGCGGTAAATAGAGAGATGTCCTGCAAATTCTGAAACTCCATTAAGAATGCATTTAACTAGCAAAAACTTGGAAAAAAATTAAAAAGCTAATTTCTTTTATTAAAAAACTAGAATACCACCACAATAAAAAAGAACGGAACCACACACACACACTTTTATTAATTAAATATTTTTTGTTACAAGTTTTTAAGAAAAGCCAACTAAAATATATTCGAGGTATCCTGGAACGAACAAGATTTTTGAATTGATTATAATTTTTCGAAATATTCCGAATTCATAAAAAGTATTCAGATTGGATTGTTTCGAACAGAAAATGAATATCAGCTCCTATTGGCCAGGTTCCAATGAGCTTGTCGATTTTTAGTTTAATTTAGGAAAATAGCTCCTGGTACAAAAATCCTTTTCTAGCATTTAACAATGTATCGATTTCTTGACAAATTACCTGCTAAGCCATTTTAGGATTCGTATTTTTACTCTGTCAACATTTTCGGAATGTACGATAAAAATTTTAGAAAAATGATGGTCCACGTTTATCATAATGTTGAAGCTTGAAGAGAGCACTAATGATGCTTCCTCTACAACGGGAAAGTAATATGGATTTAATTTATTGTGTGAACTTCAGATACACAAAAAAAATTTAGAAATACTTCGCGATAAATGGTGAGTCTGTCACAATGAGAGTTCATTTTAAAAAATTTGTAATAGCTCTAAAGTATAATAACTTATGATTGGTAAAATTTTTATCTACGTTAAAGCCTCAATCGTACCTACTGAGCTTGCGTACCTGGGAAAGAATTTTTTAATAACAATATAAATTTCGTCGTCATAACAGTATCATGTAATCTTTTTTCCTGTTTTGTAAAACGTTAGTCATACGATTAAAAAAAATCCTTTACAAAGTTACTCAGCAGAGGGCATCAAAATATAGTTGACAAATCACATTTAAAAATTGACAGTGTGTAAAGTCATTGCGGACTTAATTACATTTAATTATAAATGTCCGAGTTCAAATAAAGACTCGCCAGAAAGCACAGACACCAATTTATTGTTCTTTTACACATCTGACGTATTTTTAAAAACAGAAAATCATAAAATGGCCTTACAACAAAAATGAACCTTAAAACGAAGACATTATTTGATTAAGATTTAACATTTCCTTACCGAATGATTCTTAAACAAGTTACAGTAAATGGAAAGCAAATGAATCATTTACGCAAAGAATTTCATTTAATTTTGGTTTAAACTGAACCTTTACCTAACACTTCATAGAACTTTTGATTTAACATAAATAAATTATTTAAAACAGGGTATGAAAGGAAGATGGTAGCTTTTTAAGAAAGTTTTCATTTTGGAAAATCAGAAAGCTTTGTTTGAAATAACTATAAATACATAATTTAAGAAACCAGGAAATATATATTATCCTTCACAGTTCTAATAATTTTTAAAGGAACACTATATTCAAACCAATTAACTGAAACTTCAATTACTTTTATGAAACTACCTACATCTGTCAGTTGTATAGTGTATTTTTTACATAAAACTTACTCCTATTGTTTTATTCGTTATCTGCAGGTTTTAATCTTGAAGTTCTAAATCCAAAGAAACATGTTGCTTTGGGTGATAAGTGGCAGAATGTTGTTACGTCTAATCTTGACAAAACAGGGTTTAGATATTATTGGCGTGATATCCCCATTGAATCATCCAAGTTGTCATGGAATCTGTGATGACTAGGTTTTCTTTCCCGGGAAATCAGAAGATTTCTGTACTTTTTATATTCCCAGGAATTATACTTCGTTCTCGGGAATCGTCGGCACCAAAACACGCTGGAATAGTTTGTTGGCAATGCTTGAAAGATTTTTAAAAATAAAGTCAGCAATTTTAAAAGCATTAATTGACATTAAAGAAGAACAAATGATGGCCAATGTAGAGTTTGAAACTGTGACTACAATTCTAGCAGGCTTAAAACCTGTAAAAATTGGCTTAGAAAAATTATGCAGTCGAAATGTAACTTGGCTAACTGCAGAAGGTGTATTTTCTTTCGTTATTGGAGAATTGAACGAACAAATTTCAGAATTCGCGAAAAAAATTAAATATTCTCTAATCCAAAGGCAACGTTAACTTAATAGGATTAATGCAATACCTAGATTTTGGGAGAAAATACAAAGCAGCTGCAGTTACTGTCGATATTTCACGATTGCCTAGAAAAAAGTGTGGTTAAACAAGCCCAAATGTGATAGGGACAAGTCTTTACTGAGAAGAGGAATCAATATCCTACTCTTCGCACTCAGAAGAAGAGAGAATGGAGATTTTGAAAGAAAAGCATTTGACGTTGGGCGAAAAATTAGAGAAAGCAATTTACTCAAGGCAAAAGTTTTATATTGTTCAACGAAGAAAAATGCTAGTTTCAACAAAATCATGAAACAAGAGATGCAGTTGTTCGACTCGACTGAAAATCCATCATCTAACATTATAAAACTATGTGAGGCTTTAAAAACAATTCCTCCAACGTCAGTTGAAGCCGAGGGAGCATTTTCTGCTCGCGGATTGTTCGTCACAAGGCTTAGAACTAGACTGAGTGATAAAAGTATAAATTGCTTATGCTTTCTGAAATCTTATTTTAAAAATGAATAATCAATTTATTATTATTAATTTTTGTATTTTTAGCTCTTTATATAAATAAGTATTAATTTTGGAATTTATATATATTCTTATTTTATATAATAATTATTGATTTTATTAAAAATAAATTGTTTTTAAATTTTTTTTAAATTTTGATATATTCCTGGGAATCCCGCGGGTACGGCAATTACTTAATACTTTACTTTAAAAATAACTTGCTTTTAATTTTTTTAAAAATTTGGTGTATTTCCGGGAACGACAATTACATTCTCGGAAATGGAAAAACCCGGGAAATCAGAAACCGTAGTGATGACCAGAAGCCGTGACTCGAACACAAAAGGAAGTGTAGGGGGCATTTGGTGAGTGTAAAATTTACAGAAACGGTAAAACTTACACCACCAAAAATAAATTTAAAGTGAACAATCAAAACAGTCGAAAAAACATTTCAAAGAATACTTCTAAAAATCTTTCCAACTCTATGACCATAAGAATAATTAAATTAATTGATAAGGAGAAGAGTTTACAAATTATTAGTTATTTTGTAAATAAAATCTCCTGCTCCATTAAATTTTTTACCAGCTTCGTACATACATAAGAGAAAAAATAAATTTCAAGTGAAAAATAATTTAAATTTTTGATTTATTTTTATAGATGTATATGAAGCCGTTATTCCTTGCACTGTGTTTAAATTTGGATAAATTTCCAACATACAGTTCTAATGTTAATTGAAGTTTTACTCTTGACGTTATGTTTACCAGTATTTTTTTTTCTGATAATGTAAGCTTTATAAGGGTTTTTACGCATGATTTTTCTCTCTCTCTCTCTACTTAATAATAACTTCACACAATTTCAAGACTTGTTTGAAAATGAATGCCCGTCCAATGAAATGAAACACCAAATGATAATTATTTCAATTCGGTTCATTTCAGTATTACTAAAATTTGAACTAAGATATCAGCTAACAGTCTAGACAGAATAAAGCTTAAAAAGTAATGTACAAGAATAAGAACTTTAAAAAAATGTTGAAATGGGAACTAATCTATCGATAACCAAGATTTAGAAAAGTATCAACACTAACAGCAGTGGCATTTTGTGTAAAAGACAATACTTATTTCAGAAGAATTAATATTAATTATACGAGTGCCATAATTAAGTATAATTTGACAGTAATTTTAGAAATTACCAAAGATACTTTTTTTAGTTCTTCTGTAAAGGTTAGGACGAATTGCTGTTTGCACAGAATAAACAAAGATTGTATACAAATGCGCTCTAATTAAATGCTGTTGAAACATTAATCTGTTACAGAATCCTTCTAATCGGAAAATTCCATGATAACGTCTAATTGTCTCAAGCCTATTTTAAGAACTAGACGAAACGAATGCTCTTTAGCATTGGAGCATTAAAGGGAAAGTGTTATCCAAATAATACTTATTTATAATGAATGTTTAGACATGCCAATTACCTTTCAAAAGTGTATGCTTTAATTATATTGGATTAGCACATAATTAGAAGATGTCTTTCGTTATAAATGAGTCGATAGGAATGAACGACATCTTTGAAATTATTATAATTGATAATTTTATTAAATATATTGGTACAAGTTTGCTTTTAATAATCGATGAAGCTATGGAAATTAGAATTCATCAAAAACTTCTAGTACCAGATCTGCTGAATCTGGTGAAGTTTTAATTTCATAATCTTAAAGAGATATTCTACATTATAAGAGAAATACAGGCACAATTTTTATAATTTTATGCCACATCCTCAAATTCTACAGGTCGCAATGTAATAATGAGCTAAAAAAGAAACAATTATTAAAAGAATTTAAACAAATATACAAACATAATAAAACATATATTGCATTATTTTTAATAGAAAAAACTTGATGGATATAAATTGACATCCATATACAATAATTTAAATAATTGTAAAAAAATTACTCAATATATTCAATTAAAAAGGACTACAATTCACATTGCGAAAAGAATATTCTAAGAACAGTTTTTCAGCAATTTGTAGAATATATGCGAACGATTCTGAGTAGTAAATCACAGCTTGTTAACCGAATAAAACTACTTAAAAAAAACAAGAATATATCTATCATAATTAACAAAGAACCGTATAGGATATAACCATGAGAAATAAAAATATACCGCAATCAAATTGAATCGATTCCTACTTTTCTTCGAGCGCTTGCTTAGTAGTTTGAATCGTTGCATTAAAGTTATGCAAAAACTATTAGCGCCAGATGTATTAAATCTGAAGTATAGTCATAAGTCAAAGATGATAGGAAATTATTTTTCTAATTTCTATACTACAGAGGCTCAACTTCGTTTCATGTGCAATAACCCCAATTACTATAAGGTGGATTTTAATGGAATCAAGACTTGAACATATGCTCTTGAGAGTACTGTATCAAATTGTCTTGTAGAGAACTGGCAAATGATATATCACCGTTAAGTCTTGTCATTTCATTCAAACCCAATTTTTCCGATAATAGCCGATCTAGGCTCCCTTATTTTTGTACAAAAATAATGGGCAAAGAACATAGATGGTTTTTCATAGCGATCCCGTTTTCACCTCACCAGGCCTGTTCTGAAGATGTGTGGTCGCCTCTTTTGCTTGGTACAGTCACACAGTTAATTCAGCCGTTTTCTCCGAAAGTTGGTGTGAGTCCATTTTATATCATATGTAGATATTTATCACTTTCAAAGTAATTGTACGATTTCATCAACTACGAAAAACTTATAACGACAAAATGATGAAAATTTTTAAGAGTTTAGACTTTATGAATAAAAAGCTCATAGCAGATTGCATTCCATGTTAAAAAACGAACTTTTGTCAAAAAACGGACACACACACTTGCACTACTTTCAAAGAAAACGACTCAATTATGGTATGAGCGGTTATGAAGTAAAAGATTTCAAGACAATTTTTTTTTTATTCAAATCAGCGGTTGTTGTTAAATCTGAAGAGTTTGCTTAATATCATTGATATAGAAATGCATTTTATTATGTTTCTAACATATAGAACTATCACCATAGGGATCGAAGAGTAAATTAGTTAAACTACATCATTAACAAAATTAAATCACACTGATCAAAAATCTTTAATCAGTAAATTTTTTTAAAGTTGCAGTGATTTTATTTAATTATCATGCTTCAAGGAATTGATTATAAAATTTATTTTGTGGTCAATTATGGAGACACGTCTTATTTAATTAAATATACATAAATTCCCTGCCATCTAGTTTAAAGCCAATTATTGCACATTTTACGAGTTATGAACATGACTACATTTTTAAAGAAAATTAAGTGCACCATATATCTAAACCATCTTCGCTTGTAGTGAATCAAAATCCAGTTTATCTACTTCTGGAAGCGAGCCAATTACTTTTTTTTTTATCAGAAATAAAGTGAAAAAGTGGATTTAGTAGGATTAGAAAAGTTTGTGCCTCGATAGAATTTTTTTTTTTTTTTTTTTTTTTGTCTTCTTCCTACCTCCTTAAGAAACAATCAGCAATAAAGAATCTTCCGGAAAAATAAATAAGGCGATGGGGTTTTTTTAATTACCATAGGAAAAATTGATTTGTCAGACACTGCAAAACGTTTCAAACACTTCTAGATTATTTGTGCAAAGGAAGAAACAAAATATGTCGTGTATGAAATTATGAATATCATCGCAAAACATGAATGAAATTTGTCTCGTACTTTCTATTAAATTGGTATAAACTTTCCGACACACGTGTCAAATTTATCTGATAAAAAAAAAAAAAAAACTTTCGGCCGTTCATATGCTCATCAGACAAGCAAAATAGCAGCAGCATTTAACAAGAACTTTAAAAAAATTATATTTACAGAGTAACAGAATAAATTTAAACATTTTTCTTTTATTGAAGTCAAGAAATTCTGTTTAACTTAATTTATAGAGTACTCTAACAACAGACATTCGTACTGAAATATTCAAAATGCACTTTCGTAAGGCAACAACAGAAAAAAACAGAGCCATTTTTCGTAATCGTTTGTTCAATAAATGTGCTGTCCAGAAAGCTGTGTGGAAATAAGTTCACAAAAGGAACAACCAAATTATTATGCCTACCAAATTCCAAGTCTGTACGTCTAAAAGTTTTTAAAAAAATGAGAATATATATTCATCTATAACGCCTCTTAAACCCTTGCAACTCCTATAGGGGGTCGATTTTCGCAAAATCACTTTTATAGCAAATCTCTAATCGAAAGGAACATGGATTCCAAATTTCATATCAGTAGCTCTAATAGTCCCAAAACGAAGATATTTATGCACAATACCCTTTGGGGGTAGATTTTCTCAAAATCCGTTCTTCTACTCCCTGAGACGCCTACCAGACTTCAAGTCTGTAGGTCTAACAGTTCCGGACATATCGTAGTGATCTTTGTTCCCTTTATACAACCTAGCCGTTACCTGTCCGCTTCGCTGAGTATTAATGCAACGCCCGGTTAACTTAAGTTAATTTAATTTATTCTTATTATCCGTTCTTTAGTACCCAGGTTCTAAATTAACATTTGGCGTCACACTATAGCTTAAATTTAGACATTAATCATTAAAGACAAATAAAACGGACACTAAATTAAAAAGCCTTCTTTAAATTACACTTAATTTATTTACAAAACATTTAAATTACGTTAATTACTAAAGATATACATTATCACTTAACTGAATTAGGATCTGAGAGAGAGAGAGAACATGGTGTGCCATCTCGGGAGTCTCCAACCTCGGCAATTTGTCAAAGGGTCGTCAGACCAAAATCGGTGATAAAATTTGTGTCAGAGAGTGACTAAATTCGTCGTGCAAGCGCTTATATTTCGCGGCGGTTTACCCCTGTATTCTGGAGAGGATTCTTTTTCGAAACACAATCAGCTTTTCTGATTGGTCTGAAGTCAGCGGAGGGATATCTTCCCGGGGTCCATGACTCCCCAAAAACGCGGGAAATTCCCAAAAAACATCCCATATCATGATGTATTTATGGGTACATTGCCTTCTTCCAGGCGTGGGAAATGCGTCACCCTTTTCGGTGGGGTGAGAGGCACTCCCAGAAATTCCTCTGCTTGTAAACAACAACAGGGCCGGTATACAAATTACTGTTGTAATCCTTATGGAAAGGCGGCCCCCCATCACTCCTCCCCTCTCTCAGATTAACAAAACCAAAATGAATAATAATAAAAAAAAATTTCAGTAAGCAAACGAAATACAGAATTGGCCTAGCGTCGGCAAATGTCTATGTCAAGAACAAAATTTGTAGACTCCTGGTTCACTATCAGCTGTCCACGTCTTATGAGGGGTTCTGTCCATGTTCATCCATGATGTTGGCAACTCCATCGTCGCTCAGATATTGCTAAAGAAATCTGCTAAACTGCAAAAAAAAGAACAAAACCTTGTCTCCCAGGGAAACCATATTAGTAATGAAACAACAGTTATGAGAAAAAAAAATTAAACTTGGCCCTTTGTGACTACCCTTGAAGACTCCAAGCACCAATTTCCAACTCCTCTCACCGCTCATAAAATGAAAATAAGAATGTTAAAAAAAAATACAATCAATTTCTGAAGTTCCTAACCTATTCCGTGAGGGAAAACCAAATTAACTATCAACAACTACAATGACGTTAATGTACGAAGAGGAGGAAAAAAAAATTTTACTGAATGGATCACCCAAACAATTCACAAAAACATCAGACACAGACTGACAAATAGAAATAATTAAACAATCACAAAGAATCGTGTGCCACTAAATAATAAAAATATTAAGACAAATAACACGTAAGAATACAAAATTGGCGTATGTAACAACTGCGCAACTAATAAAACAACACTTAGGAGTGTTGAACAAAATACATTGATAAGAAATAAACGCCAGTGAAAACATTTACATACAATTCAAGCGTGGCGCTCAGAAACAGACACTTCATAATCGTTTAACATCGAAATCTTGACACGACCAATGTGAAGTGAAAGTCCCAGACCATCAAAAAAAAAAAAAAAAAAAAAACTAGCAGAACTCTTTACATACTCAAGCGCAAAAAATTTCAATGGTTCACGAAGAGCATCGATAACAATATTTAATGAAAATAATTGAGTAAAAGTAAAATTTTAGAGATTGAAACGATGAGTGTGCATAAGTGGAGAGAAAAAAAATTTATAACCTCGGAGAATGCTTAATAGCCTAAGAAATTAAAAAATTCACTACAAGCATTGGTTACAAATGAAAGTTAAAAAAATTAACGTAATTAATTCAGATTTGCAAATTAAAATTTTATAAATTAACTAATCGTATAAATGATAAAAAAAAAATATAACCTGCAAGAATGCTGAGTAGCCTAAGGAATTTAAAAAAAAAAATCACCACTAGCATTGGTTACAAATAAAATTAAGAAAAAAAATTACTGTAATTAAATTTAGAATTGCAAACTATGAGTGCGCATGTGATCAGTATGCACCCCCAAAGTGTACAAAAGCAAAACAAACAAAACATAACATCCCATTTCCTGCGATATGACGATCGCCGGCAACCGCCAACACAAGAAACAGAGTGCAGAATTATAACTAAAAAAAAATAGCAAATCCGATTGTAAAAAAAAAACTATATCGATTAATATTGTTTAAAAGAAACTTAAAAAAGAAAAAAAAATTTCTTCCACATTCAATACATTTGAATTTCCATTTGAGAAATGAATTCCAGAAATCACAAGTGCAGTTGAAAATTTCAGAAAAAAAAATTAAAAACATAAAATTGATATGCAACCCAAGTCATATGAGGCGATACATACAGAGTAAAGTAATTTAACTAAAAGAAAATTATTGCAAGTGTTACACAGAATTAAACAGTTTCCAATATAAAAAAATATCGCTTAACTAATCAACATAACTTTTTAACAATCCTCTTAATACAATGTATACACAAGTCCAAATAATATTAAAAAAAAACTAAAATTGTTTCACTATACGCGCAACAAATATACAAACACGAAAAAAAAACACAAGATCCTGGATTTACAACAATACCGCTAACTCAATTCATCGAAAATCCTCTAATTAATAACTCAAGTACAATTCTATAACAACAACCTAAAATTCTCAGTAACCTTAAAATGATTCCTCGATAATCCAAAATTGCCTTTACCTCAGATCGTTCACATCTTATGCCTCAACAACACTAACTAAACTCATCTGCAATTACCGAATAATCAATTGACTGCTCCACAATACCATTAACTAAAACCATCTATGCTCCTCAGCTTATGTACACAAAATCTCACATACCCAATAACACTAACTAGACTTATCTTCAACTTTGAAATAATTAATCGACTTCTCCACAATACCATGAACTAAAACCATCTATGCTCATCAACTTATTCACAAAATTCTCGTATAATCCTTCGAACTTTCCTAAGTGCATCTCAAAACATTCCTAAATATACCACACAACCATTAATTCAACTTATCCATGTTCATCAACTATTTACTCGGAACTGTACCAAATCATTAACTCAAATTATCCTATCTACATCAAAACAACTTTCTCAATTATACCGTATAATTATATCAACTCAATATTTCCTTTGCCCAAAATCCGTAACTCAAAATATCCTTCTGTACATCAAACAATCAAATTGATCAATTCAATTAATTTCCATAAAAAAACAACCATCGAATAAACGTACACCTTGAACACAAACTCAACTATCTCCATAAAAAAAAAAACTTCCCAACCATTCAACAAATTCATCAGTGCAAACTTTATCGATCTCCTTCAAATAACTGTCTCAAATATTCCACGAAATCTCTTAACTCAAACTTATGTAAGTCCTTACAAGTAGTGAAACAACAACAAAAAAAATTCACACCGGGAGTCTCCAACCTCGGCAATTTGTCAAAGGGTCGTCAGACCAAAATCGGTGATAAAATTTGTGTCAGAAGTTAAATTCGTCGTGCAAATATTTCGCGGCGGTTTATTGTATTCTGGAGAGGATTCTTTTTACACAATCAGCTTTTCTGATGAAGTCAGCGGAGGGATATCTTCCCGGGGTCCATGACTCCCCAAAAACGCGGGAAATTTATCATGATGTATTTATGGGTACATTGCCTTCTTCCAGGCGTGGGAAATGCGTCACCCTTTTCGGTGGGGTGAGAGGCACTCCCAGAAATTCCTCTGCTTGTAAACAACAACAGGGCCGGTATACAAATTACTGTTGTAATCCTTATGGAAAAAATCTCAGATTAACAAAACCAAAATGAATAATAATAAAAAAAAAAAATTTCATACTAAGCAAACGAAATACAGAATTTAGCGTCGGCAAAATGTCAAGAACAAAATAGACTCTGGTACTAAATGATGGGGTTCTGTCCATGTTCAATGATGTTGGCAACTCCATCGTCGCTCAGATATTGTTGAAATCTGAATAAATTAGACTCAATTCTAACCTAACTTCAACAATAAATGAATTTTTTGAATGGATCACCCAAACAATTCAAAAACATTATGGAAATAATTAAACAACACAAAGAATCTTATTTATATTAAGACAAATAACACGTAAGAATACAAAATTGGCGTATGTCAACTGCTGCAACATCTTAGGAGTGTTGAACAAAATACATTTTAAACGCCCAATTCAAGCGTGGCGCTCAGAAACAGACACTTCATAATCGTTTAACATCGAAATCTTGACAATGTGAAGTGAAAGTCCCAGACCATCCGAAACTCTTTACATACTCAAGCGCAAAAAATTTCAATGGTTCACGAAGAGCATCGATAACAATATTTAATGAAAATAATTGAGTAAAAGTAAAATTTTAGAGATTGAAACGATAATAAAATTAATTTAATAGCCTAAGAAATTAAAAAATTCACTACAAGCATTGGTTACAAATGGATGAAATTAAATAAATCTAATCGTATAAATGATAAAAAAATATAACCTGCAAGAATGCTGAGTGAATGAAATTTCATTGTTACAAATAAAATTAAGAAAAAAATTACTGTAATTAAATTTAGAATTGCAAACTATGAGTGCGCATGTGATCAGTATGCACCCCCAAAGTGTACAAAAGCAAAACAAACAAAACAATTTCCTGCTTCGCCGGCAACCGCCAACACAAGAAACAGACAGAATTATTTCCGATTGTAAAAAAAAACTATATCGAAAAATATTGTTTAAAAGAAATTAAAAAAAAAAAAAAAAAATTTCTTCCACATTCAATACAAAATTTGAGAAATGTTCAAAATTGCAGAAAATTTCAGAAAAAAAAATTAAAAACATAAAATTGATTGCAACCCAAGTCTGAGGCGATACATACAGAGTAAAGTAATTTAACTAAAAGAAAATTATTAAAAAAATCAATGTATACAAGTCCAAATAATATTAAAAACTTCAAGGGATTTTTTTAATTTACCAATACCGAATAATCAATTGACTGCTCCACAATACCATTAACTAAAAACCATCTATGCTCCTCAGCTTATGTACACAAAATCTCACATACCCAATAACACTAACTAATTAATTAATGTCATGAACTGTTTCAAAAACATGTCGGAATTTGATTGTACTCAAATAAACCATGACTTTCCTTCAAACAAAACTTTATTCGTCAATGAAAATTTGAACATCAACAAAAAATTTCGGGATCCAACTCGGCAATTTGTCAAAGGGTCGTCAGACCAGAAAAATCGGTGATAAAATTTTGTCAGAGAGTGACTAAATTCGTCGTGCAAGCGCTTATATTTCGGTTTACCCCTGTATTCTGGAGAGGATTCTTTTTCGAAACACAATCAGCTTTTCTGATTGGTCTGAAGTTTGACTACCCAAAAACGCGGGAAATTCCCAACATCCCATATCATGATGTATTTATGGGTACATTGCCTTCTTCCAGGCGTGGGAAATGCGTCACCCTTTTCGGTGGGGTGAGAGGCAAGAAATTCCTCTGCTTGTAAACAACAACAGGGCCGGTATACAAATTACTGTTGTAATCCTTATGGAAAGGCGGCCCCCCATCACTCCTCCCCTCTCTCAGATTAACAAAACCAAAATGAATAATAATAAAAAAAAAATTTCAGTAAGCAAACGAAATATCGGCAAATGTCTATGTCAAAACAAAATTTGTAGACTCCTGGTTCACTATCAGCTGTCCACGTCTTAAGGGGTTCTGTCCATGTTCATCCATGATGTTTCCATCGTCGCTCAGATATTGCTAAAGAAATCTGCTAAACTGCAAAAAAGAACAAAACCTTGTCTCCCAGGGAAACCATATTAGTAATGAAACAACAGTTATGAGAAAAAAAAATTAAACTTGGCCCTTTTGAACCCTTGAAGACTCAAGCACCAATTTCCAAACCGCTCATTGAAAATAAGAATGTTTACAATCAATTTCTAATTAAATTCCGTGAGGGTAACTATCAACAACTACAATGACGTTAATGTACGAAGAGGAGGAAAAAAAATTTTACTGAATGGATCACCCAAACAATTCACAAAAACATGAGACTGACAAATAGAAATAATTAAACAATCACAAAGAATCGTGTGCCACTAAATAATAAAAATATTAAGACAAATAACACGTAAGAATACAAAATTGGCGGTAACAACTGCGCAACTAATAAAACAACACTTAGGAGTGTTGAACAAAATACATTGATAAGAAATAAACGCCAGTGAAAACATTTACATACAATTCAAGCGTGGCGCTCAGAAACAGACACTTCATAATCGTTTAACATCGAAATCTTGACACGACCAATGTGAAGTGAAGTCCCAGACCATCAAAAAAAAAAAAAAAAAACTAGCAGAACTCTTTACATACTCAAGCGCAAAAAATTTCAATGGTTCACGAAGAGCATCGATAACAATATTTAATGAAAATAATTGAGTAAAAGTAAAATTTTAGAGATTGAAACGATGAGTGTGCATAAGTGGAAGAAAAAAAAATTTATAACCTCGGAGAATGCTTAATAGCCTAAGAAATTAAAAAATTCACTACAAGCATTGGTTACAAATGAAAGTTAAAAAAATTCGTAATTAATTCAGAGCAAATTAAAATTTTATAAATTAACTAATCGTATAAATGATAAAAAAAAAAATATAACCTGCAAGAATGCTGAGTAGCCTAAGGAATTTAAAAAATCACCACTAGCATTGGTTACAAATAAAATTAAGAAAAAAATTATAATTAAATTTAGAATTGCAAACTATGAGTGCGCATGTGATCAGTATGCACCCCAAAGTGTACAAAAGCAAAACAAACAAAACATAACATCCCATTTCCTGCGATATGACGATCGCCGGCAACCGCCAACACAAGAAACAGAGTGCAGAATTATAACTAAAAAAAAAATAGCAAATCCGATTGTAAAAAAAAAAAACTATATCGATTAATATTGTTTAAAAGAAACTTAAAAAAAAAAAAATTTCTTCCACATTCAATACATTTGAATTTCCATTTGAGAAATGAATTCCAGAAATCACAAGTGCAGTTGAAAATTTCAGAAAAAAAATTAAAAACATAAAATTGATATGCAACCCAAGTCATATGAGGCGATACATACAGAGTAAAGTAATTTCTAAAAGAAAATTATTGCAAGTGTTACAGAATTAAACAGTTTCCAATATAAAAAAATATCGCTTAACTAATCAACATAACTTTTTAACAATCCTCTTAATACAATGTATACACAAGTCCAAATAATATTAAAAAAAAACTAAAATTGTTTCACTATACGCGCAACAAATATACAAACACGAAAAAAACACAAGATCCTGGATTTACAACAATACCGCTAACTCAATTCATCGAAAATCCTCTAATTAATAACTCAAGTACAATTCTATAACAACAACCTAAAATTTCAGTAACCTTAAAATGATTCCTCGATAATCCAAAATTGCCTTTACCTCAGATCCATCTTATGCCTCAACAACACTAACTAAACTCATCTGCAACTATGACTTTCCACAATACCATTAACTAAAACCATCTATGCTCCTCAGCTTATGTACAGAATACCCAATAACATAACTAGACTTATCTTCAACTTTGAAATAATTAATCGACTTCTCCACAATACCATGAACTAAAACCATCTATGCTCATCAACTTATTCACAAAATTCTCGTATAATCCTCCACTCGAACTTTCCTAAGTGCATCTCAAAACATTCCTAAATATACCACACAACCATTAATTCAACTTATCCATGTTCATCATAATGCTGTATGAATACATACTGTTTGTATATAAATATATATATATATATAGTCGGACTCCAATTTAACGAATTTCGTGATTTAACGGATTTTTCTCTTTCTCCGATTAAAATGAAGAAAAAGAACCCCCCTATTTAACGAATAATAAACCCCGAATTAACGAATCATTTCAACAGCTGAATTTATTTTTTCCAACTACATATCCTTTCTGTACTAAGAAGCAAAACACTTTTCTTGAAAGCAGAAATTAAGACGGGAATAGGTGCAGATCATTATTGGACGTTACCGGGGCTGATGAGTCAGGTGTGTAACCTGTCGTGGGAGTTTTGAATAGAACAGGAAATTTCTTATCTCATTCCAACCCACAACGCAGGGGATAATTGAAGGATTATGTTACATTTCATGACGGACTACCTATCTGTGAAACTGAAGTTGAGGAAACAGTTGACTTTTTTGTCGGAGTCAATGAATCGTAATTCTGACGCAGAAATTGATAATGAAGCCCCTATCACAACAATTAAATCCCTATCTAAAATTTTCTAATGCCGCATCAGGAATCAATAAAACTGTCAAGCATCTATAGGTCATTATTTTAAAATATCTAATTTCCATGGATATGTATTGATTAAATAATTTTCAAAAGGTAAGAACACAAAAATTCTATTTTTTTTGTTAGTGTGTGGACCCCGATATAAC
Source organism: Trichonephila clavipes (assembly GCA_019973935.1). NCBI lineage: Eukaryota > Metazoa > Arthropoda > Arachnida > Araneae > Nephilidae > Trichonephila > Trichonephila clavipes. Next base: position 43,148 of record BMAU01013826.1, read on the forward strand.
GAATACCCTCGAATTAACGAACAAAATATTCGGTCTGTTGAATTCGTTAAATCGGGATCCGACTGTATATAAATTATTGATATCTAATTCCTAGCATTGTGTATTTGATTGTATTAAAAGACATTGTTATAACTCTCACCTGTTTGATTTGAAAAAAGGGGAGAGGACTTCTAAATAATAATTTCTTATGAATGTTGTCGTAAAATATATTTTACGTTCCTGCAACCCCCTCCCCCAAAATGGATTTTCGCAATACCAATTTTTAGTGGATCTCTGCTCAACAAAATAGACCTGCTTGCCAAACTTCAAGTCTAAGTCTAATAGTTCACAAACAGAATTTTTTTAATCAATAAGCTCCCTTTGAGATTCGATTTCCATAAAATCTGTTCTTTTCAACAAAAGAAACACTCCTACCGAATTTCAAAAAAATGGGTCAAACAGTTCAAAAACAGGATTTTTTATCTATCACATCCCTTAACTCCTTGGGGTTCATTTTTGCAAAATCCCTCTTGTAGCAGACCTCTACTCCATGAAAAGAACGTTCATGCCAAATTTCAAGTCCAGATCTAATAGTTGAAAAACAAGAATATTTATTTTTCTGTAACACTCTCCTTATACCTTTGCAACACCCCTTAAGGGTCGATTTTCGTAAAAGCTGTTCTTAGAGGATCCGTTCTCAGTGAAAGGAATACGCCCACCAAATTTCAAGTTTGTAGGTCTAATAGTTCTAAAGCAGGAATATTAATCTGGAACGGCTCTTAAGCCCTCGGTAACGACCCTTGGGGTCGATTTTCAGTAAATCTGTTCTTAGCGGATTGCTACTCCATGAAAGGAAAATCTCTGCCAAACTTCAAGTCCGTAGATCTGGGACAGTTCCGGAGATATCGTGATGAGCTAGTCGCTTTTTTCTCGCATATATATACAGATTATATCACCATCTATTTTCCCCTTTTTCTGATTTGTCACTCGGTGAGCAACATATAACGAAAATTTAAGACTTTTACTTCAAATTTCTTTGATCATTTAAATAATTATCGGCCATACATGGAAGACTAGTAACATTTACATCTTATACTCAAAAACTTGAAAGAAACAAATCTTATATACAGATGCATCATGCAATACGAAAAAGGAATTCTAGGGAAATTACATATAATTCTTCAAGCAAAATAAATTGATTGCTTAATAACGTGATATTCAGAAGCAACACGGAAGCTATTGGCAATGAACTTCGTAATTTTAAACAACGCTCAAGTGACGAGGACAACTCCTAAACTGGCATCCCATTCTCCACTCTCAAGACTTTGAAACTCGATAGATTTAACGTGGATCGGCCCCAGTACAAGTGGGTCTTACGTAGAACCAAAACTCGGCAGATACCTTGTCATCCATGTTCACGACCATGAGCACTAGGTAACCTTGGTCACTTTTGAGAAAAAATAACTTAAAAAAAGAAATTTATTGAAACGTCAAATGTGGTATTTTTAAACAAAGCACAAACTTTGTGTAATATCAACTCAATAAATAATAATTTGTAAAACGTGACCTAAGTTGGCAAGAATATTCACAAGAATAACCGATTTTAAAATTCCTATTTTGAGATTGAAAATAGTTCAACTCTCAAAACATCAACTAATGTAAATTTTTTTGCAGAAAAACAGTCATCACAATTATGAATGCAAACATATTTGGTACATACATGTTACAATAGTTTATTTTACAGTAGCGTAACAGCAAATGTTTATCTCAAAATATTTATATAAAAATTATACTTTTATTGTTCTTTTTCATGTAATAGTAAGTATCTTTTAATTTGTTAAGAAATCTATAATTGTAGATTAAGAATATGAACTTCTCCAATTATTTTTAATGCGATAAATTATATAATCACAAAAATACTTGACTTTTTATTAAATTTACAACTGGAAAACAAGGGACCGAGTTCTATTAGGCAAAATTCAGTTTAACCGCATGCATTTAAGAGGGCAGCTATGCTTTAAAAAATTACCTATATTACATTTATTAAACTTTTTAATACTTTACTTAAATTACAAAAAAATTATGGAATATTTTGTATTAAACTATGAGAATGTTTTTTGACATTTTTATATAATTAACACATTATTCTACTAATGCAAAAAAATTCCCATTAACTACCTGATTTCACAATACGAAATCTAATTTTGTAAGAATTATTGGTACTTGCGTATTAGCGTCACTGCAGCAAAATTTGCACTGCACTAATAATGCCATGATATCAAAATAAAAAGATTCTTATGAATTTCATTTGAAAAAAAGACAAATCAATCCGATTTTGGTAGAAAATGGCACAATTCGAATGCCGCAAATTTGGATGTGGTGATGCTAATACAAAAGTAGTATATTATTAATATTATTTTCCAACTTAAGCCAATTTTGGTGTATTACAATAGCAGAATCAAGTATATAATATCTTAACAGCACATCTGAATGAAATATATTGTATTCGATTGGATACACAAATTTTTATTTCATAGTTTAATAAAGTACAAAGTAGTTCTTTATGAAAAAATATCTGATGCAGTGTTTAATCAAGAACAATTTGCATGCTTCAATATTAATACTAAATTGTTTTATTAGGCATATATAAGGCAGTAACTATCAATTAATATAAGAATCTGTTGGTATACAAGTGTATTTTTGATCGTCAAGTGTGACTGGCTGGCCAACAATGCCATCAGAAAGACTGTAAGCCCTAATGGGTATATAACAAATTTTTAGCAAGATTATTCCCTCAAATTTTCTCATGGTTTACAACCCAATTTTGTAAAATTCAGAATTTTAATAATTACTTATGCTTGTTGTCTTGAAAAAATTAAATGTCTTAAAAATACATCTGTCTGCTGGTTGATTCTTCCCACTTTTAGAATCCTATGCAAGAACATTAATAAAAAATTTTGCAAGTGAAATTTACAATAATACAAGAAATAAAAAAAAAGTGCTTGACCATTCCAAGTATTAATGAATATTTCATATCTCTCTTTGAAAAAGATCAAAAGAAACCTATTCCTCAATAACAAATAAAATTCCAATGAAAAATGAGTGGATTACAGCAGTGGACTTTAAGTGTTCCCCTTAAAAGAAAATTATAAGTACCACAAATATTAAAAATATGCAATAATGATCCTACTTCCTTGGTATACCCCTGTAGGGTACATGTATCACAATTTGGTGACCATTGTATTATGGAATATATAAAGTGATAAAAATATTTTTTACATTACTAATGGCAAAAATTCCAAATTTATCATTTAAAAATTAAAATGATCATTCTAATTAGATAATTTCAAAATACAGTTTAGATGAAAATGAAATCAAACAACACTCAAAATTAAATTCACAAAATATTGAATTAATTAGACTGTAATACAAATATTTCTAACAATAAAATAAATTTTGAAAGATATGTATACATATGATATCTTTATATATAGAATGGTTTTCAAAAATGATGGTTGTAACACAATTATCAGAATACAGTCGGACCCATGTTTAACAAAGTCGCTAAATCCCCCAAAAAGTGTTATATAGAGGTTCATCATTCAATATACCTTTATAAACCACAAAAAATAAACACCTTAAATTTAAAAACACTATGTATTAAAAAAAAGTAACTATTTACACCTTTATATAAATTAATATAAATTTATTTTATATGTCTTACCCATCAAAAAAAGGAAAGAAAAACTGCAAGAAAAAAGAATGTAAAGGAATACATTGTTCTTTTAACTTTAAGAAAATAATTTTATATTAAAATTAATGAATTTTAAGGACATTTTCTAATTTAAAGCATACAGTAATTTTTAAACATACATTATTTTATAGCATTTATTTTTTATCGAAGGTGTTTTTAGTGTACTGGACAATGGGGGTTAAAGATTGCACTTTGATGAGACGCCCAGAATTCTATTGCGGTCAGCGAGTTAGGCACCTAATAAAACTAGTTCAAAATTTATGACCACCATAAAATAAGTTAAAAGAGAATAATTTGAAATGTCCAGAAGTACAAAAAAAAAACAGAGAGAAAATTGAATCACAAGAGAAAAAGTATGTTATATAGAAAACGTACTTCGCCATTGGGAGGTTGTTTTATAAAGAAAATTATACGTTCTTGGTTCCAAGAAAAGGTTCGCAATACAGAGGTTCGACCATATATGCTTAATGAGAGAAAAAACCAGAACCAATACTAATTTAAAATAAAATTATTACTGTTTGTTTGTGTATGCCTTTAAATATTATTCAACATTATTATTACTACTATTGATGATTTCATACAGCAACAAAAGGAACTACCTCAAATTTACCATTTTTCTGAGTATTTTTTTCATAATAGAATAAATTATCTGAAAAACCATAACTTTTTATAAAGAAAATAGATGTCATTAAATAAACAAAAACGCAGAATAAAATTGTTTTGAATTTTACTTGATATTAAAAATGAAAATATGTGCAATTTAACAGCATATATATTTTTTATTTTCTGATTAAAAATAACTAATAATCATAATTAAAATAAAATTATTTTATTCAAGCATATGATGATACAAACTTTACCATGAGGGGGGAAATTTCACTATTTAAAATTATTCTTTTGAGTCCCAATGATACTTTGCATTTTTTTTTTAATTTTGTGAAATTAATGTACAGGGTGAAGATAAAACATGGATCTAATTTTAAAAAATCATTATTGAAACTAATGCAAACATTACAATAAGTGATACATGAATGCAAAGAGAAAAATACCAAGTCCCCTCCCCCACACATTATCAACAGATGTCATCACATTCAAGGTCACTATGATTAAAAATTCAAACATGGTGACAATGACAGAGAAAAGTTTTTTCTGTATCAGAGTATGTCCGAGTTATTTCGGTGCAATGTGAATTTAGAAATTGCTATGGAAAAGAGGCACCAACCAACAAGGGCATTCCAAAATGGCAACATCAATTTAAAAAACAGGTTGCTTGTGTAAAAGAAAAGCAGTGGCCGGCCAAGAGTCTCAGAAGAAGCAATGAAGAGAGCGAGGCAGAGTTTTGTTTTAAGTCCAGGGAAGTTTACGAGAGTTGCCATTTGTGAACTTGTCCAAAAAAGCAGTATGGAAAATTTCAAGCTGTATCATTTGCAATTAACACAACAAGTAACAGATGATTTGTGCAGCATGACGAACCCTCGATAGAGTGAAGCTACAAAATGTATGGAACGAACTCGATTACAGATTGTAAGTGTGCCATGTAACAAAAAAGGGTCACACATTGAATATTTGCAACTGAAAAAAACTTGGTGTATTTCTCTTTAACATTCATGTATTACTTATTATAATATGTGCAGTAGTTTCGACAACATGTTTTTTTAAAATGGGGTACATCTTTTGAGCATTTTATACTGAAAATTACGGCATGTATTAAATGACATGTACAATTATAGTATGAAACTTAAAATGTATAAATAAATCTAATAATGAAAATTATAACATTTAACAAAAAACAGTTGATATACATATTCAAGAATTAATCAATTTCTTCTCTTATACAAAATAATAAAATTTTATATTAATGATGAATAGAAATTTTTAAAATTACTTGAGTAATTTTAAAGAACACTTAATCCAAAATATTGAATTGAGGTTCATACGATTTACTTACAAATGATTTTAAATCAATTCAGAAATAAAATAAGAATTATTTCAACCCTTTTCCATTCAAGTTATATTAGAAACCTTAATTGCAAGCATAACATTGTTTTGGTGCAACAAATAAGATTATAATTTATACAGCAACATTTAAACATTTACGTTTTTAAATTGTTATGTAGTGAAAAAAATCACAAATACTTATTTCAGTACCAAAGAGTTTTAAAATTATTTTCAAATCAGACATAGCCTTTACAGAATTTTTAATTTAAAATGAAGAGATTTTCATAAAATATAACTTCAAGAAGCAAGCATTTTATTTACTTCAAAAAACATAAAAACAACAGAAAATAAATAGACAGTACAAGAACAATATTCTAAAGACATAAAATTACAAAACTTCTTCCACTGCTACATACTTTTTTACTTCCTTATTTCAAAATATTAATATAAAACAGATCAAATCACATTTGTTCATACAATGGATAATAAGTTTAAAATTATTTTCATGCAATGTTTCAGACATAGTAAAAACTCTACAATAGATATCGATAAACACATTTGCATCTAAAAAAAATGTTTATATTCCTAAATTGCTAATGTGTCTGACAAATTAATTAAAATTTTCATCAATTCTGTAAGCTCAGTTATTGCAAAGAAAATACTCAAGAAACAAGTCTCATTCGATTCGTAGTGGACTGTTTTTTTATTAGCAGATGTCAGTTGAGCAGCTCGCTCGTTGGAGTTTAAGGAAACACTGAAGTGGGGTTTTAATACCACGTTTTTTGTCGAAAAGAATGCTGGAGCTCAATATTGCTACATCCACGAGCCCAAAAAATAATTTTTTGTACCTCTTTATCGCTTTTCTAAAACATGAATGGTGTGTCATAACTCCCTCTCTAATGTCTACACCACTCACGGTTTTGTTTCAATTAATGATACATTTAGGCTTTAAAACATCCTCTCCGGTATTTCCATTTTTTTCTGCCAGGTATAGCCGTTCCTGCCTGGTGTATGTTTGTTAGCATAAAAACGTCTTGCCTTTTTTTTTCTTGCAACACAATGATGTTCATGTAGCCGACTTGCATCCCATCCCACTCACCCTTTTATAGTTTCCTTTCTGGAAAGTTGCTGGTGTCACCAATGGCAAAAGTAATTGAAGAAACAACCTCTCAACTAGGTGTAAGGAGCAGAAGTCACACTAAACACAAGTTGAAACAAATTTGAAAGGAAGCATCTAAAAAAGAATTTCCACAAATAAAAAACATTTCCATAGCAGATTTGTGCAAGTTTTATTGATTGCATTTATAACAAGTTTCATTAATAGATAAATTTGGCAACAAAAAATACCACATTAATGCTTTAAGAATATAAACTTTAAATGACAATCAATTCAATCCAGTTAATAAATACATGAATATTACAAATTATGTATGCCTTTAAAATTAAATATTTAACTTTAATATCCCCCCTCCTTTATATGTGGAATGAAAAAATTTTCAACTATGAATTTATTTTAAATCTATTTTTGCATCCCTCGTTAAAAAAAAAATTAAATAAATTTTCTTTTCAATTCTGAATTTTTAGTAAATCATTATGACAATTCTCAATTAACTGTACCACTCAAAAAATGGTCCTCTTATAACACAAATTGAGCTTAAATAATCAAGTCATTTTAAAATACATTTACAGTTTCTAACTTCAATAAACAAAATTAAGAATTAAACATGAAAAGAAATATGACTTTGTGAACAAATCAGTTTAACTAACACATGTTACAAGGCATACAAATCGAAATCAGACAATGATAAAAAAAAATTAATATCCTGTTATTCAACATATATCCCAATCATGTTATTTAGAATATAATGGTTATAAAATGAAAATAAATAAGTTTGCTTAAGGTCACACACAATAAAAAAATAAAATGTTCAGATAGTACAAAACCATGCATATACAATTTTAAATATAAAATTAATGACTCAAAAATTGTGAATACCCATTTTTAAACCTTTAAAGTGCTGGACAAAGTAAAAACTATATATAACACTAATATCAAGCCTACAATAACTGATTCCTTAGAAACATTAATACTATCTTTTAATTTATTGCTTTATGAAGAACAGTTCCACAATTAAACAATTTTAAAAGAAAATTCGCAAATACAATTGAAACATTAAAATATCTATATAAGTTCATCCCTTTACAACTTAAACATCCAAAAGAAAAAAAATAGTTAAATAGTAAGCCTTAAGAAGTCTCTAATTGCATAATAAATGTAATCACATCATTTGTCCATTGGGATTATAGTGTGATGAATGACTCAGATATGATTTCCAAAGCTCTCCTGTCACATCTAAGCAGTGGAATGTTTAGCAGTAACCAATATATTTCAAGTAAATGATACTGAAGCAAGAAAGAGAATCATTAGGACAACCCTGTCATCAAGATCAATAACACAGATGTTTACAAAAATCATACTCTAAAGTATACTCGTTTGAATAAAAATGATGGATAATTTTAGAAACTATATACTCTTAACAGATTCACATAGAAAAGTGCTTGAAATGGAAAATATGCTTCAGCTTAAGTTTTGCAAGTTAAAAGTGACAAAGTAAAGTTAAATGAAATTACAAAATATTATTTGTTAATTTTACAAATGTTTTTTTTTAGCTTTCTGTGCAAAGAAATATTTTGAATTTACAGGTTTTAACTTCTTTTCTTTCTTTTTTCTCACTCCTCATATCTCAAATGTTTCATTCAGAACAATAGAGTTATGATAATGATAAATTAAGTAATTGTGAAAATTTGACAAAAAATAGCAAAATGTTCCATTCTCCATGTGTGACCAGAACAAACCAAACCAAAGTGTAGTTTTTCCAGCTAATATAAAAAAACAAACATATTTCAGGGCAACCTAGTATGCAACTTGCTTGTTTGTTTACAAACAATGTTTGTGTGTAGATATCAGAGGTGGGAAACCTGCGGCTTACATTATTTTTTTGTGTGTGGCCTTTATAAAAGCTAGCACTTGCATTTATTATTATATAGTTACATAAATTACAACAGTTTGCAAATTCAATGGAATTAAATGAGGAACAGCATGAATGAATGTTTCAATAACTGCTCAAGGGAAACTGCCAAATGCACATTTCAAATGTTAGAATGCCACCTAGTGCAACACGGCAACACATGCTTATTTAAAGAATCAATTAAGGCTTCAGGTTATGAAGCTTGCTCCAAATATATATGTGTTTGCTTACATAAATAAAAATACCAACAGTGAAATATAAAAAGTTACAACCGTTGTACCTGAAGTTAATAATTTTACAAAAAAATAATAATCAATTATTAATGTTATAACAAGTTTTTACTCTTATGTAAATACAAAAATATTTTACATTATAACTTTTTATGTCAAATAATAAATAAACAAATTTTTTTAAAATAATATTTCTACATAATGCACCAAATTGTTAAATGTATACAAAAACGATAATTTCCATGTAAGTTGCATTTACAGGTGCATCAACCTGAGCGGCCTTCTTTATTATTACTTAATTTACGTGCGGTATTTAATGGTAAAAGGTTCTCCACTTCTGGTATATATATTTATGTAATAATTCACATTACTCTTCCCTTGAGGGCTTTTTAATCTGTAATGATCCTGAGTCCTCCAAGACTTTGCATTTTGTGTAATAATTAAATTATGTGAATTATATACTTTCAGTTGGCACCGTTTTGTATAAAGACTAGAATATTCACAAAGATTTAAGCTGCTTGGTGAACACCATGTAAACTGTTTGTGTGTATCTTATAAATAGAGAAATTTTGGGTATGTGTTATATGTTATCTGAATTTGTTAATATGTCCTACATAAAATAATACAAGAAGATGAATCAACCAAGCTTTCTCATCCATTTTGGCATGACTATGCCATAATTTACAAAATACAAAACTTTTGGGGGGAAGCAATTCATATATATATCATAACATCACTGGTATTAAAAAATTGAGCACATTTTATACAGAGAAAAAATTGCTCAATTTAAAGATGAACTTAAATATTTTATAAAATATTCCATCAACTAAAGAATTTATATCATCCAATTAAAATTTATCTGTTAAGATTTATATCTTAACAGATTAATTTTATTGGATTTTTAAGCTTTAAGATAATGACTTCAACCTATTGCCTTCTTACTAAAAAATAAAACTTTTCGTTTTTTGTTTAAAAAAAAATTAAAACTGTTTTAAATTATACTGTAGAGTCGGAAGGCGAGTGGCAGCACATTGCATTTACATGTTATAGGTCTGGGGTTCAAAACCCGTAATGGGCAAGGTCGGATCAGCCTTGCATCCCTTCAGTGGGTCAATAAATGAGTACCAAACTTGTTTAAGATCTACACACTGGGGGGGGGGGTCAGACTGACCACTTGACAAGAAAATCTGCCCATGAATCTCAGTGCCCAACGTCACAAAAGCCAAGATGGGCACAGTAGGCCTTGGCCCAAATGGGCTGTTGCGCCATTGAGTTGATTTTTTTTTTTACAGAGTGCAGAAAAAACATGATAAAAGCAATATTGTATTCACATATATGTAGAATCTATTTTCTTTTTCAACCAATCTTCAGGTATAATATGTTACGTTTACAATTTATGTCTAAACTTTACATTAAATTTTTTTTTATAAATAATTAAAAACATAAAATCTATCTATCAAAACAAAAGCATGTAACTGTTAGCATCTGAATAGCAATTAGTGTATATACATTTATCCTTTTTTAATTAATAAAATTACTGAAAGGTACTGCTCTAATAGCATTATTTTCATTATAACATGATTTCTGAAAAGAAAGAGGAAAAATATTACATGCAGATATATATGTTAAATATTAAGTTCAGAATATATGTTGAAACTAGTAAGGATATTAAAATTCCATAATTCAACACCTTGAAGTATAAGCAACACACTCAGAAAATATTTATGTGCATCAAGAATTAAACATGATTGAAAATTTTTAAAAATACATCATCTCAAATGTTATTCCATGTACCTCGAAATCAGGTATGCAGGGTGTTCTGTACACCCCAGCAAAAAGAAAAGCCTCTCAGAATTCCATAAAGACTGTTGCAGGTTTAGTTTATACCAATCTTGGTCTCATTAGTATGCAACAACTTTAATAATTTTATTCGTAAAATTCAAAAAACATCTTGCACTTTATAAATATGTATAACAATTGACTTAAAAAGTTTTTCTTAATTAAACTAATGCGTTAAAAGTTTGACATGTTCTCATCAGCCCGCAACTAACGACAGAGCAAAAACAGACGTGAGTGATCCCATGTTAATAACTGACATACCTGGGGCTTTTGGGAAGAAATTCTTGTTAAAATGTTTCAGAAAAACAGAAATGATCCCACAGTAAAAATTCGAAATGAAATACTTATTTTTACTTCAATTAAGTCAAATGATGCTCAAAATATGATACTTTTCTTGACATGTATTTTATTCATTGTTAAGGATAAATATTTTAACTGGATTGGTAAATTTTAAGAAATAATGTAAGTAACGATAAATTATGCAAGGAATTAATTACATTCCAATTTTAATATTTAAATGTAATTTCTAAAAATGTTTTTTTAGTAAATAGTTTATTGAGCTCAAATTTAGAAAATTAAAAAAATAATTTTAACTTTTCATAATCATACAACTTTCAACTCATCACAAGCATATTTACTAAATTCTTAAGCCTTGTCAACTCTTATTCAAATAAAATTTTGAATATTCAATCTTAAAAAAAAAAAAAGTACCTGTGTCTCAGATAATTTTTCCAAGCTGTACATCAGGACATCTTATTGCAATAACCACATCTCTCTTTTCACAAGATCTTTTACGTAAGATTGTAAATTCATCTGTTTTTTCAAAAAACAAAGTCCCATTCACTGTTAACAATCTGCGTCAATAAGACAACTTGAACTTATTTCTTACCCTTCTTTTTCAGCAATTGCTTCCTAAAGAGAAAAATAATTAAATGTGTGGATTATTTCTTTTACAGTTTTTATAACACTCGTATATAATTTAACATATTACACAAATGTCATCCAAAATTCCATTCCTTAACTTCATTCTTACTAAAATTGTCTAGCATTGCTACTTTAACATATTAAATTTTGAAAAATAAAGCACTGTGTCATTTTCAAATAAATACACAATGAATGAAATAAATTCTCATTTATAATGGGATCTCCATCTATTAATAATATCAAACTATGGTAAGCCTTGAAAATACATTTTTAGGAATTTCTACAGTTTGTATGCTTATAGAAAATGACCTCTGTTACAGGTAAATTTAGTGCTGAGTTGAAACAAAAAAACGGAGCTCAAATACATTTAAGAAGTCAAGCTTAAATTTTTTAAAAGAGTTAAATCATAAATTATATATTCACAGTATTTAATAATATATCTATTTTTTTTTATTATAACATCACAACAACATCTTATTGTATTAAAAACATTTATAATTTCTTGCTCAGTTATTTCATGGTGCCAATATACAATTTTATCTCAATTATCTTTTATTTGATAAAGAATTTATTGCATATTTAAGGTACGCTTTTTTTAAATGCTGCTAAAGATTTTTAATTGGGTTCAAATCAAAGATACTTCCTAGCCAGTTCAATTATAGAAGCAGTTTTGACTCCAAGATTGTACTAATATAATTGCTGACATTGAGCAGTTCTTTGTAACCAGTAGCTGTTCCACACTACCTGTATATATATATATATATATATATATATGTCCACAAACATAACACAAGTAGGATCCTTGACATTTGTGCAGCTGGCATTCCAAAAAAGTGGGAACTATCAAGTTAATTCGTATAGCAAACTAAACCACCCTTCAATGCAAAATCTTATGAAAATGAAGCATAGAAATGAATTTCAGAAAACAAATTTCAACCTGCACATTATAAAGCTCATTATTCATACTTTCTCAGAACAATGACAGTGACTATCTAAGTTTGCATTCTGATCATTATTATTGTAACATTCAAGCTTTTTTCTTTTTGACAATAAATTTAATGCACTTTTTAAAATACTAAAGGTATTTGAATCGGTTGATTGCTACAATATTAAATTTATTTTTAACTAATATATAAATATTTGAAATGCACGAAACACAAGTTTATTTTCAAAATATACCAAGTTGAAAAATAAAAAAGTTTCAAAAAAGATCCACAATTTTGGCCACCATTGTATTTATGCCGGTAAACTGAATCTCCACAAAACAAGTTTATGAAACCTTGATAAACATTGAGTTCTTAGAAAAAATGAATTATCTTTATGCTAAGAGAAAAGAGAAATAAGCCATTTTCCAATTAAAAATACATAGTATTTGAAATCAAAATTTATAAAGGAGTTGTTCCTAGTCTCCTATGAATTTTTAAATCAAATAATTAAATTATTTTAATTTTAATGGTGTAAAATAAATATTTCAAAAATACAGTCTTTAAAGATACAGCTGTGTCTAAAAAAAAATAAGACTATATTTAAATGATATAACCTATATATTTTAGTGATACATTGATTATATAGCAGTTACACACACACACACACATCTCAATATATTTTCTTAATTCTAAGTTATACTTGTTGCTCTTCATAATTTTCTTGAGCATTTTAAATGAATTGTTATATGTACATTACTCATCCCTAAATAAATTGTTTGTAGGTAGTTTTTAAAATCACATCTACAACCTGATACTTTTGTGAACTAACTGATAAAAAAAAATGAATAAAAGGGAAATGTATAAAAGGAAAAGAAACAATCAATTTAACAATTAAAAAGCAAAATTTGTAACATTTCTGAAGAAATATAATTCTGGTATTTATGATACTTTTCAAAATGCTATAAAATTTAATTTTTAATCAAATTATTTAATACATAAAATACGATCAAAGAAGAATGATTTGAACCTATTCCCGCTGAATGACTTCAAACATGTTTGCCTAGCTAGCTAGGACATGCTAAGCAAAAAGGTGTCACTTATCACTCACATTGTATGGAAACAATTAGGTAAAGAGGCTGGCAAAAACTGTTCATGCAAGGAACTCGTAATCATAATGAAGACTCTGGAAGACCAAAGTGATTGCAAGACAAGACTGGATAAAACAGAATTCCCATTAAAGCAAACCACTCTGACAGAGATAATTCTAACAGCTATCTGTAAGATATCTGCTCTAGTTCCACAAAATTGACAGAATTGTCTTGAGTGGTGTTATAGCCAAAAATCATAGATGCCAATTAATAGACTCTGGCATTGTAGAGTGTGTATTCAGCTTCAATCTTAGAGGTGACCATCCGATCTGTGAATGAAATTAGTAATCCCAATCAGCCTTCTTTTTATAGACATACAGCTGTTACTCCTACTGAGCACCCTTATGACAAACGGTCCCCTTTGGTCATCATAAATACAATTTGAACAACTTAATGATACGATAATGGTATCCTGAAGCCAGTTACGGAACATCATCCTTGGACCATTTTCTTATAACACAAGGTCCCATACAGTTTGTATGTTTCTTAAATGTCTCTGTGCTCTTGTTCATACTTAGATAACAAAGTAATTAGACCTTTGCTAAAAGAAGATAACAGACAATAGAACACCAAATCCAGACAGCTCAAGGCATCACAATAACTGATGAATTCCTATATCACATGGTGCATCACAAGATTAAATCATTCCCTATTTACATCAACATATATAAGAACATATCAAGACCAGGAGATTACCATTTTTTTTATTTTAGCTAATGACTTGATATAGAATTTACATCATTTTGTTTCATCAACACTGAAATTTTTGCTGAAATAATTATAACAAATGTAAAAGATAGTACTCGTCAGCCAAGCGCAAATCACACTAAAAGAACATTTTAGATACTACACAAAATATGCACAAATGAAGCAGCTTACAGTTACTACTAGAATGTATTTCAGCCAAGATTGATTTTTTAGCTTCTTTAAATGGAACGGATCTCTTCTGCATTCATAACGTTACCTGCAAGAGAAAGTTGTAATGAATTTTACTCAATTACAAATAAAAAAAAAGAAAAATTACAAAGAAAGTAGGAAAACGGTTGCAATTGAAGTATTTCTTTTACAGCACATGGCAACATTTGGCAATGCATTGCTCGTACTTGACTATTTGAATAATACTAAATAAAGTTTAAAATTCCCTTATAAGACATTACCACTCAAAATATTACAGTTGATGATTTTTTCATCCATTACATCCCTGATAAAATGAAAAAAAATTAATTATTGGAACTGACAGAAAAAGAATTTCTTCTGAAATTCTATCTTCATATAGTAGAAAAATATTCCCCCCCCCCTATTCAGTTATTAATTGATTTTACAACATAATTTTGGCCAGGTAGTAATAAATACATTTATTTTATGTGTGTACATTTCTCAAATAATCTACACAAAACACATTTTTTAAAGAGAGAAGTTGACTAAACCTCAGTTTTGTATTAGGATGTAATATATGTGTGTGTGAATGCAATTGACAATATGGATTACAATTGCAGCTGGTGAAAAAACTGTATGTATTGCAGCTGTAAAAGAGGAGAGTAAAAATAATGCAGCTAAAGAGATGTCAAAACTTATACATTTAGCTTTTTTTGTGTCAAAAGCATGTAAATAAAAGGATTGTCACAAAAAAAGGTATGAAGAATAATGGAAGCATAGTAAAAATTGGCATTTAAAAATGTTCTATAATTTCCCAGGCTTTTTAAATATTATCAGACTTAAAAAAAAACAAGAAATTCAGCAAGAAAGAGAAGCAATAAATAAATCAATATATTTAATAAAAACAAATTTGTTATAAGGTATAATTATAAGCCAAAATGGACATAGTAAATCCATACACACAAAATGTAACTTTTTTCAATAGAATAAAAAGAAATCTAGAGAAGGGAAAATTTTAATTGAAATTAAGAATCCACATACTAAGGAGTAATGTAAAGTAACACAATTCTACATTAGGATAAAGTGTGCATTACATTGCAATTAGGATTACAGAATTAAATGAGGAGACATTTGTCAAATACTACATTTGATGAAATTGCCTTTAATTTTTACAACAGCACTGAAGATAAAAGATACACATCTAAAAAAAGATTTCCGGTTTGCACATCTAAGCTTTCATTAAACTTAAAGTTAGATTTTTTAAATTGTTTTCAGTTTTTACAAATATAAATCAAAATGTGCAATACAAATGTGTTTAATTTAAAACAAAGTTAAACTTTAAAATTTCAGTAATTTTTTACTTATTAAAAAAGTAAATACCAGTTAAAAATAATTTGAGTTTGTCAAACATCTACCTATTTTTCAATAAAAATGAAGCAATCTGATTTTTATTTATTTATACATTCAATCTCATGGTAAAACTGTCTTATAATTTGAATACAGTATCCTTCTAATGTATAAATGTCGACATTTTTTAGTAAAAGTACATTTATATATTAGGGATTAAAATTGTATCGGATTATTCTGGGTGTATGAACGAAAGTTTTACAGGCATGTCGTTTAATGTTCAAACCAATAAATAAATCTATTGAAAAATGCACATACTTTAATTATCATAAATATTTTTTACAAGTAATGAATATAGAACTAATTAAAATGGAAAAATTCAGTTGAAGTGCACAATAGGGTGCTCGTTGGAATTTTTTTTTAAATAACAAAAGAGTACAAGAGATTTTACAAACTATCAACATGTGTCGATAGCTTATGCAGGAGTAAAACAACACATTCCAAACAAAATAATGATAGTTTAAAGTACAAATTTCAACATTTTTAAAAGAGAATTATTGAGAGAAAAAAAAGCAAAATGAGGAAACATTTCAACACTATTAAAAGAATTACATCACTCCTCAAAAACAAAGACTCTCTTTATCAGAATTCTTCTCTACCAAAGAAAAATAACCCTTTTATAGTAGCTGAGATGGTGCAATGCTACTCATTCACACTGTTGGTTATGAATTCATATGATAAAAGATATATGAGAAACTTGGAGGTAAATTGAATCTAGCTTTAGCAGTATTAAAGGAGCTTATTATTCAGAATATTGAACTCCAAGACATTAATCCGAAAGGAATTGAAATCCCATTCGGCTTTTTGAAACCACATATTCGTAACCATTAACATTTTCATACCTAATTTACTATCCAAAACAGCAACTGTTTCTCGCAGAATTTTTAATTCCTCATTTGCAATATTCTAAAATAAATTCATGAGTCAAGTTCTTCACAATCAAAATCCATGAAATTTTTGATACTGAACAATTGATAATATACTAAATCAAATTTTATGAAATACCTCATTCCATTAGGTTCTTCTTTTTTTTTTTCCTTCTTTTTTTTTTGAGCCTTAAAAATTAAAAAATAGCCTATATAATATCTCTCAATCATATTGTTCAAGAAAATTAACACAAAAAACAAACTCAAGAAAAAAAATTAACAATATAAATTTGCCATGAAACATGCAAAGCTAAGATCTCAAGAAAAATTTTCGGAAATAACAATTAAATGTTTATTGTAAATAATTGCCTGTCTTTTGAAAAAATATCTGCTAGTTTCAAACAACAAAATGACCAGAAACAGAGAACAATGACTTTATCAGATTAATCCTGCACTTCATTGTATCAGGTAGGTACATAAAAATAAGGAGTTTTTCCAGAATGAAATCATTAGCAATCATGAAATCTAAGAACCACTGCCAAATTTAGGGGCCATTCTATAATATACTTTATTACTGAAATATTTCTTTTTAAAACTATTTAAATG
>BMAU01013830.1:0-5000 GCA_019973935.1 Trichonephila clavipes
GAAATATAACCGCTCGTGTCATTGAACGTGACACTAGTGGAGAAATCTACTACTTTCTAGAAGATTCCAGAGGGCTCCGAACTCGCCAACAAGGTCGCCAATGACGCCAAAATGGTCGTCAAAGTCGCCAAATTGACCGCTAACTTGGTCGCCAAAAATGATGCCAACTTGGCTTTACCGCCAAGATTTCGCCAAGTTCTCATTCAATCGCCCTTATGACGTAAGGGGGCGGCACTGCTTGTGAATAGTACAATTTTAACATGAAATAAATATAACAGAGTAATATAAATGCATTAAACACTCAAATACAAATTATTTACACTATTTACACAAAATTCGTAACAGTATCTTAAAATCGTCTTTCTGACAATTGTCATGAAGACTTGAATTTCTGTTGACATATTTCAGCAAGGTCTTTGACGAAGAATTGTTTTAATATGATGACGAAGCGCAAGATGCCTCTGGGAGACACGACCTCAGGCATTGTGTAGTGAAAAACGATGCCAGTGGTAGTGTGTCGCAGATTAAACTTCGTCGGTTTTTCCTTTGCAGAAATATTTGGATGCTTTATATAAAGCCGAGTTTTTTTAGCTTCACTGGTCATACATTATTTTTTTAAAATATTAGTGAACACGTATTCTTCCGGTACATTCGTTTTTATATAATATTCCATTTCTTGTTTAAAAAAACTACCAGGGGTTTTTTTCTGTTTATTGGTCGGAAATTATTGACGGTAATATGGATATAGGAAAGAAAAACCAACTGGTATTCAATATTTTATTAAATAGTAGTAATTTTGGGGTAAGGGCTTTGAAATATTTGTACAATTGTTTTTTGGTGACTGATATGAACTGTTGTGAATTAAAATTCTCGTGTACGCGCGATACAAGTTTAAATTAAAACTATTAAAATGCATATACGATAGGAGCATAATGGATAGGAGCATAATGGATAGGAGCATAGGAATTATATGTATCGCAGGAAAATGATGAAATTAGGGATTTGGTCAGATCCCTAAAATATATGATTAATTTGTGAAAGATAAAATAACTCTTTATGGGGATCATTTCCCTAAAGAAAGTAAGTGATTTGATCAAATCCCTGAGTTATTTTAGTGAAAATAAAAGTTGAAACGGTTTATAATATTATTTTTTTATAAAAGTGTGCTCTTCTAAATGAAGAGTAAATAATACAATACTCATTAAAATACAAATTATTTATTCGAAACTAATTAATAAAAGACATAGATACTCAAACTGATATTTTTAGCAAAATTTTAAACATTTTTTTCATGATCTTTGATCTCTTTAATGCTCTTTTAGTTGTGACATAAATATCATAAAATTTTTGATTCATATCCTTCTTCTAATGTATTTCCATAAATTACGTGCACCGGATTTTTACAAAAGTCAGACGAATGGACTCCATTAGATTGCATTCTACAAAAACACAACCTATTTTATTATCACTGACTCTGTATCCCCTTTTGATGAAAGTAAACTTCACAATATCATTTTTGTTTCTAAAAATATCAGCGTAAGTATCTACACTCATGGACAAAAAAATTAGCACACCAAAAAGGAGTCGTCAAAATGAAACGAAATTTTAGGTATCCATATTTGCTGTAATCTTGCCTCTAGTTCGTTCAAACTCATGGGATGTCCAACTAGCCATCCCAAATGATCCCAGATGTGCTCGATTGCAGACAAATCTGGCGATCGGGCAGGCTAAGGAAGGGTAGTAACAGTGCGGAGACAGTCTTGTGACACCCTTGCAGTGTGAGGCTGAGCATTGTCTTGTTGAAAAACGGCTCCTGGGAGCCGTTGCATGAATGGCAACACATGTGGTTGAAAGGTGTCATGTGGTGCCACAGATCAATACTAAGGGTGACCGTGTATTGTAGGCAATGGCACCCCATAATATCACACCAGCTGCGGGAGCGGTGTGTCGCTGTAAAGCAAAGGCAGGATTGAGGCGTTCACCACGGGGTCTCCACACACGAACATGATTGTCATCACTGCTGAGATTGAATCTGGATTCGTTGCTAAAGACGACCTGGTTCCATTCCGCTGCAGTACAGTTTCCTCGTGCGCGGCACAACCCAAACGGAGGCGTCGATGGGTGGGCGTCAAGGGCAGCACACGTAATGGGCGCCGCGATCCCAAATGTCCTTCAGCCAGACGCCTTCGTATGGTTAGAGAAGACACGGGAGCCCCTAGTGAAGGTGCTACCGGTGCCTGGATGGCAGCTAATGAAGCAGTTGGCTGTACGCGGGCATTTCTTACAATGTGGCAGTCTTCTAGACAACTGGTCTATCGAGGGCTTCCTGGGCCTGGTCTTCGTGCAAATAAAATCTCTCGGATCCATTGGTCCCAACATCTCCTCACAACACAATCAGAGCGGCCTAATTGACGAGCTACTCACTTAGCTGACCACTAGCTTCTATTATGCCGATGATTCTCCCCCTCTCAAACTGCGACAGCTGCTCATATTGTCTTCGAAAACGGCGTAATGGCATGCCTACCTCAGCTCTTCCTTTGTAAGCGATTCAGCACACTCAAACAAGCTTTGGTTACATGTTTTATACTCCACGGAGAATGACGTTAAACGCCCTCTACCGGCTATATGTAATGCGCAATCACGCTGCATTTCTAATCATTTGTATATCTCTCCGACATGTACCTTCATGCCATGTTTCGTTACGATCCCACAATTATTTCTTTGTGCTCTAATTTTTTTTGTCCATAAGTGTATTTCTTTTGGTAATTAGTTTCAGATAAATAATTCGTATTTCAATGACTATTGTATTACTTACTCTACATTTAATAGTGCACAATTTACAAAATAAATACATTTAAACTCTTTTAACATAATTTTTTCATCTTTTCACTAAAGCGACAGGGATTTTATCAAATCATTTACTTTCTTAAGGGAAATGATCCACATAGAGTTGTTATTTTAACATCTTCTGTGAATTAATTACATACCTGAGGGATATGACCAAATCCCTAATTTCATCATTTCCCTGCGACATAACACCGTTTCAAAAGAAGAATAATACAATGACATATACACCCCATAAGACATATACACCGTTTCCAAAAAAAAATATAACTTCAGTAACTAAGAGTATGATAATGAATATGTTCTTTGCTTAAGTTTACATATGATAACATGAAATATATACAAAGACCAAGGTAAATCATACCGTAGTTTTAATAATTCACTTGATTAACTGCAATTATTTCTTAAGTATTGAATTGAGTTTCTTTTACATGTAAATCACTTAATTAAAAAGTCTGACAGAATGGTTTTAAAACTGTTTTTACTATTTGAAGTGATGCATTTTTTCTTGTCCCGGTCTTTTATCCGTCTTTAAATGCGTTTATATTAAAATATTGGCTATCATATTTCTAATACTATTTTAAATTTTCAAATTAAATTCACAGAAAATATTTTTGCATCTTTTTCAAAAGAGTCAAAATAATCTGAAGATCAAATAAAGGAAAAATGTACACATCTGAAATGAATTATTGATTTTTCTATAAAATAAGTAATAAATCGGTTTCATTTTTTTTATTTAATTATAAATCCTTATAATAAGACTTGCGAAAAATAATTTTGTAACAGAAAACGTAAATTAATTTACCTTTGAAAAAATGTCTATTTTTTTTATTTGCCTATTTGTTGAGGAATCCGAGGAAAAAATGGAATACTTCCCTCCCCTAAAAAGCTCTTCTATTAAAATTGAACGTACACAGATTATTTCTTTTAATATTATTACTTTCAATTATTCTCCAAAAGCAAAAAAAAAAAATGCAAAAGTCATTAGCACTAAGTAAACTTAAATTTCCGGAGACTTTGAGATCGATTTTATGTACATATGTATTCAGATTAAACTGTATTTCCTCCTTTTTGAAGTTTTGAAATGGACTTTTATACAAAAAAAAATCATTTTTCGTTTCTTTCGAAAACATTGATACCTAGCTGAGTTATTATCGTGCTCTCCTCCCCATATTTACGCCTCTATTCATCTAATTGAATAGGATTCAAACATTTTTTTTAAATACTTTCTCAGAAAACTCCCTCTGTTTATCAGTGTTACTGTTTATTCAAGTATGTTTTCGCTATAGACTTCTCTTTAACATTTAATATGTTCGATATCGAAAAAATTTATTAACTCGCACTTAATGTTTGTTTATTCAAGCGCGTTTTTCTTGATTATAGAGGCAGAAACTTATTTCGTAGGCTAAAAAAAATCTGTGGAGTTTTAAAGAATTTTTATCTTTTCTAGACTTCTGTTGTAATATAGAATTTTTATTCAGATTTAAATTATTTTAATGGGGAAAATATGATATGTATCCTTGCTTTCATAAAATTTCAAATCTTAATTTTTCACATCAAGAATTCTCTCATTTGAAAGCTTAAGTATTTGTTTTTGTGTGATAATTAGTACTATAAGTCGCTGGCAATTTCTCATTTTTCTGGTTCAGAGAACCATCAACGAAATTATATTCCACTATAGTTCTGATACACCACCCACATATAGTCGTGAAAATTACAATTTATCGATTCTACTTTCTCTGCGAGATTTGTTTTCAGATATTGGCATTTTAGGTGTTTGTCGTGCAATTATTATTTTAACAATTAATTCATTTTAGTTTCAACTGTGTGTGTTCTATCTTCGTTTGTTTTTATTACATGTCAAACTTTGAAACGCATTGTTTTTGTGTTAAAAAAAAAGTTTTATTGTACTATCTTTGTGTGTAAATTATTTTCATCTATTTAATGCAGTGTCCGAAAGTTTAAAACAAAACTACCTGTAAAAAATTTGGGAAAAAAGGCATTAATTTGATGGTACATACATTTAGTTTTTCGATTTTTTCCTGCATACTTCATTGATATTTTGACTGGCTTTTGTACCATCTCCATTTTGATTAACTATTTACTTCGCAAAAAACTGAAATTTAAATTCTGTTATTTCTTCCATAAAACCAAGG